>VUYV01000027.1:7031690-7173659 GCA_008711295.1 Anarhynchus alexandrinus
GAGAGGGCATGGGAAGTTCCCATCACATCTCAGTCACAACCTTAAGGTTCAATTCCAGGGCTCTACATCACAGGTCTGATGTATGAAGGTAACCTGGTTGTCATCTTACTGTCCCATAAGCATGAGATTAGTTTATGAAGCTAGAGCAAGACCCCCCTGCACCAAAAAAATTAAACGTAAGATTACCTTTCACAAGTTGCATATCAAGCAGTTCACAAATTTCTGCTTTTGGCATCAAACGCCCATTGCTTTTCAATACTGGCACCATGAGAGCATACTTTATTTCACAGAGGAAGCCGCTCTACCACGTCTCTGCCGTGTTCTGACAGGCCCCTGTCACCACCTTCCCCCGCCAGGCCCGAGCGACGGGCCCGACTCGGGCCCCACTCACCTTCGTGACGGAGGGCGGCGAGAGGGGCCCGAGGGGCCGCTTTCCCGCCCCGCTCCGCCGCCATGACCCCAGCGCTGCCGGCAGGGAGTCGCCGCCGCCGCCCTTGAAGCCCCTTAAGGGCCCCGCGCCGCCGGTGGGGCCTTCAGGGCCGCGGCCCCTTAACGGGCCTCGGCCATCGCCTCTCCCGTAAGGAGCTCCTCCTGCGGGCCGGCTTCACCTCACCGTCCCCTCGGGTCTGCTGTAGCCGCCCAGGGGATCCGCTGTAACCCCCGGGCTGGTCCCACTGGTCCCCGGCCCGCCCTCACCAGCTGCCCTGCGCCCGGCCCGCCCTCACCCTGCCTGGCCAGCCCCTGGCCTCCCCCTCACGGGCCCGCAGCCTTCCGACCTGACTAGGGGCTACTTGTAACTGCCGAGGGAGGGAGTACTAGTTACTGCCTCGTAACTGCACAATAACTACTGGTAACTACCAGTATCAGCCTAGTATCTGCCTCGCAACCACTAGTAACTGCCTCAGAACCACTAGGGCCTAATAACTGCCCAGTAACTACTAGTAAGAGCTGAGTAGCTGCCTAATAACTGCTCAATAACTACTAGTAAGAGTCTAGTAACATTATAATAACTGCCTGGTAACCACTAGTAACAGCTTAGTGCCTGCCTAGTAACTACTAGTAACTGCCAAATATCTGCCTAGCGACTACAAGTAATCACCTCACCTTTGGTGGCTTCTCTCAGCCACCAGCACCCAAAACACCCCCGAAGTCCCCCAGATCGCTGTAGACCCACCTGCTGGCCCTCCCCTCGACCACCCCATCCATCCATCCATCTATCCATCCATCCATCCATCCATCCACCCAGCCATCCACCCAGCCATCCATTCCTCCCTCTTCAGGGCTGAATTCCCCCCAGCCCCTGTTGCATTCACCCCCAGGAGAACAGATGATCTAATTTCCCCCAAATTTTGCTCGCTGTCACCCCACAAATTTGTTTCATGGGGACACAGGGCCCACCCTTTCCCTGGAGGACTGTGATTACATTTAACGTTTAAAGCTGAATTATAATGACAGGATGAGTCTGAGGAGCACCTGCCTAGGACAGGATTTTTTCCCTTCTATTTTTCTCTTTTCTCCCTCAAAAGCATGTTTTGTCCGAGTACTGCTCACCACAGTCCAAAGCTGCAGTGATTAAATTTGATAACATTGTGCTTTGGATAATTTTTTAAAGGGCAGTAGAGGGTGCTGTTTGTTCTCCTGTTAGGAGGACGGGGCCGCTTACCCCTCCAGCCAGACAGACCCAAAGTGCAGAATAACCTGCTGTTGAAGGGTCAGCCTTGCTCAGTGCTCCAAAATTGGCATGCCTCTCTGGCTGGCTTTGAAATTCAATGTGTGTTCAAGGGGTTGAAAGTAGGGTCACTTCTCCAAATAGTTATTTAAGCGGGAATCCCTGTTATCCAGCCTCTCTTGGCCCTTTCCAGCTTTCCCGGTGTTTTCTCTTCAGATTGACAGTTTTACCATCATATTTTTGCACACAGCTGGGTGTGAAACCGTGGCCCGGTGTGATGCGCTGCCAGATGGCTGATCTCCTCCTGATGACCCAACTGAGCACACACCACTGTGGCATTCACCAGGCTGGAAGGGGAGAAATGAGACTTTTGTTATGCTCTGTCTCACCCAAAATGTTTTTTTCCTTTGTGATCCAAAGGGGTGAGGGGTGCATTGTACTGGGTGCATCATGGATGTCTGACTGCACAGACCTGCTCTGTTGTAACTCCATCCTAGAAGGACTTTGGTCTGTTGGTTTTAGTTGGCTACTTTGAAAAGATAGAATTATATTTTTTGTTATAATTTACTCTTTATTATTCCATTCTAGTCTATTTTGTTCTGTTCCATTCCGTTCTGTTCCGTTCCGTTCAATTCCATTCCATATTCTTTGTTATCTGGGAATCAGAAAGTGTTTAGTGTGATTAATGACTGAGTTCATTACAGCCACACTCCAAATCAGGTTTGTTGATTTTTTTTTAAATAAATATAAAAATCAGCACCTAATTTTGAGGTGCTAAAGTACTGCTGGCAAATATATGTATCTAAAAGGCGCTTATACCCAGGGGAATTAAACATGCGTAACAGGTGAGACCAGAGCATCCTGACATCACATATCACACAAGTAGAGCATTGCATTGTAGTGGCTAATTGCCTGTAGTGATTTTTCTACGCTGCGCAGCGTAAATGCTGGGAGGTTTGTGCTGATGGCTCTGCGATGCCTCTGGCCCTCCTCAGTAAGAGTGGAGGAGTCTGCTTGGTTGGGGACGATTGCTCATAATCACATGAACACCCGGATCACCCTGAATTTATGGAGTTGTGGATTGATATTGTTTGTGTTTGGCACACGCAGGCAAACTATAACACAGGATATTTGTGCTGAAGTGTGCTACCATCCTTCATTTGCAGGCAAGGAAAATTGCCAGAAGCTTTTAGCAGAAGATGCTGAGCAGTTCTGTGACTGTCTTAAAGAGCACAACGATACTTCCCACTGCCTTGGCAAGGTAAAGCGCTTCTTTTACAGTCTAGGGATGCAGAGGAATTACCCTCTTTACTTCTCTACACCTCACTTTCCCTGTGCAGCAAGGAGGTGTGGGAAGAGGTTTGCAAACATTGGTATCTGTGCTGTGCTTAGGGATCCAGGAGGAAATAGCATCAGGTTTCCTAGGGGTGGAAGGGTGAGATTAGCAGGAACCAGCCCTGCGAAATGCTATTAAATGATAAAAAAATGCTGAACAACAATCTGGGCTGGGTTCAATTTCCACAGCAAGGTTCACTCTTATACACGGAGGCCTTTCCTTGCGTCACCCCAAACTCGTACTGGCTGCCGGGGTCAGAGAGAAAAGCAAGGGCCTGGCTTCTCATGGGTTTGGTTTGTATGGTGTTCCCTCCTTTTCCACTCAGGTGGCTCAAATTCCCCCATCTTTTCCATGGCTGAGCACTGGAGGTGGGGAAAGCTCTCAAATACAGTGCTGTTTCAAAGAGGTTTGGTGCATCCAAAATTGTGCGAGTATCTCAGATGTCCTGTTTGCTTCCACAGCCCGCGCCAAACCCCTGCTGTCCTTCCAGCTCCTTTCACGCTGCTCTATATGCCCGCCGCCACTGGCATTTGGGAAGTGATGCCCCTTTTCCAGGCTCTGGTGGTGACAGAGGATGCCAAGAATTTCAGAGTGTGGATTTCGCTGTTATCCCTGCCTCTAAACATACCATCCATCTCCTAGAGGGTAAAAATAAAGCAGCATTGTTTAATTTCTGGAAAAAGCCAGATGACAGTGGAAAGGGTCAGAAATATGCACACCAGCCCTCCCTGTCCCACTGTCTCAGCTGTTGCTTCCTGAGAGACAGAAGCATGTGGTTGCTAAAAATACCCTGCAAAGAGAATACATTCTCTCTCCAATGGGTGAGTATAAATTAATCCAAGTCGTAACATATACAACTCTTGTGGCTGGGAGAAACAATTCCAAACGTAGTTCTCAGAGGGGGGTTTCCTAGTGAAGCAGAAGTCCCAGCCCTGTGCCTTCCCTGCGTAGGTTGGCGATATTGCGCGGAGGATCTTCACCTCCTGCCTCTCCTGCTCCCACCCCCTCGCCCTCCTATGGGAAACGGTGCAGCGGGGGGTGGGGGGGGAGGCCAGCCCTTTTATAAGCGTGGTCTTGCAGCAAGTCGAAGTAGACAGGAGTGACGGGAGATTTGGCTCGCTCTGAGATACCCACCTCCCAAGCCTCGGGGTCCCTGGGATGACCAAAGGGGGAATGGAGTCAGTCGAAGTGTTCACGTCTGAAGGCAAAGGCAGGGGCTTGAAAGCACAGAAGGAATTCTTGCCCGGGGATGTCATCTTTGCGGAGCCAGCCTACGCTGCCGTGGTTTTTGATAGGTAAGAGAAAAGCACTTGTAAGACACAGACTGAAAGTAATGAAAGTCATCTTGAGGCAAAATTTCATTTGGCGGGGCAGGTAAAATTTTGAAAGCGTCTGGACAGCATCAAAGAAGGGTGTGAAGGGAAGTCAGAAGCACTTCTGTAAAGACACATTCACAGCTTACAATGAATGTGCTTCCCAGGGCTCAGATTAGCTTTTTTACTTTTAGTATGGAGCAGTATGTTTCTAGGATGTGATCTTGCAAGGAACTTGGTGCTGTCAGGTTTTACCAAATGCTGTGGAAGTTGCATGTATTCAGTGCCTCATAAAACCAGACCCATGTTACGCCCCAGTGAGCTGCCAGGAGTTAGTGTAATTCAGGTACAGCAATCTCAGACTGACTTTGCTGAAGCCTCTGATGTATATGAGATAAAAGTCAGTTACATTGTGCTCTGCTCCCGTGTACCACCTCCCAGCTGTACACTCTGCTTCATTGCGTGCTGCCTTCAAACTAGAAGCTAGTAGGGATCTGTGACTGATAGTGTTTCTGCTAAAGTGATTTTGTATTTATAGCTAGCCGAGTTAACTGGAGACAAGTTTCTGCCTTCACTTTTGCACGAGACTGGTTTTAAATTCTTGTTCACACTGATGTAGCCAGAAACTGAATTCTGGTGCAAATGCATTTTTCACTTCTGCAGCTTCTTTCAAGGACAAACAACATTCGATCAACCTGCGCTGCCAGTGTGGCTGGTAGATGCCCACTTCTGCCCCTCAAATTAGTGGAAGATTCACTTAAATACCCTCAAAGCTAGAAGACACAAAGAACCAATTTCTATGTTAATCTCCCATGGGATAAATCTAGAATAAAGCCTCAGACATGAATGGAATTTGTTCAGCTTTATAATTTGCTAACTGAGAACGGTATTTGGCCCAAACTTTTTAACTGAGAAGCTAGGTGTCAGCTAAAGGTTTCGTTCTGGGCTTAGGAAATTTGTGAGCATTCTTCAAGGGCAGCATGTGAGTCCCAAGACTGATTTTTTTGCCCCAAACCTCCAGTGACTTTAATGAATGTTCTGCACGCTAAATAGGGCAGTGAATAATTCTGCCTAGCTGAGCTTTCCCTGATTGAATAAACTCTGCTAATGAAGTCTGGGATGCAAGCAGAGCTCATGCTGCTGTTTTAATCCCAGTCATCTTGTAGCTGAAGCTGATTTGTTCTACTGTGTGATCTGGCAATAGCAGAGAATTGGGGATTAAATGGACAGAGCAGGAAATAAGTTTTTTTTGTATTTTTCATTCACTTTTTCCTTGCCCTTATACTGTCAGTGGGTGAACATGTTTATGAATCTTTACAATAGCAGCAATGACACTTTCTAGTTTTTATTTTAATATGTCATTGCAAGAGCTCACATTAAAAATGTCATTTTTTATATTATTACATTAAGTTCTTGAATTCTTAACCCTGAGTTCAATTACAGTACTTAGTGACAAAACCAGCTCTCCTTGACGTGTCCTTTTAGCTCTTGTACTTCAGTTTCACTTGTGTCACTGGCTGGAATCTTGCTGTGATACTATGTTTGCTTCGGAAGTGCCTATGGACAATTATTTCTCCCATATGCCTTATTAAAAATACTAATTATCTTTTAAACCAATGAAAACATTTTGCCTTTTGATTGCTGGTTGAGAATTTTTTTTTCTTCTATGTGGAATGTTGTAAGCATCAATGCATAGAGTAGAGCTGCCCATGTTGAAGAGCTACAACTTCACTGCATTTTCAAATGTCACTTGTGTAATGTGAGATACGGGGAGAAACTATCGCCACATCAGCTCTTAGAGTGCAGACTGTGTCTTAGGCTTAGGTTTCCAACAGAAAACCTCAGATGGAGAGAGATGTGCTTCCCTCCCTCCCCAACTTGTGTTTGTTTACCTCCCAGGGGGCAGGTCCAGACAGTGAGCAGCAAGGGGACGAGGTAAATACATCCCTTCGTTGCGACTGCAGAGGATGGGGATGGCTTCAGTTATTCTTATCTCTCTGCTTCTTCTTCATGCTGCTGTGCAATAATAACGGACTCTTACCCTCCCGTGGCCCATTTCATCCCAAAGCTCTTCATATACGTCAGTGGTGAAATCCATTCCCAGGATCTCCAAAGCAGGCAGTGCCAACTAAATGCTTGTTGGTTAGTGCTCGGCAGGGAATATCCTAGGCCCGAGATATAATGAAAACATGCATTTTTCTTGTGAAAACGTGCTGCTGTTTTTCACACACAGACACACGGCTTTGGTTTTGAAGGTACCTTCTACCTCTATCCAGAGTCTTAAATTGCATATAACTCCCATCGAACTGATTGCTCTTTAAGAAGGGTAGCCTGGATCCTTGAAGGACCTGCAAGAATAAATCCACACTAGGCCATGGTGGCTGGGTTTGCCCTGAAAGAACTGCTGTTGCCTCTGCATGGATGAAGAGTCTGATGAAGAGACATATGTTTTTCCATGCCCACAAACAAACATTGATAACTCCTAAAACTGGTGTTGAGCCTACACTGTTAAAAAGGATCTCACCCTGCATTGGAAAACTCAAAGTCCAGAGTCCATCATCCTAACTCCACTCAGCATCTTCATCTCTTGCTGAAAGCAATGTTTATGTGTACTATGGAAAGGGGTTTCCAATATGAGGGGTAGCTTTAATTTTTCAGCTCAGGTCTTAACAAGTAGGGGACCAGATTTTCCACAGACCTCTGCTATTTTTGTGTATAAAGGCCACCATGGAAGCACAAGAGTGCAGAGTACTGGAAAAGTTGGTCCTTACTTTGCAGCCCTTTAAGGAGCTTAGTTCTTTGGGAAGTCTGATCCCAGTGTGGATGCTGAGTCCCTGAAATCCTGACCTTGATTTTGCTGTTTAAACCAACTTCTATATGGATGTCCTTCATACTACAGCGGCCACACTGCAGTATTCTGTGTGACTGCATGTGATGTGGGAACACAGCAGGTGAAGCAAAGGTCTCTTTTTCAGATTAGTAGGAGCAGCTCTTCAGAGATACAGCATAGTTTTCTTGGTGTGGCCGTACTACAGGATGGAAAGCAGCTTGTGTTTGTGCCCAGGCACAAAGCTGTCAAGAGATGGGAGGTGCTACTATTCAGAAATGGGGAACCCCCATAAAAGCTGATCATCTTTTGACCTGGTGAAGAACATAATTGTGAAATGAAAAATTTGCATTATCTGCAATAGGCGTTTAACTTCACGTGTGTAAGTGAGAAACTCCTCCATAGGGCTGTTGCATAGCAGAAACCTACCTTTCATACTCTGAGAAACTATCAGAAGGACAAACCTCTTTGCCCTGACTGTACAGGGATCTAGGGAGCCTGAACTACTGATTTTGGCATCTGGTGTTAGGTGCTCACAGCAGAAAGTGTGGATATGCTACATTTTGGGCTTAAATGGTGCAAAGACCCTTATCTATATATTGATGTGAGGAACTGCTGAAGTAATTTGGACCTGAGGCTGTCACCCAGCTGCACTATATGAATGTCTGTCTTTCAGTAGGAGGCTGAGTTTGAGGAGGTGTTGAGAATTTTATTTTTCCAGGAAAAGGAGAAATGTTTTCTTTTACAGAACTCGATAATCAGCCATCATACTCTGAGCAAGACGCCTCAGTTTAACTGGACCAACCTACAGGGTGATGTGATGGCTCATCCAGCGACATGCTTTGGGACTCAGCTTGCAAATTAAGACACTCAAAACTAAGGTCTGTTATAAGTGTCTGCATAGAGCTAAGGGCAGGATTCAGTTGCCATAGGTGTTTAGTGTCATTTGAGATGTCCCAGGATGTCTGAGACATCCTCTTCAGGCTGACAGGTACAAAACAGGATTTATGAGAATCAGGCCTCCTCTCAGGCCAGATGGGTGTCCCTGCAGAGCCTAAAATAACACTAGGCTCCTATGTCCAGGCAAATGAAACTGGCCCTAAGTGCCCTTTATAATCAGTGGAGCACTATAATGTGCACCAAACAGACACCTACCTGTGAGCTGAATGGCTTTCCAGACCCCACTGAGTGTTCTGATGGGATCTCTACTTAGATATTGAGGGTACAGGTGAGCACATCTAGGTGCCTAAATCTGCAGACTGCATCCCACCCTGGAAGACCCTGAAGGTCACAGGGATTCTGAAGGTCCCTGAAGGTCTCTGAAGTCATTAAGGCTGGTGAGGGCTTGTATTGTTCGACCAAATGATTATCATCTGAGCAGCAATTTCTTACCCGGTGCCAGAGATTTTTAGTCCAGAAGTAAATAAAAGTCAAAGTGAAGCTAAAGAAGGTTCGTGTAGATGTCAGCCAGCTCATAGTTTCTTAGATTTTTAAGGCCAGGGTATGACTCACAAGGCTAACCCTGCACATTACAGGGGGGTTGGACTAGATGACATTTAAAGGTCCTTTCCAACCCAAACCATTCTATGATTCTATAACTTTTTGCTTAACATAGTGGTTACCTGGCATTGACTCCTGCATCAAGCCTGTTACTTCTACCTGAAGCAGAGCAGGCTATTTAGAGAGATGGTGAATACTGATTGAAAAGGGGTGCAGAACTCAGTGTGGTCTCCAGTATTTTACTGTTTGAATAAAGTGCAGACACACTCTCTGGTCTGTGTTTGAATCAGCCTTGCTGTTATCAGCTGAAATAACACTTAGAAAACACCAGTGTCAGGCCTGCTTTGCCCTAAAATACATGCAGAAGGTTGGAAATACATCTTCTCAAGGGATTCTTTGCCTTTGTTGGAGTAATTTTTCGACTTCCAAAGCCCCTGTGCAATCCCCATTGTTCTTACCTCTCACTGAAGCTTTCTCTAGTGCTCTGCTTACGTGCTGGGGTTTAATCCTTCCCTCTTCCCTTCTTAATTTTCCTTTGAAGATCCCAGGTCTCCTTTCCTCATTGCCACCTTCAGGATGATGGCATTCATATTGCCTGGGATCAATGTACAGTATGTGACCTTCTCTTATGTCATGTCACTTTGCTCTCAAGCCTGTAAGAGTTTACATTTCCTGTGGGCATGGGGATGCCTGATATATCTCTGTCAACCTTCTTCAAGAGAAGGTTTGCTCTTTAACCAGTGGGGTGTGAGAGACAGTAGTCAAGGCAAACAGTGTCATGTGGTAGAAAGCCAAGATCACCTGAAGATCTGCTTGATGAGTGATCTGCAAAATTGCTATAAATCAGAGATCATGCAATTTTTGCACTCCTTTTTGATGTATGAAGCAGGCCCAAAACATTTTCCAAGGGAAGTTTAGGGAGCTGCATTATTGTAGCTGGGATGACCTAGAAATATAAGAAATGGAAAATCTTCCGTAACAGCACGAGTCTGAAAAGATTATGGAAGCAAATCATTTGAGTTGATACCAATAAAAACTGAGAGTTAATGTAATCATATCTATATTGTCTAAAATTTTCTAGGGCTTGGTTTTTTTTATTATTATCTCAATTGTTCAATAAATAAATAAATAAATAAATAAATAAATAAAACCTGGGAGAAAACCTAGCTTTTTTAAAGGAAACCACACCCACACCTCTTTAAAGAGAGGCTGAGAAAGCTTGTAATGAAAGACTAAAAGTAAAATAGACTAAGATAAATCCTCCACTCAAATCAGACAAACCAGGATGTGTCATCCCTGACATTTTAAAAATAAAAGTACTAAGTTCCAGCCCCCTATTTTAATGGAGCAAAACTATTCTTGTGCTAATAATTCACAATTATAGGTATTCTCAGTAGAAACCAGTTATTGCATACTTACCTTTTCCTTTCACTGCTGAAAGAGTAGGTGCATTTCCTTAGGCTGTTGTGTTCAATGACGTGTTACAGCCTCTGCTTTGAAAGCCAAGTGGACTTTGCCTGCAGCTCAGGCTATTCTTATGCTGTCCTCTGTAGGACATGTAGGAGAGAGATGCCTAGCCAGCCAATAATAAATATGAAGCAGGTGGACTTAGGTGTAAGTTAGGTTGTCTGTATGTGTCATCTGTCATGTAGAGAATAGCATAAACTCATATTAAATAGTCTGTGAGCTTCTCACCATGTCCCTTAGCTGTTCAATGGAATCCTCCTTTTATTCCTACTACAGCCATCTCACTTTGCTTTTCCAGATCAGTGAATGAGATGCTGTGGGTGCTGGATGGGAAATGATTGGCAGATGTTTGGGTTGTGCATGTCTCAGAGGTGAGGTCAACATATTCCTGTGGCAGTGCTCAGCCCTCTGTCCTGGCAGGTCCAACAGATCTTAATTCATCTGAATCCAATCCAAGCAGTCACAAGAGCTATTTGTTTCTTTTGCTTTCACTGAGAGCCGTGCTTGCAGGAGCCATGGCTTAGTTGACAGTGCTCTGTCACCTCTTGCATTTGTTGGCTGGCACATTGAATCATTGCTCTTTGTGACTGTAGCTACATCCAGGATTAGTAGTAGTTGTGCGTCTCATCTACGTAACATCAGAGCTCGTGAGCCCTTGAGAGCTGAGCTCGGTTGACTCTTGGATGAGAAGCCAAGGAAACCTGAGGCTTTCCAGAAAGTCATTTAGTGAGTCAGTCAGTGGCACCTGCCCTCTGAGCCAGTCCTAAATCCTTGACCTGGCAAGGCTTGGACAAGCTGGAGAAATCACTGTGCTAATGAAGATGCTGCTTTTGGGCAGGGTGAAAAAAAGAAGTTCTCACTATGTGTGGAAGATGGCAGTGAATGAATGGCCAGAGATCACTCCAGAGGCCATGGTGTACATAGACGCAGCAGAAAGTAGTTATATTGTCACCATGTTAAAGCAAGGGAAGCCGAGCACCAAGTCTCTAAGGGTTCAAACCTCCAGGGCTCCTGTGTAGGTACCACATATTTCTCCAGAAACCTTCAGTGCTGCTTGGCCATGCAGCATCCTGACCACAAGGGCACGGGCTGCTCTCTCTAGAGGGAGAGGAATCTCCATCTGGGCCATCTGGAGCCATTTTTGTTTGTGTTAAACACTTTCTAGGCCAGACAGAGAAGGCTTTATAGATCAGTGATTTCCACAAGCTGAGAGAATTGGGTTTAACCTGCTGCTCCCCCTGTCCTTGGGGAACCTGAACCATTGCAGAGGGGATGACAGGGGAGACTGTGAACCACTAAAACCTTTGGTGTCCTTGGCGTTTTCTGCCTCCAGGATAGGTGGTATCATAGCCTGTTATAAGGTCCAGCCCTGGGGCCAAGGAAGAGCCCCACTTTGCCATCCCCATTCAGGGTGTCTGGCTCTGAGCTCCTCTAAAACAGGAGGAGTTTGCATGACTGCCTAGGGGCACCTGGGGGATTTAGCTGCTTGCAGGGTCAGGCAGTGCTTGAGCAATGTTTGTTGAAGATTTAGGCAATAGACCTCAAATACCTGTGTCTCCTGATATTTTACTGTGCCAAGAGTTGAGCCCAGGCTTCTGGAGTCCTGGTAATGCACATTATCAATAAATCCAGTCATCTTTTAAACCATTTCTAATCATGGAGGATCCCACAAAGGTTTTGTGAGAGATGTGGGATTTCTTATACCTGCCAGTCAGACTACCTGTGAGTAATTGTGTCTGCAGTTTCAATACCACGTGAACTGTTCCTTTGCCTCCTTGGGAAGTCTTGTATAACTTTTTTATACACGTTTTTGTGCATTTCTACGTCTCCTTAGAAATGAGGGCTTTCCAGTGCTGGTGGTAAGTTCCACCAGTTGTGTTTGCTTTGGAAACTCTGGACACCTTATGCACTAAACATCAAAATGCAAAGCCAACATTTTAGTATTTTTCTGTTCTCAGAGAGAGAGCTGGGGGAATGCAAGCCTCTGTTTGAGGACTTGGGTTTTGCTGCACCATATTCCCCTCCAACCTGTCACTCCTCTTTACAGGAAAACTTCTTTAACTGCCTTTTTGCTTTCTGACTGCCCTCAAAGCACGCAGGCGGCAGGAGGGAGCCCCATTCCCTGCGTGAAATATCTCCCCGTGCCTCCCGGCACGATGTAACCGTGCAGGTTTTATCATCTGTCTGGCTCTCCTTTGCCTTACAAGGAGTGCAATCTCTCTTGCACCTCTCTGCCCCTCTGACTTGACAGCTGACAGAGCACAGCCTCACATTTCTCACCACCTCCCAGCTCTTTCATTTGACTTAATGGAGTTGGCTGCATCCCCCTTCCCGGACACGTGTTCCCCCCTGCCCCATCCTGGCTGCTTACCTTGCATTGTGTTCCCTCCCACACACCGGCACTGCTCACTGTCATTTTCCAAACCTCATTTTTGCATGTGGTTTTGTCTGCTGCAGGTCATCCTGCTTTAAATCAATGGCCTTCTGCTTTAAATCAATGGTCCTCTGCTTTAAATCAATGGCCATCTTCATCCAGCAAGAGCCAAGGCACAGGGTGGATTGTGTCAGCAGCTCATGCAATAGTGCCAGAGGAATGAAAGTGCATTTTAAGTGTACTGTGATAAATATAAATATGCATGCGTATATTTATATATAGATCTGTATAGTGGCGAGGCAGCACAGTCTTGGGGCTGGGCACTTGAGCTGTGATTCTGATTCCCGCCTGTAGCACAGCCTCCTCGTGTGATCAATACATTTTTTATTTCCTTGTGCCTCAGTTTCCTCACGAGGGGCTGTGGATGATGATAATGTTCTCTTGGTAATGAAGCCTCTGTGGTCAGTGAGTTTTTTGCAATGAGAACCTCCCTCCTGGGGCTGGCAGTGTCTGAGGGATGGGACTTTAAAGTCTCCCATACGGTCGAGCCTGGGTGGAGGCAGAGGTAAAGTGGGCAGCTGCCTGGAGAAGCAGGCAGCTGGGAGCACCAAATCAGGCAGTGAAAAGCCTTCTCTAGCAGCAAGGGGAAAGTCTCAAAGTTGTTCGGACAGGAGATCAAAGTGTCTCCCCCTCCTTCCCAATGAAGGAGCAAGCAGTTGGAGATGTGAAAGGGGCACATGGGGGAAGTGTCCTCTTGGTCTGGGACCCTGAACACTCTCAGAGGGAGGATATCAGGTTAGGCTGCTTCATCAGTATCCCATGAGATATTCCACCCCTCCAGCCCTGGGTTATAGTTAAGTACATACAATTGTAGGATGCTTCTTGGAAATCCTGTTTTGAAGGATTTGAAGAAACTTGCTCCTTTTGAAAGGTGTTCCCCAGTTATCCCATGACCATCTAACTCACAGTAACCTCTCAACTAGTTGAACTGCAGAGCCAGGAGCAGGAGCAGCCGGTGAGCAGCACTTATTGCTGCTGGCACCAGAGGAAGACACATCAGGCTTTTCGATTTGGAGCAGAAATCTGCATTGCTAGCCCATCTGCAGGAAGGCTTTAAGTGGCCTAAAGAGCACAGTGCTAAAGCTGACGCTAGACTAAACAGGGAGGACTTCATGCCCTTAGAGCAGGGCACAGCTTTACAGCAGTCACTGTGCTCATTATCTTTAATGTTTAACAACACCCTCATGGGGAGCATATTCTGGGCCACTGACCAGCACCAAATCATTGATACTCTCAGCTCAGCAACATACCAAAGCTCAGCTTTGTGAAGATGAAAGATTCCCTGGATTTAGTAATAAAATCCCTAAGTAGTCTTAGAGACTGCTCCTAATTTAGGGAGCAAATACTGCTCCCTAAACTTGGCATTACAGCTAGGCCACCCCAGGTCCTACCCCAGCCAGTGTTCCTGGGAGCTCTTGAGAATTCATCTTTTTTCTGTCTTCAGCTGTTTGATGTTCCTTGTATATCCAATGGCAGCTGAAAATCCGTTTGTGCCTCAGCATTTGTGCTTGGGGGCCTGCTGAATGGCTGGGAGCTTGCCCTGGTCCCTCAGACCCTCACTAATCCACACTAAACATCTATCTGGAGTCACCAAGAACAGGAAAGCCCCAAATCCATCCAGTTTGGGGCTCTGTGCTGCAGTTTCCTGATGGTGGACAGCCATGTACCACAACTGAAGGCAGGAGCAGAAGACATAAACCACTCTGTGATGAGAAGATCTACCTTGAAGGAGGCTGTTTTTTTGGTTTCCTCTTGTCATTTCCAACACGATGCCACAATTGCCTCCAGTACAGCCACACCTTTGGCCTGGAGACAAAAAGAAGTGACAAGCAAAGCTGCTTTTTAGTCCATGGAAATGTGTCTCGGTTTCAAGCCGCACAAACACAAGGTTTCCTTATGCAACCACTTCTATATATCACTCTTCTTCATTGTGATACACCGCTGGTCTGGTCAGTAGCAGAACATTTCTGATGTATATTTTTATTCCCACAGCATACCTGTGACTAAGGAAAGCTTAGGAGAGCAATTAGAATGGCTCAGAGCCATGGTCCCTCTTGCCCAATATTTTCCTAAGTCTCAGACATGGTGGTGGCCACTGATCCATTTTGTGACCTGGTCCACGTGAGGCCTGGGAAAGCCTTAAGTGCTTGGTGGGGGTTCATTTCATCCAAATTCAGAGGCTTTGCAGGCAGGTGAAGCTCTCAGCCTGGCTTTTTGCCTTCACGTTCTTCATGCTCGCCAGAGCCACAGACTCATTAGGCATCTCTTTTCTGCTCAGCAAATGGGTGGCTGGTGCTTCAGCATGGGCCAGACAGAAAGCAAAAACAGACTGAAAATCCTGTTAACAGCAGCAGCGCTGAGGAGGAGCAGATGAGCTGCAGACAAGAGGGCTGAGAGCTGGGGAATGCTTTATTGCTGTCCTCCTTTAAACAAAATATTTGTCTCTTTGGCATAGCCAAAGGAACAACACTGGGCAAGCGCACGAGCATTATGCTGGGTGGGAGGTTTCTCTATCCTCCCAAAAAATCTCAGAGGATCTGTCCTTAGTGGGTGTGGGGAACACAGGGATGCAAAGCTGGCAGGACCCTCACTGGGTGGAGCTGGCCCTTTACTGAGGTATGAGACAACGGGTCCTTCTGTCCTTCCAGCCTGACACACGTCATCTGTCACACCTGCTTCAAACGACAGGAGAGGCTCCACCGCTGTGGCCAGTGCAAGTTCGCCTACTACTGCGACCGGACCTGCCAGAGAGCGGCTTGGTTGAACCACAAAAATGAGTGCTCTGCCATCAAGAAGCACGGCAAGGCACCCACTGAAAACATCAGGTGAGAGCCAGTCCCCAGGGGCTGAGCCAGCAGTCTGGGCATGGTGGGAGAGGACAGGGCATCCCTCCAGAGGGTGGTGAGGAAGAGCCGAGTGGCCTGATTTGGATGGGATGGAGGTGGGAGACGGTTTGGGAAAGGCCAGGAGCATCCCTGAGGTGATGGGATGGGGACTTGGACGAGCATCCAGGGTGCAAAGGGGTCATGTTCCTGGGATTTTCTTTTGGCGCTGGGCCCCAAAAACTCTACTGCAGCTGAATGTGATGAGACAAACCCACCCGGGGTGGTTTAGGAGGTGTGGGAAAGCAGGGAGTAGGTGGAAAAATGGAAGAGGAGATGGGGTCCTCCCCAGTTTGTCTACAGGATACATTGATTTGGATTCACATCCTGGCTCTGTTATAAGAAAATGAGAGGAATTCCCAAGGAAATGAGAGCCATTGTGGAGGGCTGGGGACCTGGGGATCTGTAGCACTTCTCCAGATAAGAACATAGATGCCCGGGCAAAACCCTCCGTCTGCCTCTCTTTCCTTCAAAAGCCCATGGATGGTGACCAACCATCAGCCATTCAATTCTGAGCCTGTCTCAGTCTGTCCGCACACAATTTCCCACCCATGAAATGAATTTCGATGGTCCTTTGGTCCCCCTCCTTGCTCTTAGTGGTGGTGGTGCTAACGCCTGGGGCTCTCTCCTGGCCAGGCTGGCTGCCCGCATCATGTGGAAGATAGAGAGGGAAGGCAGTGGACTGGCAGAGGGCTGCCTGGTCTCTATCGATGACCTGCAGAACCATGTGGACAGCTTCGGCGAGGAGGAGAAGAAGGAGCTCCGCGCCGACGTGGAGAGCTTCCTCGAGTTTTGGCCACCCCAGAGCCAGCAGTTTGGCATGCAGTACATCTCCCACATATTTGGAGTGGTATGTCAGAGGGGTGGGAGAACAAATGAGGGGCTGCTTTTAATGCCAACTTCCCAGAGACAGTCTCCAACCAACCTGAGTTGATGACGCTCAAGTTCATCCCTCTCTTGCCCTTAAGAGGCCATAGCGGTTGGGATAGCTGAGGTTGATATTTGTTGCAGGTGGTTTGAATACTGCTTATCCCCATCTGCATTGCTTCTGCACTGACACTGGGAAACTGAGACATGGAAAAGGCAAGGTCTGAAACCTTTTATCTGTCTCACCGTGCAGGCAAATGGCTTGCTCAACTGTAGGTGCTGCATTGTCATCACAAGTCCCACTGGGAATCTCTCTGCACCTGGGAGAGCTGGGAAAATCTATTTAAATATATTTTTAGTAAATATACTTAGAATAGATTTGAATATAGCAGATCTGTTTTAGTATATACATTAATGTCTAGTATATATTTTGGGCATTAGATTTTTACATGTATATTATAAATATATATTTTGTGTATATATGTAAAATAAAAGCAGGTAAAATATACTAGATATATTTAATAATATCCATTACTAACTTGATAACTACAAATTGCTGTTCTCAGTGTAGCGGAGACAGAAATTCCCAGAAGCCAGTTCAGGCTGAGCTGCTCTGCCCCCAGCCCTGGTAGAAGTCGGTGTACCCTGGGCTGCACTAACCCTTCACCTGGCAACACTGCCCAAAGGGCCAGGGTGAGCTGAGACGAGACACATGCTCTGCTTGTGCCTCTGCTGATGGCTGGTGTGGCAGAGAAGTTGGTTTTGCCAGCCCTAGCACAGGGAGGACTCACAGCATCCTTTGGTACCCATCCCAAAAAGAAAATCCAGTCCGCTGGGCGCAGGGAGACCGATGTACTAGTGACCGGCATAGCTTGCCCATGCAGAAGTAAGGAAGTATAGATAAGGTACAGAATCAGCTAAGAAAAGACATGTAACCATTAACAGAGTAAAATAATTAGCAGCCAAGTTATTATTTCCTTTGGTATGTCCTGTTGCATTTTCTCTTTGCAAATACTTCCTTTGTTTATGTTTGCAACTAAAAACTGTTCCATTCATATGTGATAATAATTTAATGTAGCATATAGAAAAGTATAATAATTCATTCTTGGTATATATGTCATGCAAAAGTAGTCATTTTGAAAATTGTTTGGGACTCATAACAAACAGTAGTAATGGGGTTTTATAATCTCTGTGGGCCACCCAGAAAATGTGACCAGGTTGAATGCAGCTCTTAAGGTTGATTTCTAACTGATACCTGTTTTAATAAGTGTGAACTTTGCTTTCTGCCGACGGTCTGCTTGAATTGCTGCAAATTCATTTTCCTGTGACCTTTTTCTGAATTATTTGCAGGAAGTGAATATAAGGAAACCAATGCATGGTCAAACCAAATTTATCATCTTAGACATCCCAAATGAATATTAACAGCAAATATTCTGCAACATTTACTCAGCTCTGCTCTGAGCTGGTCCATCTGCATGAGTCCTGCATTTCTTCTCTTCTGATGTTTTATCTCAAATAAAGATGTTGTTTCTACAGCTACCTTCTGCAGTGATCTCATAGGCACTCCTTTCTCCTTAAAGTTTGGAGATGGGATGCTGGAGATATACCTCTTCTAAAGCATCGGTGGCAATTGAGAAATCCTGAATGTAGTTGAGTTCAGCATTTTCTCTAATGCTTCTTCCTGCCTGTGTTTTGGGACTAGATCAGCTGCAACGGCTTTACCCTCAGTGACCAAAGAGGACTGCAGGCTGTTGGTGTGGGAATCTTCCCCAATCTCTGCCAGGCCAACCATGACTGCTGGCCCAACTGCACCGTCATCTTCAACAACGGCAAGTGAGTGGATTTCTTTCCTTGAGCACAGCAGGGATGCATCCTAATGGGCAACTCAGCAGACTCTGCTAGCCCCACAGTGTCAGATCCCTGCCCCAGAAATTCTATTCATTCTTGTTTCCTTCTCTAGCTCAGAAGAAAAGTATCAGGATTTTCTTTCTAAAGGGGAACTGTTTGCTCTCTTATTATTGTTATTTTAAAAATTATTGTCTGATGCGCTAAACAAATACACAAAGTTTTACCCCAAATCCAGTAAACCAGCAAAGAATTTTTCCCTGGTTTCTATGAGTTTTGAAACCAGTCTCAAAATAGGCAGATAAAGTACTAAGTAGCTGCCTAGATCACTCCTTGTATTCAGGCTTTATTTATAAATAGTTAAGGAAAAAATATGATTAATAAACTATTTAAGATTATACTGAGTCCACAGTCCAAGAGTTTCTTATAACCGAAGCTTGCAATCAGCTGTGTATCACTATCTGCTGATGTGTTTATAACAATCCCTAACACAAACCCTCATCTTTGTGAGAGTGTATCATCTCTATTAATCACTGATTAACTCTTTAGCAATGGTATCTTAATGACTGTTACCTGCATACCAAGTCACATGCAAGTGCGGGATGCCCTAAGCTGCTGAGCACTCCCCATTCTCAGCCAAGTCCTATAAGAAAACTTCTGCGGGACATTGGAGATGAGATGGAAAGATATTAAGTGGGAAATTCAGGGATGTTTCAGCAGAGCTGGGAGTGGAGGCTGCTGCTCTCAGTGCTCAGGGAAGCCCGCAGCAGGGATGCTCTGCCCTTCCCAGTCTCCTCCCAGGCCAGAAGAGGTAAAACTGCTGATGATCCAGCAAGATGCATTGTGTGCAGGAAATTAACTGTGGGAAACCGCTTGCCATAAACCACACAGCCACAGTATTTCATCCGAATTTTCCACTAGGTCTTGAGATTTTACAAATTCCCGTGTTCACCAAACTTTAGTGCTATAAGTTAACCCCCCAGCCTCCCCTTCTTTAACTAACACATTGCTTGTGCGCTCCAGTTCTTGCTGCTGGTTTTACTTCATAAAATTATATCAGCATTTATCAAACAGCTGGTAAACGAGCAAAGAGAAAACCAAACTGCATTAGGATGATTACCTTGGTGGGAAATACGGTCTGATCCAGTCAGATTGGAGTCTGTACTCTGATATCCAGTTGCCCTGGATCAGATCCATAGTGGCATGAGGAGAGCCTCTCCAACCAGGCTGGGAAGTGGAGGAGGTAACTAGCAGTGATAGCAACCCTGAAATCTGAGTTTGTGGGCGGTAAGTAGAGGAATGGCATTTTGTTTGCCTGGCAGCTTGTCGGAGCTCCCACGTATATCCAGTAACTGACTTTAAACTTGACCATCTGGTTATTGGCCAGGTAAATTATAAAGGTTTCTTGTCTTTCTGTGGTAACCTGACGATAAGCCCCTGTTGTGGGAGCTGAGCTCTCTGTCAGCACTCAAGGCACAATACCGTACTTGAGAACCCACCACTCATCACACAGAGTACAGCCATTGTTGCTGATATCCCAGTCTGATTTCCATTTCAAGCCGTGTTTTAGAGAGCATGACTACTGATGTCTGTGGAGACATTTGTGTGCAGAACTAGTCCTCTGGTGCCTGCCAAACATCAGAAGCAGGTTTTTGCACATCCCCTGGCCAAGACCACTTCTAAAATCACAGTGCCAGGACAGTTCTCTGCCCAATCCTCCACAGCCCAGTGATGGGCAATTCAGTTATAGCAGTTGCATAGCAAAAGCGAAGCTGTCAAGCAGTGAAACATAAGCCAGGCACAAGGAACCCCCTTGTCTCCTGTCAGGACAATGTCCCCATGCCCTATGCCGTGTACCCATACTTTTTTTTTGTTGTACTTATACCTGTGTAAACTGCAGATGTTTGTTTTGTCTTTCAGTCATGAGGCTGTAAGATCAATGTTCCACACACAGATGAGGTGGGTCGGTCTTGAAAGCATCATCCTTCCCCCTTGCCCTGTATCCCTCATGCCCCGTGTTTAATGGAAAGGTTGCAAACAGCTCGAGGGGGTCCCTCTGTTTGCAGAAAATTTCACTTTCCCCGTTTTCTGAACTTCTCCTCCTCCCCATGTAAAGCCCCACTAAACCTAAACCTTAATTAACTCTGTGTTTTGTGGTAAATTAAAATGATAATGGTAATACTGTGACTGTCAGTTCCCTCTCTGCCTTCCCACTCTCTCCCTTGGCTTCCTCCCAGTCAGTATTTCCCCTCTCCACTTCTCATTTCTCCTCCCCTGACTATGGCAAGAGCATGAAAGTCAGAACAAGGTCTCGCTAATCTTGTACAGCCCAAAATAAAACCTTGCATATTAGGAGATGAGAAATGATTGCATTACTGACATACTAAATAGTCCATGTTTCTTCTGCAACAAACGGTGCCTGTTGAATGTGTTGACTACAGTAGCAATACCATGAGATGTAGGTTTCATCCTTTTTTATCATAATACCTGATTAATGTTTTACCTTTTAATGATGCCACTGTTACCTGATCCAAACTAAAGAAATCACGAAAATATATGCTGAAAAAGAAGCTTTCTGCTTAGCTCATGGCACTTGGTATATTATAGTTAGTCCTGTTAAAGGGACACTGTTGTCTTTAAACTTCAATTTCATGCAAACGTGCAATTTCCTCAAGTAAGATGTGAAATGCTTTTGAAGTGCTCTTCTTCACCATTGACACTTACTCGGTGCATTATAGATAGGACCATAAAAAAAGGCAAATGAGTTTCACTTCTGATTAGAGTTGCTATTTTGGGGCAATTTGAGTTTTGAGCTATCAGGCACTTGCTGTGCCTGCGTGTGCGTCTTTCAAGGTCCTTGGTGCTTGGGGCAGACGCTGGGGAAAAAGCATGGGACAAGTTCGGTGGGGTGCTCTCAGCTGACAGTGTCTCTTTAACTGTAGCATTTAAAATATGCCATGTGTTTCCAGGCTTATCCTGAACGCTCTCAATCCCCTGCACACAAGGGATGGCTGCTTAAAATATACCTACTGTGCTTAGGCTATCAGGGGCATCATAAAAGTCAGAGGCTTGATTTTGCTTCTCTGGTTGCATGACTCCTGTTAACGAGGATCCCATGAAGTGCGAACGGGAGTGTTTATATGTGTAAATCTTTCTGAGGGGAATTGCTGTTTTTCATGCACTTTCTCCTGGAGTAGCAGGTTGCACCTTTCTCTGGCTGGCATTTTCCCATGGTTGTGGCATAACAATAGCTGCCCTTTGTGACGATGGCATGTTCAGTGATAATTTTTTTTAAGAAATATGCTGTTGATATGATCTAACACCCAGAGAAGGTCAAGACCAGCCTCAGGGAGTAGTTTTCGCAGCAGCTTTAGCACAGCTGAAAGGCTCAGAGCTATGCCCTTGGTGCTGAGAGCTTATAACGGGAATTACAAGGGAATTACAATCTCTTTGCAGAAATATGATCACACAGAAAAAGTAATGTCAGAAAAAGTCATATCCTCCCCAAAAGACTTACTTTTAATGCACCTGGGGAGACCTTTGGGTTCTATGCTACCTATGCCTTTGGTGAGACCTTCATTGGGTCCCATCTAAAACCCCTCATGTTCATGTGGGAGCCAGCAGGTCGCCCTGAGGTCCATCTTGTAGTAGGTGTGTACATCAAACATGCTGTTGAGCTCAGCAGGAGGACAATTAAGGCACACGCTGCCCGTGGTGAGGGAGTCCCAGGACTGATGTACCACACTGTAGGGCGACAGTAGGGTGGGAACTCAGACCGTGGGACTGGCTTCGTTTTGATAACCTGTAAGTATGCTTAGCTGCAAAAACATGTTTAAACAACTAACTGGTCCGAGCAGAGAGCCCAAGGTCACTGGTCCAAGTGAATTATTTCTAACTGTGGGTAGAGTCACTAGTAGATGGGGGAGTAGTGGGTACAAAAGCACCACCTTTCAGCTGGTATTTGATGGAGGTTTTTCTCACTCTGGCTAAATCCTTCAGCCAGTTGTGCCTGTCCAGCCTCCTTAACTGAGAGATGGCCCAGAGTAACTGGGAGATTAAATGTGTAGAGTGAAAAAGCAAGAGAATAGTTTTGAGTGTCCATGTTATTTAAGATCTTTTACAGGGAAAGACACAAGAGCAAGGCAGGTGCAAAGATCTGGCTTTCCAAAAGCCTGTCATTAAGGATTTGATGTGGATTTTTGTTTAGTAACAGAGACTGGTGATTTCCTTGTGTTTAATATTAACAATATCAGATCAAATGGGCTATATGAAAAACAGACTATTTCCAGAGAATTGTTTCTAAGCCTTTATGTAGAGATGCATGAACAGGGTGAGGGCATCTCTTACCCAGCACCCAGAAGGAATGTGTCTTAACTTTTCAGAGTGAAAATGATACCGAAAGCAGCAGGGCTCAGGATCTGGGAGTCTAGCCAGGGATGTGTGGGTAGCATGCAAAGCACTACTTAAAAAAAGACCCAAAGTCCAAACTCAGCATTTTGCAAGGCTTGTTGTGTATTTCTGATCTCAGGGTTTTCTTCTGGCCAGATCTCCTGCAACACAATAAAAGTTTATGTCTAGGTTCAGCCCCCTCCCACATAAAGTAACGGGTCTTTAATCTGTTTCTAGCTCAGACCTTTATGTATCCCTGACAGGGATGGGCAGAGGGGCAGGAGAAACTAGTGTGACCATGTTTTCACTCTGTATTCAGTTAACCAGACTGCTGCCCA
Source organism: Anarhynchus alexandrinus (assembly GCA_008711295.1). Taxonomy (NCBI): domain Eukaryota; kingdom Metazoa; phylum Chordata; class Aves; order Charadriiformes; family Charadriidae; genus Anarhynchus; species Anarhynchus alexandrinus. The sequence goes on from VUYV01000027.1 coordinate 7,054,558, forward strand.
CTCTGCATTGCCTCCCTGAAGAGCTAACACAGTACCTTAGGGGAAGGACTCACCTCTCCAACACAGGAGCAGATTTCAGGATTTGTCCCTGATGGCTCTATGGCTGCACCTTTGCTTCTGCTGCTTCTCCAAGTCCACATCTCGTCTCCTTTGCACCCAGGATCGAGCTGCGGGCACTGAGCAAGATTTCTCCTGGGGACGAGCTGACAGTTTCCTACGTGGATTTCCTCAATGTGAGCGAGGAGCGGCGGAAGCAGCTGAAGAAGCAGTATTATTTCGACTGTGCCTGTGAGCACTGCAAGAAACAGATCAAGGATGACCTAATGCTGGCAGCGAAGGAGGGGGAAAGCAAGGTATGGTTTGTCCTGCTGTGTCCAAACCGAGAGGTCTCCTCCACCCAGGCATCTGTGTGTCTCTGTAACTGTGGTTCTTCAGCCTGGGGACACTCTCAACAGGAACAGAGTCAGGTTTTGGCAGAAGCCTGACTAGTGCCAATGTAAAAAAGGAGAACAGAGCTGAACCTTGATTGAGCACACCACCAATTCAAGCCCACCATGCAAGGCCAGTTTAATCCCTATTATGCAACATAAGTACAGTTTTTAATTTAAAATTTAAAAAAGCCTGAGAAAGTTACCTTTAACTCTGACCTAAAAGCAGAATGCTAAAATATTGGAAAATTAGATCCAGAGCTGAGAAAAATGCTGGCATTTAGATTGTGGGTTTTTTTTGAGGAACTGAAAGGGAATCAAAGTTTTGAACAGCAGAAAGGAAAAGGTGTTGCAGGTGATTCATGGTGACAGGACTAACCAGCGCTGCTGAAGCTGTATGGTTTGTAAAACGTGTACCATCACACCGGCTCCAGGAAGGTGGGAAGCCTGAACTTTCAGTCCCTTCTTGCAAAGGCCTGTCACAGGAAGTTTGTACCATCGCTTGACATTTGTGCGTGGTTGCTGTGGGCAGACTGACGGCGAAGAATTAATGTGTTTGACTGTTCATTTTTAAGTAATCTCTGTTTTCCTTGGAGGTCTCACAAGTCATGGAGTGGGAGGGTGTAACACTGTGTCTTGCTGTCAGCAGTGGGATGTATTGCTTGGTCAGTGGCTGCAGGTTATGAGCATGCTGGTAGCTCTAACAGTTTCTTTTTTGTTCCTCTGCCCAAGGAGATAATATTTTTTGTGTTCTGTGGCTGTGTTAACTTAGGGGGTTTCTACTCCTGCAAGTTTTACAAAGTGTATGATGGAAAGGAAGATAAGGCAGGGTAAGAGCATTTTAATGTGTTCTCAAGTCACTGATCTGCACTATTGAACAGTCACCTAATGAACCAGAGAGTACAGCTCAGGGCTGATGTGAGGTAGGACCAAACAGCAAAGGTGGGATGAATACCTCTTAGACCAGCACTGCCACCAGGAGAGGCCCCTGGAGCTGCACCTTCTGGGGAATGAGTACAAAACCCTCAGCCTCCACCTCAGTACAGGTACCAGAAAGCCTAGCTCAGTCCTGTGATTCTTCTTTCATATAGGTGCTGGCCAGAGAAGGCTGGATATTGCAGAGCAAAAGTCTCTCCTTGAGCAAGGTTTGGAGAAATGGGATCAAACTGATATCAGGGAGCTCCCATGGGAAGTAGGACACAGGACTAGAAGAAACCCTTTGTTTTTTGGGTTCCCCACTAGTGCAAAAGACTCTGCTATATAATCCTATTACTAAGTTATCAAGCTTCATCTTGAAGCTAATCCTGAGTACTGAATCTCCCCACTTCTAATATAAAGCTGTCCCAGAGCTCAGTCATCTGATGTAGAAGCATTTTCACCTTTCTGTAGAAGTATTTGCAAACTTCTCCTCCAATGGGTGGCATAAAATAATCTCATCTCTCATTCAACACCCGCTATCAAGCCGTGACCCGAGCAGTGAGATGCACCATCCCCTTTTCATGAGCATTAGAGGTGCTCTGCAGCATGCAGCGGGAAGACGTGCACTTTTGGGTAAATGTCCTTCACAGTCTGAAGTGCTTGTATAGAAAAAGCCTGTAACTATGCAAGGTGCATGATTTCAGCTATTAAAAATACACTCCATCCACAGACAATAAGTATCCAGACTGACCTCACCCGCAGAGCACGTCTGCTGGCCACCGGCTCTATCACGTTTTCTGAATTCAGGCTCACTTGCCTGAGAGTGGCAACACTCACAGCTGCGTGGAAAAAGCGCTATGAATGTATGCAAGATTGACAGCTTACATCCTCAACAGCCGCTTTGACCTCCAGTCCTTCACCCCTTCCAAATAGTAGCAAAATTGCCATTGTTTATAATGGCAACAGGCTTAGGGGTCTAGTAAATGCAAGAGAGGATTTTTATTAGACAAAGCCGCTGTGGAAGTGCTGGCTAAAGTACCTATTCTGGGAGTCTTTACTCAGACAGCATAGCGATGTGATTTGCACTGACATTAACATTGCCTTTGGATGTGCTCTGTGTATTAGGACACCCTGCATGCTGCTCAAACAGCTGCCAAGATCTGATTAGCTGTGATAGCTTCAGTCTAATAATATAAAGCAATAAATCGTAACACATACATGTGTATCCATAAATAGATGGGGATATATGGCTCTGAAAAGCTACTGTTTTCCTTCCATACAAAGCTTTCAAGAGATTCTCCCAACTAGCTGAATTTCACAGATTCCTCAAAGATATGATTGACCAGGTGTGGGAAAAAGACAATGGGATGGCCCCGTGGTCCTGACTCCAAATCTTTGCATCCTTTGTTGCAACGTTGGGTCTCTGCTTTTGATTCACACTCAGAGGTCCTTCCTGGCTACTGGGTACGTGCCTGTGCTCTGGCTCTATCTTGTGTCTCCAGACCAGGCTCTTCCTGCAAGCTCCTGGAGTCAGGTGATTGTGGGCTGATTTCAGATTTCCCATTTATGGAAAGGAAGGTCATGATAGCTAGAATAGTTTGAAAACTCAGATTTGAAAGGCTCAGGAAAATGGAAGATGAATGATGTTGCTGGATATCATAATGTTATATTTCAGCATTAAATGAAGAGAGAGGAGGCAGCTAATTAGGAGCTGGTTAGTGTTTTGTCAGGTATGCCTAGATGCGCATCATGCCTTCAAGTACATGGTGAAATCCAAACTTCTTTGAGGTGTGTTGGCAAACATTTCACTCTCTGGATGCAACTGAAATCTGAAGTCAACCATCTTATGGCAGTTGGACCTAATGACAGCATTTCTTAGAGCGGGTAAAATTTAGTGATCTTTCCTATCCTTATTCCACCCACCTCTCATTCAAGAGCCCCATTTCTCTCAAGCAGCTGCACCTGATACATGCCAACCAGTGGCTTTCACAGCCTCTTTGGTGTCTCGTGAGACCTCCCAGTTGCAGGGTCAGTTCTGTCCCTTTTCTAAATGAGAGAAGTGGAGGGAAGAGTCAAGGAACCCAGTTATGCATGCCAAACGTACATGGCCACAACTCTGATGAGCAACACTCTTGGTGAAGTCAGCAGGAGCTTCACCTCTCCGTTTTGTAGCAGCACTATTTCAAACCAGTCTTAGGCAGGTCCGGAGGCATGCTCGGATATACAGACAGTGGTAGGAAGGTAGCGAGTGATGTCAGAAGCATCTTGCTGAGCTGATTTGTATTCCCAGACTGTGAAACAAGCATCCCTTCAGCCAGGGTATTTTGGCATGCATCAGGCAGTGCATTTTCCTCACTGGTTTTCCTAATGTTGTCACCAGCCCTCTGCAGAGACGGTGAAGGAGGTCATCCAGTTCTCCAAGGACACACTGGAGAAGATCAACAAGGCCCGCATGGAGGGACTTTACCATGAAGTGAGTCCTGCTGTTTTTGCTCTCTTGCTGTATATGCACAGCCGGGAAAAGTGGGTCTTGTCCCTCTCTACATCAATGATTTAAGAATGAAACAAACCCCCATTGCTGTAACCTGACTATCCCCATGTGCTTCCTGCCCTCTTGCCAGCTCAAATTGCAAAAGCTGACACTGGTTTCTGCCCTCTGTAAAGCATGACCCTGTTTGAGACAACATCCCAGTCTTGTCTCTTTTGTAGCAATGACACAATGAGATTTAAGTGGCTTCCAGCACCTCCGATTGACAGAGGTGTTGAACCAAGCACCTTCTGGGCAAAAAACATGAGTTACAGGGCAAGTGCAATGAGTCATCCCTGCCAGGTAGCCTCATAAAAAGGAGGACATTGGGTTTGGGAGAGGGGCAGGACAGTCAGGAGACTTGGCAGAAGCATCAATCTATAGGCTACATTTGCCTGTGTTGATCTCCACTTCCTGGCTTCTGCGTGTTGCTCATTTGTTGGGTGCTGAGGATGGGTGTGCTGTGTGGGAGACCCATGTCCCATGTCCCACCTGGAGCACAGGTCAAAAGGGTGAGCGACCTCAAGTCGCTTCCTCCTTTCTCCCTCTTTTGCTGACCCAGGAAATATTTAGTTATTCTTTTCAGAGTGTATCGGCTTCAGGAAAACACTCCAGGTTTAGCAACAGCCTCTGGGTTTGAACTTACTTTGGGAAAAGGGTGAAGCTCCCAAGAGCAGAGATCAGAACATTGTGTTTGGGTAGATGCAGCCATGACACAGCAGAGCAGACAGGCATGGGACAGTGCAGCTGCGTGTCTCCAGCCCCATGGGGTCATTAAGAGCATTCATTGCATCAAGTGCTTGTAGGAGGCTGGGTGGATGGCGTTGGAGTATGAGAGTCCTGTAGGCACTTGGTGTCTGACAAAACCCAGCCTCCTGGGGTCTTTCTTCTCCTGCATGGTAGACATCACTTTTTCCTCACCAGTTTTATGAATGTAACCCTGGGAGAGAAAGCTTTGAGCACCAATCATTTTGGTAGGATGATGTTTGTCAACACATCAAAGCATATCCTATCTTCCCCAACCTTCACAGAGGCTGACTTGGCCTTAGGACTGGTATGGACCATGCAACCCACAGGGCTTTGGTGTGGCAGTTATGGGACCAAAGGGGCTCTGACTTTCCCTTCCTCTCACTGCTTCCCCCGAGCGCAGGTTGTGAAGATGTGCCGCGAATGCCTGAAGAAACAGGAGCCTGTGCTGGGGGACACGAACATCTACCTCCTGAGGATCCTCAGCATTGCCTCTGAGGTGCTTTCCTACCTCCAGATGTTTGAGGAAGCAGCTGACTACGCCAAGAGGATGGTGGATGGCTACCTGTATGTCTGTGCCCTATTTTTGGCAGCTCTCTCTGGTTGTGCAATGTTAGGCAGTGTGTTACAGGAATAACTTTCTTAGCCTGCTCCGGTCAGGGCAGCAGTGATGGCATTCAGATTGGGACCTGATTATATCATCAGACCCTTCCTAAATGCACAAGAGCTCCCAAACACCTTGGTACTAAACTGTAACTGGCAAATGCTTTGGGTACATCTTTCAATAGCCTCTTTGTTTTGTCTGAGAAGCATCCCAGGGCTGCCCTGGTGGCAAGACACAGAGCCTGGGTGCAGGACAGAGAGGTGGTCACTGCAGGAGATGGTCTGTTCCCCTGCACCCTGCAGGAAGGAGAAGCTGCAGAGAAAAGAGAAACCATGTCAAACGGCTGTCACTCATGATATCCCTTCACTGTTGAATAACACGTGGATTTTTGTCTTGGCTAATTAGTATGCACAAATCCTGTGGTAAAGGATCGGTGAGAATAAAGAAATTCAGGCTTAGTTCACATAGATCCAGGGAAAACCTCAGAGTAAAAATGATATACTTTATTATTACTGAGGTTTTACTACAGGACTGATGAGTATTAATTAGCAAAAAACCCAAAAACCAAACAAACCACCAAAAATTTTAAAAGGAATGGAAGCCATAGAGAACAGAAGAGAGAAATACCTGTTTTGCCATCTCATTCACCCTCCTGCTGAGAGCATCTCATTCCCATTACTTGCCTTTTTGGTCAGTTCCATCCCAAAAGGCCTGTGATATTTTGTTCTTTTTCAAAAGAGTGACAGACTCTAGAGTGAACCTCCCTGGCTTGCAAGCCTGATAAGCCACTTCGTGTCCCAGCCCTGGCACTGAGCCTATTGAATGGCACAGAGGAAATTTCTTCCCCTGCCTGTTTCTCAACTTCTCAGTCCAGAGTGGGGACTGCAGTAACTTCCTTCCTTGCTTTAAGATCTGCCAATTCAATATGCCAAATAAGCCCTTGAAGGCAGGTTTTCAGGTAAATCCAAGCCGCTTCTGACTCTGCCTGTGCTTCTAAAGTTCGATCTAGAAGCCGGGACTCATCTTGCCCATCTGGCATACTGACCAGTAGGGGAGTGCTCTGAAAGTCCTCAGAGGCAGGGATGCATCCCCAGGGTGTGAGATGAACATTTCTGGAGTTTCTGGAACCACCTTTTTCTCTTCCCACTTTGAATGAGGAACTGGTGGTTGTTGCATTCTCTGAAGTTGATGCCGTCTGGGCTGTAAGGTCAGATCTGGGTTTTGTTTGTGCCAAAATAACATGGAATAACAGAGCTCGGCATTCTCCAACCCAGGTGTCCAACTTTTCCCGTTCATCCTCTTTCACAACAACTTATGTCCTTGTATAACTCGTGTCCTCGTGTAACTCATGCCTGCCCCTTTCTAAGCAGGGCTGCACATTTCAGTGGCACTGAATGCAATAGGCTCTTCACTTGAGTAAACAGTCTGCTCTTTGGCAAACACATCACAACACTGACAAACATTTGAGAACCCATATCTTTCCTGAACTAAAATTACTCAATGTTTTTCCAGGAAAATATACCATCCCAACAACGCCCAGCTAGGGATGGCCGTGATGCGGGCAGGAGTGACTCACTGGCATGCTGGTCTCATTGAAGCCGGGCATGGCTTGATCTGTAAAGCCTATGCCATTCTCCTGATAACCCATGGTCCTTCCCACCCAATTACCAAAGACCTGGAGGTAGGTGTCATCTCCCGTGTTGTCTCTGCTGTCTGTCTGGGCAAAATTACATTCAAGCTGTAGAAACAACCCATCCATAAGACCTGAGAGATGTATCAGGTACTGACTGCTTCCTACCAGTGCTGTGGTTTTCTCTAGCTTATGTTACAGTCTGCTGGGAAATGCATATCCCTTCCTATGGGGAATTTTCATTCCTGAAAAATAACGTTTATCCCGCACCAGGACATACATTACAAATGGCTGCTGAGCCCCTGAATCTTCTTTGAAAATGCTGTGACCAAGGACAGAGCCTCCCATTCTTCAAACAGCCTGATTTCTCTGCTCTCAGATGGATGGCATTACAATTTGACTATATCATACTACGCATGGTGGATGTTCCCACTTTATCAACTGATTTTCATTATCGATGTCCATTCTTCTTTATTTACCACTCCCCAGTCTTTCTAAGCTGCAATGTATTTTTCCTCAATCGATTGATAGGTGTATTTCCTAGCTTAGGGTCAAGAGCTGCAGATCCCAGGGAATTACATCTGCTCAGATATGATGAACTATTTACGATTGCAGCTGAGGATCTATCATTTCTTTAGCCTTTAACTCACCTGACATGACCTGTTAGTTTTACAGCATTCTCCTTTATTAGCCAGAAAATTACATGATGCCAAATGAAATCCTTTATTGATGTCTTAGTCCCCATTATAGCAGAGCTATAACCTTTATTAGTGCAATTTTATATCATCAGAAAAATTAATGTCTAGTACCTAAAGCCAACCTGACTGTTTCCCTATATATAGCAGAGGGTGAGACCCCAGCACCTCCATTTCTGTATATCCTTTCCCACTTACTGTAGGAGGAAAATAGTTGATATATGGCACATGCTCTGTGCTCCTAAATCAAGGGTTGAATAAACTCACAGACTGCTGTAAAAAGATTTCCTAAAATCCTTTCTGAGTCTCTGTCGTAATGCAACATTAGGAATGACTCTGCTCACGGTGAATCCTGGGATGCAGGGGGTGCAACTGTGACGTGGGTGAAGAGGGGCTGAGCATCCCTCTCCTCCTCTCCTACCTCCTTCCACATGAGGTGACCCCTACCCTGGTGATGGGTCATACCAAGGGTCAGGCCCAGGGTGTGGATGGAAAGCATATTCGCTCCCTGGCTCTGCACAGCATTGCCTCTAGGTCCTGCGTCAGGTTTAGGAATGTGAGGCTTCCCAGCAGCCTGTGGAAGAGCTTGGTGCAGGAAGGGCTGGTGCCTTCATCACCTTCACAGTACACAGGCAACCAGGTTTGAGGAAGTAACTGGATACCTGTATACAGTCAGCTTTGGTCCTGCTGGTGGGACACCTAGATTAAGTTGCATCAGTCATTACATAGCCTACGACATCCCTGAAGGACAGTTCCTAGTTTTAGGCAGTGCTTTATTCACTTGCTTCGAGATCCCCTGTGTCACAGGTGTTATAACCTGTTGTGTCCCTCAGGTCATGCGTGTCCAGACGGAGATGGAGCTGCGCATGTTCCAGCAGAATGAGTTCATGTATTACAAGATGAGGGAAGCTGCCCTCAAAAACCAAAAGATTCAAGTCATGCCTGAACCCAGCAATGAGACCTCACCAAGCCTCTTCCACAAGAAGGAATAAACCCTGAGCTTGACAGAAATTCATGCCTATTGGATAACTTCATTTGTGGCACCTCCAAACATGGGGGATGTGATATGAGAATGTGATATACCCATAAGGATTGTTCCCAGTGGCACCAGCCTGAGACCGTGGACCTGCTGGGAGAGAGTCCTCAAAAATCTTCCAAGGACTCAAACCAGAAGAGATGTTGGCAGAAACAACATCCTTTTTCTACCACTAGCATTAAAAATCAAAGCAAAAAACCCTGTTATAAAATTATTTACATTCTTACTGGAAGCCTGTTTGTCTCTACACAAGTCCTGATCCTGAAGTCCTTGGTTAATTTTTTAATTGATTCTTTCCTAAGTGTTTTTTTTCCTATCACTTCCTTATGATGACATCATTTCTTTCCAGTGATGTCCATGGGTGGTTGACCAAGGGATGGTAGAAGTGGGAAGCTGGTTCCAGAAAGCGTCGTGTATGCCTCTGGGCATTCAGTGCAAACTCAGTAAGACCCACAGATGGTGTTTTCTGTAACGTGGTGTTTTTCTAATGAAAAACTACTGAAAAATGATTCTGCAGCTGACATGGGTGCAACATCAAACTGTGGGTGATTTACAAGCTAAACTAAGTGAAATTCCTACACCAGGATAAATTAATTAGTGTAAATTGGTTTCCTTAGTTAAAAATTAAGTTAAAAATCAGAAAATGTCTGCAGTGATGGCAGCAGATGGATGTGAGATGAGTCCATGCCAGAAGCCAGTTGCACTGGTGTGATGCACTGGCTGTGTGGATTGCTCCAACTGATCAAGTGGTTTCCAGGAGTGGGGATCCACCTTTGCTCACCTTCAGGGTGAGCTGGGGGCTCCGAAGCCCTTCAGCACCTGCCTTTCAGCTTAGACAGTGCTTAATCAATTTTGCACTTAGCAAAAATGGAATAGTCCATGAATCAGCTGCCAGTGGGCAGCCAATGGAGCTAAGGAAAAGTCTAAAGGCAATGGTTGGATTTCTAGATAAAAACAGGTCTTTGCTGTCCGCCCATCTATCTCAAAATGAAACTGGTTTGTTCCAGACCTTCAGTGGCAGCCAAGAGGTGAAAAGGAATGGTTTGTTCAAGAATCCCCTGGCTGCTTCTCAGCAGAGTAGCAAGAAAACAAAACCAGCAGTTTTCCTCTTTGACATTTCTCAATTTTGCTGATGTTTCTCCAGATCTAAGATCAGTTCACCGGAGACCAAATTTGCCCTTTAGGCGCGGTTGAGCTAAGCCCTTCCATTTGTCCATGAGGTGCCCATCTGATGTCCTGTGTGAGAATCCGTATCGGTCCAGTTCTCAGCATGAGGATCAATGTTAACCTGTAACATGAAAACCTTCCCTGAGGAGAGAAGAGTCATGGGAGAGATGCACGTGAGGACAAATTGGTCCTTTAGTGGCACATGTTGGTGTTGCAGGAGGATGTGGAGAAGCACTTGTGTTTTCCTAACATCCTGATCAGCTTTGAGTAGTTGTAAGAACATCATCCCGGCTAGGTATATCACACTGACCATATAGCCATTTCCCGGAGATGATTCCCAATCATTGTCCAAGCACAGAGCTTGGAAAAGGCAGCTAAGAAGGAAGAGTATCCTCTCCTCTGTGTGTCAGAAAACCACATCTCCATCCAGACTGCAGCACCAAGTGAGAGCACAGGAAATTACTTTGGTGCTCTTTCTGTGTCTACGCTGTGAACAACCAGTGCCCATCTCCTGCCAGGAGAGAAAGACTGTATTTCACCCTGGAAGGAGAGTTCAATTCCAGTTTAACCTAATTTATCAGGCACAGTTTGGGGCAAAACACACACTGGACACCTGCAGGCTGTCCAGGACCCTCCTGCTGGTGAGAAGGGATGGGGAGGAGATGAGAATAGGGTGGACAGAGCCTGTAGGGCTGGAACCTGTTGCAGAGGTGTGAGGATGGGGATGACAGTTGGGACACTTGAACTGCCCCCATGCTGGTTGCTTTCCCAAGGCCGCTTCTTAGGCAAGATCACTGATATTTCCTTGATCCCACCTAAACCTCCCCATCCTTTGGCCCTGCCAGTCACCTTGTGGTCACTCTGCCCATGTTTGTAAGTAAATGGAACAGAGCCCTTTCCCTGCCCAGTGCTTCTCCATCTACCCAGCCAGGGCAGCCGTGGATGCATGACCCACCAGGACAGCCCCAGCAGGATGCTGGCACCTGTTCCCAGGAAGGGGCTGGAAGAGCGCTCATAAGCATGGAGCACATCTCAGAGGGTCACTCAATGGCTCTATAGAGCCTGCGCCCTAGTCCGGCTCTATTCACCGACACCAGCACAGCCTTGGCTCAGCCTGTTGCCCAATTTCTACCAGGGCTTGCGTGAGTTTTGGAGGCTTGCATCTCTTTATAGCAACAGTGAAGAGGCTGATAATAATGAAGAGGCCTTTAATACAAATTTTGCTTTAATGGACACATTTTACACAGTAAAATGATTGCCGCGTGCAGGGTCTCTAGATTCTCTTGCTGATTCTCTTGTAGGTGAGGTCTCCCATGGTCATTGTCTGAAATGCAAATGGAAAGCATTAGCTTTTCATGGCACTCGGCTACAAAATCTACTTGGAAAGGACCTGGTCTTGCAAATCAAAACAGGATGGGTTCTCAGTCTGTCTCCTATAAACTGAGTTATTAAAGCTTTGGATGTCTTTGTGAATACTCCAAAGCAGGTAGGGATAATCTGGCATCCCTCTACTGGTGTCAGTCTGCTGCACCTCTCTTCTTTAAAAGTGCCAGGCCCAGCCACAAACATATACTTCTGGGTGGGTAAGAACATGCCCTCATTGCATGAAACTTTGATCAAAAATGTCTATTGGAGTCTTAAAGAGTAATTTTTGGATCAGACTATACCGAAAAACTGCCTTCAGTGCCTGGCCAACTGACCAGCTTTGGCTACAGAGCCTGAGCGCAAGCATGTGCTCATCTCCAGCACCTCTCTAAGGTTCCCAGCATCTCTGTAAGCTTTGTAGGGCCGGAACCCTGAAGGCAGCTGTAGGCGCCATAACTCTGGCCATTGCCCCTCTCTTCTACACTTACATTGGTGATGGTGTCTCCATTGAGTTCGGTGACGGATTTCAGCCCTTTCAGGTTTGCGACCAGTTTGTTGTTACCTTCCATCTGAACAATAGCCTGGTAGGAGGAAACAGAGGCATTCATGTTATTGCTGGAGACCATCTCAGCCCCTGCATTTTGTTTTTCCCCTTCTGTACTGAGTTACCACCATCCCCTCTGCAAGCTCTTTGGAGTAAGCTGTTCCCCTGGTGATTTTGGCTTTCCTGGAGGAGGAGGAAAAAGCGTTGTGCTGGTGGTCACTACATCACAACAAGGGTATCAATGTTTACTTTGGCCTCTGTAGGGATGTGATTTTGCTGCTGTACCTACCTCTCTCCCCTTCAAATTGAGACTCACTCACAGCTCCTGCACTGTTAGATGCCAGAGCAGGGATCCATGGCACCACTTGGCATCACACCAACACATGAGTTTTCATAGAATCATACAATGGTTAGAGTTGGAAGGGACCTTAAAGATCATCTAGTTCCAAACCCCTGGCCATGGGCAGGGACACCTTCCACTAGACCATGTTGCTCAAAGCCCCATCCAGCCTGGCCTTAAACACTTCCAGGGATGGTGCAGGGATGGGAGTTTTGGAGGAGAAGGAAGGTGCTTCACCCTGCAAATGCTGGTATCTCCATGCAGCCATGATGCTCTTTGGGGCAGCTCCTCATGCAACACCCAGACCAAGAGGAGCAGGGAGAGGACTGCAGAACCACCTGAACTGGGCCCAGGGCATCCCATGTTGTATCCTCTCCACCACCCTCATATTGCACATTGCTGCAGCAACCTCCTTTTGGCTGGGGTAACAGGGAGCTGGGTGACAATGTGAGGCTGGGTGGAGTCTTGGTCAAGGTGGGAAACTATTTAAGGAGCTTTCAGAAACTCAGTCATGGCTGGAAAGCTCTCAGAGGGACAAGCACATCTGCTGAGTCTCTGCCCCGCAGAAGCTGCACATCTAAAAAGGCTACAGACAACACCAGCACCCCCAGGGCAGCTATCACTGTTCATTGAAATTACTCAGATAATTAACCCAGAAAAAAAATTCTGTTCATCTGTCTGTCCAGCTGTAAGACATGTTCATCTGCCCTTGACTTGCTGATTTACAGAGAGTAAAACTCTTCTAATAGTCATTTCCCCCTAGTTTATGCACAAAGGACTTCAGTGATGCTGGAAATCGTGATACAGCCGGTACAAATCTCAGAGCCCGATTCACTGGGGCATTTCTTTGGTGATCATCCCTCCTGCTTTCAAAAGTGCCTGCAATATCATCTTCTCCTGAGGTAGAGGTGAGAGGCAATATTTGTCGCTGACGCTGTCTTGACATTTTATGAACCATTGGAAACTAATGTCCAGGAATGGGAGCTGACCCAATTTCAAGGGTGATAAATCCTCACCTTGCCAAATCATCTCACCCAGTGTAAACAGAAGCAGTGGAAAAGGCGATCAGAGAAGCTAACAGCCACTGAGACTTAAAAGGAGAGATTTATTGGTTTATGATTCGTTGGCTGACTTTCCTGTGCTACCTTTAAGTCAACAAAACGAAGGTTGCAACATGACAGAAAGTCAACCCTTTTCCACCTCAAATCTTTCAGATCTTTTGCTGTCAGAAAAATTTACCAAAGCATCTCTATCCTCCTTTTCCAAATGGGCTATTAAAACACTGGCTTCCAGTGTTTTCCAAACTGGCTATTAAAATAGCTTTAGAAATGCAAGGCTTTATCTGCAGAAGTGCTGGTTGGGAAGCTTGTTTTGTAAAAGTGAAGAGGGGAGGTGGGAACTGAGTTTCTCAGCAACGTGGCTCAGAAATGAACTGTCATTTTCAGGTATGTGCCCCTGAGAGACTTGCTGAGGACCTGCAGGGAGCAGGGCAGTGGGTGTCACATCTACAGACTTGGTTTCAGCAATTAGCCCCATCCCATTATATTAAATCATGCATGCAAATAGTGAGAGACAGAACCAGGCTGGGGAATTACCCAGGTCTTTGTCCTGTGTCAGCTCTAACATCTGGTTCCCTTTGGCCCAAGTGCAGGGGGGGTGGCTAGAAAGGAAATTCAATGCCCCTGGGCCCCTGTAGCCCTGGCAGAAGAGGAGCTGGCCACTGACCTTGACTTTCTCTCCTGTCAGCATCTCCATCTCGCACTCCTCCCCAATAGTGAACTCGTTGTGCAGCACTTTGGAGCCAGTGGTCACGGTAATCTTGAACTTTTTCCCATCCTGCACGATTTCCGAGATGCTCTTGATGTCCTTGCCCTTCTGGATCTGGTCATCGGGAAGCCCTGCCCAGGAACAAGAGACGTTAGGTGGACCTTGGAGCTATCAGTGGGTAGATTGCTGCTGCCAAATGAACATGGTGGGATTTGGGGACCCACAGCTGGCAGGATTTCTATTCTAGTGTGGAAAAGCCTCACAAGGATGATGGTTCCCCAAGGGCCACGTGGCCCTGAGTATGCTGGGGAGGAAGAACAACAAATGCTATCATCCTGGGTTTGTGCGGGAGCTAGACTTCTCCGTTGTCCCACTGACTTGGCTGGGAGCAGAACAGCTACCTCCTTGGCCAAGCATCAGAGGGAAGGAAGGAACCCCGTTTTCCTTCCTTCACTGAGAGGCAAGCAGAGAAAATGGAATAATCAAAGCAGAAGGAGGGAACCAAATGTTTTTTTATGAGATTCAGGCTCCCTCAGAACCAGCTCACTGAAGTCTTTTCTCAAAGCCTGAAGCTGACCTAACAGCAGAAGTAGTGCAAAGCCCCCTGAATCCCTGCAGGAGCACATTCCCTGGCACAAACACTGGTGGAAATCTAGCTACCCACATTCATCATTAAGCATTTAAACAACCTGACTACAATTTTTCTGATGAATGACGGAATCTGGGGCTTTGCAACATCACTGAGCAGCAGCACGGTAGGCTGAGCGATGTCCTGCTCACCCTTAAATTTCACAGCCTGATGGGGCAGATCTTCAGTTGCCCTAAGCCACCAAGGTCCTGCTGGCTTAGAACGCATGTGCAGCAGTGCCGCGCTGGCCCATGGCTGCAGGGACTGCTGGGATCGTTTTCCTCAAAGCCGTATAATTTCACCCAGCATCTCTTGACCTCCAGCCACCAGCCAGAGAGATGTTTTCTATTCTATTTTGAGATCACATCCCCACGCACACGCATTTAAAAACCACGCACAAATACAACTGCAAGATGACAGACAGAAGTAGGAAATCCGAGAGATGTTTTCAATCTAGATCATCAGCACATCAGCACAGTTGGACTCCCGAATATTAGAGAGATCTGCAGAGACAAAGCAGCACACAGCGCATGCAGGCACTTACCAAGGGCTTTCATAAAAGGCTCAAAATTTTCCTGGGACTGGAGTTCGTACTTTCCACTGAAGCTCATGATGGAAAGGTTCTCTGTGCTCCCAACACAAGAGAAGGTGCCTTGCTAGTGAGCAGAGCTTGGTTTTATAAGGTCCTTTTGCCCTAAAAGTTGGTCAGAGGTAAAATGATGTAATTCTTTTATGGCCATGTTCAAATATTAACATAAAACTGGGCAATGTTCAGTGATAAATTGCTCTACATTTTACGGACCTCAATTTACAACGTGGGGGCAGGGAAAATCCCATAAACCCATTTTATGGAGGTAGCAACGTGGCATCTATAAACAAATGATAAAAAAAATAATTGTGCAAAGAGATTAATTATCAGAGGAACGAGCCAAATCATCTAATGAGCTTGCAGTCTGGAAGTACACATGTGGAAGAGGAGAAAATGGTGAAAGATTATGGTGGCCCCTGGAGTCCCAAAATCATCATCGTCCCCTAAGGCAAAAACACAACTCACAATCAAATCCTGGGCTTGAACTGGCCCATTCTGAAGACTGCAGTTTAATTCAGACTCCATCACTATGGCCTTATCTCCAGAAAGGGGTTTCGTGTGGATAGATGGACTGGTGCCATTAGTGATCAACCAAGGCTATTGCCAGCAGCCACTGCTAAAACCCCCTTTCCTCTCCTTTCCCCAGAGGAGCCACAGTCACTCATGTACTGACAGAGCATCCCAGCCGTCAGAGCTGCATTTCTCCCAAATGCTCCATCAGAAGTAGGGCCAGCAGCGGCCTCCAGGCTGATCCCGATTCCTTCCTCCAGTGCAGGACTCAGGGCTGGGCTCCAGTCCCAGTGTGATCCCCGTGGCTGAACATCCCAGGTTGCTGCACAGCGTCTGAGCATCCGTCCTCTGGGTCTGGATTCCCAGGCTCAGCTTCTTACTCCCATCTCATCCTCTGCCCCAGCGGATTCCTCTTTCTTCCCAAAGTCACCATCTGAGGGTTTTCCTCCCTTTTCACTCACATGCCTTCTCCTCTGCAGTTCTTCCTTTCTGCCTTCTCATAGCATCTTTGGCCTTTTTTAAAGTGGAAACACAGATAAGCATGAAAAAAATCTATCTCCTTCCAATTTGGAGATCCTGCCAGAGCCCTCTGCAGCTGCCCACCTCCACTCTCTGCGCTGCAGTGGTGAACGGTGACGCTGACCGGGCTAGATACAGCCTCAGTTTCTGGTTAATTAGTACAGGCAGTGTCTGCCGGTGGGGCGGGTGGTGGGTGAGTCCATGGTGGAGATCATCCCTCTGTGCTGCAGCCTGGGCCTGGCGGGTTCAGATAGCGCTCATTGGGGGTTGATTCAGCAATTCTCCAAACAGTTTTTCAGCTTTTTTTCCTTTTTATCCCCTGCTTCCCACCAGGAATGATGTCACCTTATGAATTGCATTTCATTTTTTCCCCTGCCCTGGGTGAATAACCCGGGGTCATGTGGAGCTATGCTGCCACATGTCCCTTTTCAATGTCTTCTTCATGGGGACAGTGGTGACTGACCTCTCTGGTCAGGTTCTGGCAGCAGCCGCAGCTGGCAGCTCCCTGTGTCCTGCCAGGCAATGTCCTCCAGCGATGGGCCACCTGGAAGCACATGAGTGCCTCCCACGCATTCATGCCCTGGACCTCTGGCTGCTCCTCCAGGCAATTCGGGTCCCCTCTCTTTGCATGATGGGGAGAGACATTCAGACATGAAAAAACACTTGAATATTTTTCTGTCATCTGACTCACTTCGGAGCACAGTACTCCCGATGCACTGTGGGGTGATCACCACCAGAAAGCTCCAGCTCTGCACAGCTCATTTTTCCCCCACCATCGCCAACCGGAGCAGCCTGGAGTTGTGTTTTTCATTCATTTTTCAGTGAGGTGCACTCCCAGACTGGCCACATCTGACCACATCCCACTGCCAGGGTGGATGCCCAGTTCTCACCTATTTCCATGTGCAGGCTAGGGAGAAGCGGTGGCCACTAATTCAGTAGGGAGAGACCTTTCTCAGGTAACCCCAGCTGTGTGCAGTGCAATGACTACCTCTGAGCTAATGTCTACATGAGCTGAACAAGAGAAATAGGAGAAACGCATCATGAGTAGTGTCCCAAGGCTTCCTATCTCCCTCCAGCCTATCCAAAAGAAGCCTACATGACTAGGGCATTTATAAGTATTTCATATTAGCCAAGATTAATGCAATATTAGGTGCTTGAAGGAGTGCCTGGTATTTTCCCTGACGCCCCATCTCAGCCACTGAAGACTTCCCAGGCCCACAATCTCCCTGGGACACCTGTGCCAGCTTGAAAGGAGATACAACCACCAAGATAATGAGACCTGAGTCTAAGATAGGATTCAAAAAAGCCCACCGGGTTTTGTCCCACAAACTATTAAATGGTTATTATGCCTAATCTGAGCGGCTGAACCACCAGAAATTGGGTGAGAACTTCCCCCGGGCAAGCCAGGCTCCTAAGGTCTGGATGTTGCCCACCAAATGTAAAAAGGAGAATATAATTGTTCAGGACTCTTTTGGTAGCTGGCAGAAATGGGCAACTCATGAGAGAATTCACCCCACTTGGGACCCAAGTTGTTTTCTGTAGGTATCCTCTCCTCTTCTCCCTTACTGTGGAGAGATATAATATGCCTATGCTCCCAGCCTTGGTGCATTGGATAAATGTGAACTCTGAATCACTGCTGGCAGGTTTGGAAATGCAACCAACTGATTTTTGATCAATTATTAAAAATAAAAACTCTTTGTTTTGTCTGCAAATATTCTGCTGGACTGATGTTCTTTTATTTCCCTTAGTAAAGAAATGCAGAAATTCTTATAAAAAAAAGAAGAAATCCTTACTGAATTAAATTTGGCCAGGGTAATTATTATCTAGCCAGGCCTGCTGAGCAAACGCCAGGTGAGATAAACTTAATCTCAATAGCAAAGTTCAGAATACTTTTACATCTCCCCACCAGAATACAGGATCTCTTAAAACATAACATCACTTCAACTTTCCACGGCCAAGAAAATGCGCCTGAGTTTCATTAACACAAGGCTGCGTCAGTTGACCATTTGATTAAAACCAAATCCATACCCTAAAACCTGGACCTTGTTTGTAGAAAGAGAAAATTCATGCATTATTTTCAAAAATTATTGAGGACGCTGCTTCTTGTGGGAAGGCAGCAGGCACTTCCATGTTTAAGTTGCTTTGAAAAGAAAGCACAGGATCTTAGAAGCTTGTCAGAAAAAAAAGGACAGAAGTGTCTCATTTCTTTTTTTTGCACCTGAATCAAAGATATGGACATGAACAATTTCTTAGCTTCCTCCTAGCCATGGAGGTATCCGAATGCTCTGTGTCCCAAGGTGATGAATGGGAGAAAAGCCAGTTGGGAGGGACCTCTCAAGGTCTCTGGTTCAACCTCCTGCTGAAAGCAATAGCATCACCAGCACCGGATCAGCTCAGGCATGGCTTTGGCCAAATCTCAAACCCCACCCCTTCTGCCTCTCTGGGTACCCATTCTGGGTCTGCACCACCCACCTCTTGAAGAAGAGGTCCTCAACCCAAATGTCCCAAAGTGCAATTTGTGGCTGGTGCCTCATGTTATAACATCTGCCATAACCAAGAAGAGTTTGGTCCCACCATCTCTGTAACTGCTCTTGGAGCAGTTGCAGGCTGTTATCACCTTCCCTCAGCTCTTCCCTGAGATTCCCATTCCCAGCTCCCACTTTCACTCAGTGTCTGCCAGGGCACTGGGAAACCACCCTCCTACATGCATCGCTTCTTGATGGTTTGGACCTTATGGTGAGGAACAGGATTTTGATTCTCAGGGCTTCTGCAGCAAAAGTCCTTTTCTGCCTCCTCCAGTCTGAACTAAATCTTTGATTTAAGCTCTGAACTCTGAAAAGAACTTTACAGCTGGAGCACTGTGTGGGGAGAGGCACTTTGCTGCAGCCCAGGACGGGGTACCTGGCAGCTTTGTGGAGGTCTGGGAATATCTTCATGCACCTCGCCTCTATCTCCTCTCTTGCTCTTCTTATCTATTCCACCAGTGACTCCCCACACTTTGTGAAGCCTTTGGTTTCACCGCAGTACTTTGGGAAGCTGGGACTGGGCTCTACACTAGGATTTTCTTAGCCCAAATGTGAAAGGCTACAAGCCAGGGCTTTTGCTGTTTTAGTCACAGATTTCTCCAATGCAGGTCCGGTTGGACACCCCCAAGCCATTTTTTGAAGAGCTTGGTCACAAGCTTGCCAATCACAGTTCCCCACTTCCCTCTGTCTCAAACCATATTATTGCTTGGGTCATCCCTATTTCTGCTGTGCTTGTACCTGGGAACTTGGTCTGCTGCCCAGTTTTCACATCTTTGATCTGATTATTTTTAACCTAGAGGAACAAAGGTTTCTTCAGCAGGCCACATGGCTGCATTGCTTTGAAAGGTCAGATGGGATGGGAAAAGATGCTGCTGCTGCTGTGAACTCTTTGTCCCTCTTGGTTTTCAACCCGTTTTCACTGTGCTGCATTACTAAGACAGCACTGAGATGAAATGCGGCACCTTTCCCAGCTTTTCATCTTTTTAAAATGGCTGTGGTAGTACCCTGGAGGCTGGCTGCCTCCAAGCTGTAACTTCCAAGCCGTAGACATGCAAGCGCCACTTCATATTGGTTTAGATTAGATATGCTATTATCAGAGCCTTGATAAGAGTGGCCAAAGCGGCAGCTTGTACAGAGCACTGACACTTGATAAAACTTTCCGTTAATGCCGAAATTCAGTGAAGGGCTGCCCTCAGCCCTTGTCATCTTATTACAAAGGTCCCAAAGGGAGCAAAGGCTCAGTATTGCTTCTCCAAGGGCAAGGCAGCCATTTCCCTGGTAGCGTGAGACCTGTCACTGCCTTAGCTTTGCTTGCCAGTGATGACCTGGGGAGCGGAGCTTCCAGAAGAGCTAGCCTTTGCCGTTGGGGTCCTGCCTTATTGCAGGAATAAAGCTGCTGGCCGTGCCACTCACCTCCCACTCTCTTGCCTCAAACATCTGTGGTGCAGTGCTGTTGCCTCTCTCCAGGCACACGGGCCCCCACTCAAGCCCTCAGAGGGCCTGTATTGCCCTTGCAGCTTGGCCTTTGGTGGGATGAGGCTATCCTCCATTCCGCCACCCAGCATATGGAGTCAGGGCTGAAAATGGTGTTTGTTGCTTATGGAGCTAGTTTGTGACAGGACAGGGAAAGAAAATGTTGGGAAAGAAGTGGAGCCATTAGCAGTTAATGTTGCTGAAAGAGGGAGGTGTGGAAGAGTCCACCAAGGCAGAATCAGTGAACATTTAACCAATGAAAATATGTTTCATCTCACCTGACCACATGCCTGCAGTGCAGATGTTTCCGTCTGATCCAGGAACATGTAGAGCCCCTGAGACATAGTGGGGATAAACAAACCTTCATCTGACCAAGTGGAGACTTGCATGTTGGGATGCAAAGAGCAGCAGCCTCCAAGCGCCTACAGGGGGTTAGATGAACTCCAGTCCTGGAGGGGCACCTGGCTGTGGCTCTGGGCCTGTGCTCACCTCTTCAGCTAGCCCATGCTCTTCTCGATCCTGATTTATCAAGCACAGTGGCTCACTTAATGACTTCTCACAGTGGGTTGCAGTCAAGGAGAGGTACTCAGGCCCATAAAGGCATGAGTAGGTGCCTGTCCATCTGCGTGCCCTACAACTTGCACGTGGGTCCTGATGTACAACCCATCTTACCACACAATATATAAATGTCCCATTCCCTGAAATGGCTTTTCATAAACGTAATAACACTGTCAAAACAATTGATTTGGTGTCCCATATACCCATAATATCTAATGGAGCCTCACACTCCAGGGTGACCATCACTCTGGTGTCTTCACTGCTCCAGAGTGAATGTGCAGATGCGCTGTGCCAAAGACCAGTGTTCCTGTCCCTCTCCGAGCCAAACATATAACCACAGTTTATATTTAAAATAAATGAAAGTCCAAACAAAAGCCCCAAAGATGACCTCCCTTGGCAGATGGTTCTCCTAGGCTGGCGAAAGCAATGACACAAGAGTGATGCACAATGCAGGTGCTTAGTGCTGAGGCATGACCCTGCCGCGAGGAGGGCAGAGTGAGAGGTTGCATGGGGTCTGAGAGCACCTGAGTTTTCACTGGATTCACGGCCAGAGAGACGCTCCATGGGAAATGACCACGGTGCCAGCAAGGCCAGAGCTGTGGACAAAGTCCAGGATTGCCTCTGTGCATGTACTGCTTGGTGCTGCTGCTGTGTTTGCTATAGTCAAACCACCTCCCTGAGCACAGGTATCCCCGTTTTATACGTGATGCAGTGCACAGGGACTGAGTGACTTTCCCAAAGTCACCTGGAAAAGCTGATAAAGCAAACATGTTGTAACTGCTCAGCCTCCGCAGCATCTTCCTTGTCAAGTCCCTGGTGGGTGGCCACAGACCACATATCCTATGGGATCGCAGATTTTGAGATAAAATTTCGCCCTGGTGTTTAATATAATCTTTGGCGTAGTAGGACCAGATTGCACAACCCTCTTCAGGTAATAGCGTCTTCAGCGTCCCACCACGGGAGCCAGCATTGCACAATCCCATCCTCGCACTCCCTTTCTGCTCTGCCTTTACGAGTGGGTCCTGCACTTTGGTCTACAAGACCCAAACCACAACACAGATGTCCTTGAGCCTGTTGTGAAACACCTCGTGGTGAGGAAAGAGCGTCGCACCCAGCCGTGGGGAAAGGGCTGACATGCTGGCAGCTCCTTGCTCTGCAAAATCACCAGAAGTGAAGGTGGAAAAATATGTGTGTGCACATTTTTAGGTGAGAAGAGGTGTTGACCCACATGGAAGTCCTACCTCATGTCAGCTGAGATACCTGTAATTCATATCAGTTTTAGGAAGAGGGAAGAAGAGCCATGTTTGCCGTAACAAAGGGGCAGCTTCATGCACTTTAATTAATTTATAATTTACATTTCTGCCTTATACCTCCTCAGCATGAGGTTTGAACATATTATTATGGGTGTGCATCTGCCTGTGCAGCTGCAGACACCTTCTGCAAACTTCCTAGCCCCCTTCCTGCTATGGGTCCCTGAACCTCACTGACGTGTGGGTCTGCCTCTGAGAAAGGCAGGACTAGAATAATTTGATTTCTGGCCAAAACCTTACAGTTTTTACCTCAAATTTCCTTGTTTTCTCTGTGAAAGTTCATGCTTCTGTGCACCAGAGGAGAGGGGGACACAACTCCTTCATTGACCCCCAGTTACAAGCTTATATATTTTTTTCTCAGAAAACATAACGTGCTTCCCACTGGGACGTACTCTGTACGGGGTAGTAAGTGGCACTGCAAAACCCCAGACATCCTTATCACCCACTTACTGGACCTGCCTGGCATTGCTTGGGTCTCTTATAGGTCTGAAACCTTTTGTTTGTGTACGGTTTGCAGACACCAGCCAACTCATGGGCAGAGACAGGACTGGGAGACAAGGGGGAGACATTGTGCTTTCCAGGCTTACGTGATTTTTTTTTTTTATATCAAATTTGGTGCATTCTGGTCCTGATTGTGAGTTGGGGTCTTTCCATGTGCCCTTTTCCCAGTCTCTCCCTGGGGGTAGGCTCCAGAGACCCCCAGGGGAGGAGGGACCAGGCTGGAAGGAGGGTGATAAAACCCCAGGACGGATGTCAGGGAGAAGATGGGGTGAACATGAACAACCTCTTTCCTACCTCAATGAGCCCGTGTGTTGGCTCAGACCACCCACCTTCATAGCCTGGCATCCTGCTGCAGGACATTGCCCCTGCCTCCTCTTCCTCAGCTCCAAAATGGGGCTTTTGGGAAAGGTGTTTCCTGGCTGTTGCTTGAAATCCCAGTGGGATGGCTGGGTGTCCGTGGCCCAAAAAAGCGGAGGGACCTGTGCGAGGGTGGGAAAGGCCGAGTGCAAGCAGAGCAAGGCTCCCCCGAGGAGTTCGTGCATCTCCTCCGTGGATGCAAGGCGCTGCCGCCATCTAGTGACATTCGCTGGTGGCTCTGGCACAGCCTGTGGTCCCCAGCGCTCCTGGGCCTGGGTATATTCTGCTGGGGGTATGGAAAGGGGACCCAAACCCAACGCCTTGCTTGTGCTTGGGACATATAGAGGGGCCCGTTGGTGGAGACGATAGAAAGCTGCTCAGCAAACACGAAGCTAAGAGCGTTGCGGTGCTTTCCTTCAGGTGCTGTGACGCTCTCTGGGCTGAGACCTGAAATTTTGGGGGCTGGCTCAGGAAAAAAGTTGGTTTCTCACTGCTGTATGTGCCCTTCTGCTTCCTTGGTCCTCGCCATGCTTTGGGATGCTTTTGGTGGGTGGAGAGGCTGAGGAAATTCTGTCTGGAGGGATGAAAACCCACGCAGCATGAAAAAAAGTTGGAAAAGTCTGACAGCAGCCTTGGCTGGGGTTTGCAAGTACATCTGATTTCTGACAGGTGAGTCCAAAGAGCATGAACTGCTCAGAACAGACAAGGTCCAAAGTGGAAATGCAAATCCCAGCAGGAATATGGAGGCACTGTGCAAGACCAAGTTAATTACAAGCTGTTATATTTTCCAGCTCTTGGTCTGTTGCTGCAGTGGCTGAGCCCCGGTGGGCTGATGTGCAGCAGCACGGGCACACTCTTCCCCTCCTTTCTTTTAAAATTCAAAATAATATTAAAGAAATGGTGCTTTAGACATGAATGCATGGAGCTTGCAGGGCCAAGCACGGGAAAAGCCCTCCCAATAAATGTCGTTGTCATCCTGGTGTGTGTCCCAGGTGTGTCCTCTGTGCTCACCTGTGGCTGCCACATAAGCAATCCCTGCCATCAGAGCATTAACCGACGATCTCATTAGCAAGGGCTGTCATCGCTGATAGGCCCAGGGCATAGATAAAGCTGGGGCAACAGCCGTGCTGTTATTTCTATCTCCGAGTGCAGAATGGCGGGTATCCTGGTATAACCCTTTTTTTTTTTTGCAGGGTTCCTGCATGCACCCCGGAGGGCTGTAACGTTGAAGAGATCATCAATCTGACTGCAAGCTCTTCACTTGAAAAAAAAAACCCAAAATTTAGATGAATCAGTGAAATTATCTCACACAGCTAACGCACACATTAAAAGTATTAGATGTACAGTGAGTAAATGCCCAGAGGCATAAAGTCCCATGGTGGTGGGAGTGAGTGAGGTCCCATTGGGGTGCGCCAGGTGACTCTTGTGAAGATGCTCAGATGAACATTGGCGATACTAAATTATTACATTGGTAGTAAAAACTATCAGCTTGTGCATCTTTTCCTAGGGATTTGATACTTTCCTCGTTCTAGCCTAAATTTGAGCTAGGCTCAAATTGTGCTCTGCCTCATGGGCAGAGACTGCTGCAGGGAAGGAAAATCCCAAATTCACCTCGGCATCTTCTCATGGGAGAGGTTAGGGTAGAGCAGGTGAATCATGTATCCTGCAACTTTTAGTATTTTCTTTATTTCTATTACTTCACTGTTTTCTCCAGAGATGCTGCTTGAAGTTTTCCGCATCAGCTACCACTGGAGCACAATGGGGGGAAAAACCTTTCAGAGGTGGTAAATGAGGAAGGGACTAATAACTAACCTGACTGGGTATTAAAGGAACATTTCCCTTCCAAAAATACACAGGGCATTAAAAACGTACGGGACTGAGAACATCGACTCTTTACACCACTTTGCCAAATTGGGATTTGCCCTGCACGTTGGGGCCAGCTGAGGCGAGTGGCCGAGTGGCCGAGCTAAGGCTCCATTTCGGGGACATTGGCCACTCGCCTCAGCTTGACAGTTGACCCTGGAGGCTTTTGGTGACTCCAGGGATGGCCCTGGGGAGGTTTCACCACCGATTTAAACCCAAGCCATCCCTGAAGAGCCACATCCTGCCCTGCTGCCTGTCTTTTCCAGCGCCGTGCCTTGGATGCACATTTGGGATGGGGATGGACCCCCATTATGGGGTCAGCAACCCACTGCCATGAGGACCCAGTGGCTGCAGGTACAGGGAGGACCCTTAGGCCACGACAGGTTTGGATGCCTCAGGCTTCATCTTTGCAACGTTGGGAACAGAGATGTCCCTATGGTGGGAAGCTGCGGGCTGGTTGGGCGATATAATTTAAATAATTATAAATAAGTAGCTCCATTTCTAATTGATTTCCTAGAGGTAGTCAGAAAACGGAGACTATTATCACCGCTCTGGCCCACTGGGTAAGCTCAGACGTATTATTAAAAAGCTGCTGTTTGCTTCCTCCTCTGCTCCATCTGCCCTGTTTGACCCTGAGCAACACCGTCATGGTCAACTTTGCCCAGAGCCTGAAATTTATCTTCTGCCTCCCTCTGAGGAGCTGGCAGAAACAGTCCTTTCTGGATGCTGTGTGTAGAAAAGCCCGTTTCCACATTGGTGCTCAGGGCAAGGACTGGACCACTCTCTCCCAGAGACTTTTCTCATGGCTTCAGTTACTCACCAGAGTTAAAAGAGGCAACGTATGTTGGGTCGGCCTCCAATGTGTCCCTGACTGCAGATGTGGGCTTCTGACTTGTGGCTGGCTGTTATCAGCCATCCTTTGTACCTCTGCACCTTGCCTTCCTGGGCTGAAGTCCCCACACACGCTCCAGCAGCACATGCTGCACTGCACCCTGAGTCCACGCAGCCACCAGTCCCACGCTGACCTTGCCCTTGAAAAAACACGTATTATTTATTAAACTGAAAAGTAAGAAAAGGGATGCACAGCCCTTCCCTGCAAAGGAGAAGTAATTTTTTTGCACAGCCCCACACATGTCCCCTCGCCCTCCTGTGCCTCAGTTTCCCCGTTGGTGGGACGGGGCTGTTATGGCATCCCAGCCTCACAGGTTGGACACAGCTGAATTACAGACTGATTTTGGTTGGAAAGGACCTTTGGAGGTTCCTGACCCAAACCCTGCTTTAAGCAGGTTCAATCTCAAATTTAAATCCAACCTCACAGTTAAATCAGGTGGCTCAGTGCTTCCACAGGTGAATTTTGAGTTTCTCCAAGGTTATACTAGAGACAATAAGCTCTCCAAACCTCGTGCTCAATCACCCTCACGGTTAAAAGCTATCTCCTAATATTTAACTAGATTTCTCCCTGGCTGCAGCTCGTGCCTGCCGCCCCTTGCCCTGCTGCCCAGCACCACCAGGAACAGCTAGACTCCATCTTTCCCACATATTCCCATTCCCAGGCTCGGTGCAGGGCAGCCACGTCCGCCGGCTGTGCCGCGGCGAGGGGAACCTTGGCGAGTCGCAACGGGGAGAAGTTTTCCGTGAGCACAAGTGCAAAGGGTGGCTGGGTTGCAAGAGGCGGCGGTGGCGGCGGCGAGGCGAGTTGCTCAGCCACTTTCCTGCCTCTGCGTGGGGTCAAACGACCTCCAGCTGTGCCGTGCCGTGCCGTGCCGAGGGGCTGCACCGTTGGCCAGAGTGCCCGAGGTGGGAATGGCTGCAGGGGGTTCATGGGATCGGGGTGAGAGGGGGCCTTTTCCGGCAGCGCCCGAGGCTGCTCGGTGGGATTTGCAGGAATCCGGCGGATTTAGCTCAGCCCTTCCTACACTGAGTTAAATCCTGTCCTCAGTTTAACCCCTTTGAACAAAATCAGCCTGTTCTAAAAACATAGTTATTTCCTTTTATTCATTTATTTATTTATTTAAATTTTAAAACTCTGGCTTTTGCAAATAGCCTGCAGGGGACATGACGTGCTTGCGCGGTGACTTCTGCGCTGTCAGGGCTTTTGCTCAGGCTGGGAAGTGTCTCCGGGGCAGGGTGGGAAGGGCACAGGGAAAGCGGGACGAGGAGGCTCCTGCCACCTCCCTGCAAATCTCAGGCAGCGTTTCCACCACCCACAAAACGCCGTGTGCCCTCTGCCAGCTCTGTCCACTCCAGCTCCCCACAGTGTGAGATTTCTTTAGGGGAAAAGGCTTTTCTTCCCCTGAGGAGCTCTCTCTGTCCACATGGAAAGTTTTTGGGGGGGGTCAGCTTGGGATGCGAGGCTGTCCCCGGTGGGGGGGAGACGCTCTGGGGCCCTGGCAGTGACTGCGGTGTGTCCCCAGGACCCATGGAGTACGTCAGCACGCGGGGAGGCGCAGGGGCCGTTGACTTTGAGGGAGCCCTCTTCTCCGGCTATGCACCAGACGGGGGCCTCTTCATGCCCCAGCACATCCCCTCAGTGGATGGGGACACCCTGCGGAGGTGGAGCTGCCTCTCCTACCGGGAGCTGGTGAAGGAGCTGTGCTCCCTCTTCATCACGTCTGAGCTGGTCCCGCGGAGCACGCTCAACGGTGAGCCTCAGCCATGCAGGGAGCTGCTTGCAGGGATGTTCACAAGGATTTTGGGGCCTTCATACGCATCTGCCTGCCTTCGCCCCATCCTCTTCGCAGGCCCCAGAGGATAGAGCCTGTTGCACCATTGCCTGCTCCTTTCCATACCCTCTTTGT
Source organism: Anarhynchus alexandrinus (assembly GCA_008711295.1). NCBI lineage: Eukaryota > Metazoa > Chordata > Aves > Charadriiformes > Charadriidae > Anarhynchus > Anarhynchus alexandrinus. The sequence continues at coordinate 7,081,957 of VUYV01000027.1, forward strand.
CACCTTGCTGCGGCTTGTTACCTTCTAGAAAAGGTGTCCCCTGTGTGCAAATAGGGATTGTGGTGACCGCAATAGTGATGGTTGATGCTATGGTTCTGCTCACTGCTCCAGACCTGCCCTCCCACCAGGGCTGCTGCTCCACGCTCTCATTGAGGCCCGATTTTTAATGCTTTTAACATTTAACAGCTATCACTTCCACTAGAGGGCAGCTACAACCTCTATCTCAACAGCACATTATGCTAAAATTTGAGTTTCCTGTATTTTATATTTTAAGAGTTTGCTCTGATTGTGTTGGGTGTCCCCTGGGGTCTCTCACCACAGAGCTATCGAAGGCAATAAAGTGGGCTGGTTTACTCCTAATAACTAAGAATAACTTGTTGGATATCTGTCACCTCTCCAGCAACTGAGAGTTGTTGGTTACGCAAAAAGCTTTCCAGGAGCATGAAGAGCAAAGATGCAGGAAGCCATGGGTCAGAAAAATACTCCTTTACCCAATCTAACAGCCCCTTTAACTATTTCCCCTCTAGACCTGATCGACAGAGCCTTCAGCAGGTTCAGACACAAGGACGTCGTCCATCTGTCCAAGCTGAAAGATGGGCTGAATGTTTTGGAGCTGTGGCACGGGGTTACTTATGCTTTTAAGGATCTATCCCTGTCCTGCACGGGGCAGTTTTTACAGTACTTCTTGGAGAAAAGGCAGAAGCACGTCACTATTCTGGTGGGTGAGTATACCTTTGTGGGTGGTAGAACTTCTGGGCAGGTTTTTACCTTCAGAGCCATCATCCCACGGCCCTCCCCATAGATGTCCTGGGGTGGTATTGCCTCCTGGGTGGCTGGTGAGTGATACCTGGGCAATGCCAGGGTGGCTGCTCTAGCCAAAAACATCTCATGGAGCATTTCTGCATCTTTTTCTTAAAGTGCAGTGATGCAGGTTTCACTGACGCATCAATTTTTTGCTTTTCTTGGTTTTCCCTCACTTTGCAACAGGGACTTCAGGGGACACGGGGAGTTCAGCCATCGAGAGTGTGAGAGGGCAGAAGAACATGGACATCTTTGTTCTGCTGCCCAAGGGGTATTGCACCCAGATACAGGAACTTCAGATGACCACCGTCATTGAAGACAACGTCCACGTCTTTGCTGGTTGGCATTACTGTTGGACTGTCCACTTTATGGCCCTGCTCTGTCAAAACCATGACCCTAAAAGTCTCAGGGGGCTGCTGCTTTGCCAGCTGCAGCCAGCTGGGTTATTGCCATCATGGCCACCATGCCCAGATGTCTGGCTAACAGGACCCTATAGCAGATATCCCCACTTTGGTGGAGAGTGGTTCAAGGCTTCCTTTTCACTTGGTCACAGACCAGAGCTGCCTCCATGCAGGTGGTTGGTGCTTCACTGCACTGAATTCAGCACCGTTTCTTGGCACTAAAAGGATCAACAGTGACCCCTTCCCTCTGGACCCTCACATTCATGGGTGGTCCATCCCCTACCTCTGTGCCATCCCCATGGTGGGGATCACCAAGGGGTGCTTGAGCTGTTCCATGGACTCCTCTGCTCAGCCAGGTCTCACCTTGGCATCTCACAGGGGATGCATGCATTTGCCTTCCTGGCAAACATATGCTTGGCGTAAATGAGAGCACAGAGTGCGATGTCTGCAGAAACCACCCAGCACCCACGTGCTGATACTCAGCCCCTGGCTCGTACAGCCCCCCAGGTAGACGGGCAGCTCAGGACGCCCCTGGCTGCAGCAAAACCCAGGGCTTGAGACTGACTCCGTTTCTGAGCAGAAATACCTTGTGCCTGATGCGCTGATGTTGGCAGATCTAATCTTTCCTTTCTCCTTTTGACAGCTCATGGGAACAGCGATGAAATCGATGAGCCGATCAAGGAACTGTTCGCTGATGTTGATTTTGCCAGAAAATACAATCTGATGAGCTTGAATTCGGTCAATTGGTCTAGGATTATGGTGCAGATTGCTCACCACTTCTACGCTTACTTCCAGTGTGCCCCGTCCCTGGATACCACCCCGCTACCAGTGGTGGAAATTGTTGTGCCAACAGGAGGAGGAGGAAATATCACAGGTGAAGGGAAAAAAGATAGGTTAGATATGGAAGGGAGAGAGTGCTGTGACCTATGGACTAAAAGCACTTTGCAGATGCTGGGTATTGCTATTTATTAAAACACCCACTCTCTGGTAGGATTTCTTCAGAACCACTTATATTTTATTACTCATGTGTGGCTATTACTCATTTAGGTGTCACTGATGCAAGGTGCAGAAAATCCCACACCACCCCTTGATAATGACTGTAGCTATCTTGAGGATGGGCACATTAGAAGAGGACAGAATGTTTTTGATCCAGAAAAGAGGGAAAATACCGTGGCTCTGATTTCCTAAGTGAGACATTAACAGAGGTGTGGAGTCCTGCCTGGTCCTATTCTGGTTTGCATGGTAGTGAGCAGTCAAGAGAACCACACTTAATTGCATAATCTGGCCTTCTAAATGTGAGTCCTTGATTGCCTCCATCCCAAAATAGGCATACAACTGTCTTATGAAAGCAATAAAGAATTCCACACACTCAACAACCCAAAAGCTTCCTCTCTCTTCCTTGAACGGCAGCTACCTGACCTCTCGGTCCCCTGCCCATCCGTCTTTAATTGTGGAGATGCCCAAGGGTCAGTGCTCAATGGCAGGTGCAGCATTGCATCCCTGGATTTTATAATCTGGTGCTCTACCAAAACATTAAAGACAGATATCTCAGAGTCCATTAGGGAATGTCATTTGTGTCTGCTTCTGAAGTACATGCTCAATCGATTTGTACAATGACTTCTTTGCTAAATCTCCTTTGAATATTTCTTCATCAAGCATGTATGTATTTTTTCACTTTTTTTCAGCTGGTTGTATTGCCCAGAAAATGGGTCTCCCGATTCGACTTGTTGCTGTGGTTAACAGCAATGACATCATTCATAGGACCGTTCAACATGGAGATTTCTCACTGTCAGAGAGCGTGAAGGCTACATTAGCATCAGCCATGGATATTCAGGTATGTAATGAATTGGCCAAAATGGGAAAATACCAAACATTATATAGTTTTATATTTTTTTCCTTTTACTCTGTTGTACCTGGTTTATGAGAGCCTAATTCTGACACTGGCAATGCCTCTCAGGGATGCATTAAAAGGTGTGACTCATATTGAGCATTTATGCTGCAGACTGCTAAGCTGAGATAGATCAAACACCTTCTTCCTCACTTTTTAGGGCTTGACTTTGTAGTCTTCATTGTTAAGCGCTGGGTTTCTGGGGTTTCATTATGTGCAAGGTTCGCAAGAGAGGGACATTTTCTCAAAATGTGACACTTAGAAAATTATAAATCTCATCATGTCTCAAGGGCTTTGTTGACACTTCTGAAAGGCTCCACCAAGAGCAAGAGAAGAGACCAGGAAGAAGGTAGGGAAGCCCAGAAGAAATGCCTCATCTATGGCCATCTGCAGCTTGCTCAGAGCAAAACAAGTCTCAGCAGGCAGGCAACGGCCTCAGAAATGAAAAATCATGGAGGTACAGAAACCAAACACCTGGAAACAAATACCTCCCATTTCATACCTACCCTGTGATCCACAGGGATTGGATCTGCTTCCAAACAAGTGGCCAAAGTGTGAAACACTTGGTGTTGTATCACTGTGACCTTAAGCTACCTGGATTTTCCAAAAGCTATTCAAACACACTGGGAAGACATTATGCCCCTATCACCAGGCTGCTGTGGTCTGCAGCTTGACTTTCCTCCCAAGGCATGAATTTGTGGGGCTCCTCAGAGCTCAAAGGGTAGCTGGGGTCCTCTCTTGGCCCATGTCCCTTCAGTAGCACTGGTCTGCTGAGGCACCTAAGCATGAGCCAGACTTTGGGATCATGAGGAAAGGCAGCCAGGTGAGGTCACGTCCAGAGATTCCCAAGGAGCTGGATGGGTGTATCCCTCTGCACATCCCTCTCCACAGCTGCATGGGACATCATCGTTCAGCTCACATCTGAGGCATTCATGCAAATATTTCCATACCTCAACAGATCGTTCATGCTGGAAGGGAATTCAGGATGTCTCTAGTTAGGACCTACTCAAAGAAGGGTCAGTCCTGAGGTCAGACTGGGTTGCTCAGGGCTTTGTCCAGTAGGGTGTTGGAAAGAGAGTGCACAACCTTTTTAGGTTGCCTCTTCTGCAGACTACGCTAAAGCAGAGAAAACTTTCCAGTTAAACACTAACTGAAGAGTTGAAGGTAAAGCAGAAAGTCTAGGTCAGGAAGCACCACTCAGCTCATGTCCGCATGCCAAAACCTTCCTTGGGAACAGTCCTCAGCATGACCGGTCCTCCAAACTGGGCCCGGATGTTCTCCTGGATAACTCTAGTTGCATGGGACAAAACCACAGCAGAGAGCTGGCTAATAATGGCAAGGCCAGTTCTTGCACCAGTGTCCTGGCCCAGTTTGATTTAGAGGTGTCAATGCAGTGATCTGTAGTGGAAACTATAAAGCTGGTACAAATGGAGGGTGAAGGGGAAGGTCTGAATGTGGGAGCAGCAGAAGGAAGGACAGGAGAAGGGGTGTCAGGAGGACAGTGCCGGAGGCACCTGCGGTAGCAGGTCATCAAAGTCCAGGCATGTTGACACGTAGCTTCTCAGGATAGCCAGGTCGGGAAGCAGAGGACAGCCTGAAACAGGGGACAGCCTAAAGCAAAGGGCAGGCTACGCCCAGACTAGACTGAAGATTATAGGCTGGAGGCTCTGGGAGATGGTGGTGGTAAGATGAAGAACAGGACTGGGGCCATAAGACACCCAGATAAGGACACAAAAGGCTGAGTAAGTCCTGATGACTCGCCAAGGTAGGACAGGATGGAGAGACAAAAGGTCACAGGCACTGTCAGCTGCTAAAAGGTATAAAGAGCTCATCCAAAACCAGCACTTGAACCCAGGAGATGTAATGAGGACTCGGTAGTCAGTGCCCCTTGTCCTGTCTGTCCCTACAAGGTATCTTGGCCAAACCACCCGGATGAATGTTTCTTGGTGCTCGTGAGCGTGCAGGAATGAGACAGTGAGCAGTGAAATTGGTTTGGGACCCTCCTGTATGGTCTTGCACTGAGTTTTGCTGTAGTGTTGCAACACCGATTGCTACATAGCCATACAGGCCAGTCAGGCCCTATATGTGCCTTATATGTTCATAAAGATTATCGGTCAGCCCTGCAGGGAGCTGGGTGTCTCATTAAGTCACGCGGGAGCTGAGTGACTCACAACAGCATCTGCAACACTGAGTAAACAGATGGATATTTCTGGTTCTCAAATACATAGTATGTTATTAGCCTGGGTTCCTCAAGGTGATTCTACAGTTGTGGTCACACCGTTGATTTATCAGTCGCCCCTTCATTAGTTTTTTTTTTTTTTAATCTGATGGTCACTGCCAGACTGCTCTGACAGGTCAGAGGTCTGAAAGACATCGTGTTCCCAAAGACTTGTCTTGGGAAGTAGTTATGCAGAGGGAAGACACAAAGTCCATCCCAGCTTCCACCAAGAAAAATGAGGCATTAGGACCTCGACCCTAATTAGACATCAGAGAATCCACACAGATGCTCTCCCCCCCGAGACAGATGCTTGAACTTCTGCGGCTCACCTATTGTCTTGTTATCCCAGGAGCCTTACAACGTGGAGAGGATCCTCTGGCTGCTCTCAGGCTCCGACAGCAGCCTGATGAAAACGCTTATGGAGCGATTCAGCATGTCGAAAAGCCTTAAGCTGCCGGAGGATTTGCACAGAAAGGTCAGTTCCTCATACATGCGGCACCTTGTGTGTGTGTAAGGAGATTTACTGCTACCAGTTGTTTTCTACTCATTTTCAGAATAAAAACATCATAGTGTAAAGTTTCCAACCAAAAATTTAAGCGTGAGGCCAGAGGGGTTTTATTTCGGTGTGTGTGCATGGAGATGTTAAAATGCCCTTTTAAATTATTTCTTTTTTTTTTTAAAGTAACCTCTTTTTTCTTTGCAAAAGTGATTAAAAACTGCCTACAATTATTTAAGTAGAATATGCAACACCCCCTTCCTTGGCCACTCCAGTGCCTTTGCACCGAGGCATCGTGCAGCGGGTGCTGGCACAAACCGAGCGTGGCTCTTGGGAGGGTGTCTGCTGGGTTTGGGGCTGCAATTCAGCCTCGGTGTTGTGGCAAATGGGAGCACGAACACAAAGCAGAGAGAAATACAAAAGAAAACCAAATGTTTCAGTTGCAACGCTCTTTGGGACAGATGCAAAGTCCCACCTCTTCCCATCCGACACATGCTGTCCCCCACTGAGCATCCTTCGCCTGGCACCCGCTCCTGCTTGTGCAGTAGCAAAATAAATACTAAAAGATTGCATTATTAAAAGAAAGGAGAGCTATTACACTGAGGTGGTTTTTATAAGCCCTCAGAAACTCCCTTGGAGCATGCAAATAGCAGCGCAGAGCTGAGGAGCTGAGTCTCGGCTCATCTCCGCCCACACTTCCAGCACCTGGGGATGGAAACCCCTTGCTCACACCCTGGCCCTACAGCCGTTTTCAACAGTGCCTCATCCCCCAGCTGCAGCAGCAACCTCTTTTCCTTCAGTCCCTGGGGATCTCCATCCTCCAGCCTCCCTGTTTCGAACTGTTTTGCTGAGTGCCTGTGGCACAAGCCCGGCTGGGAACGTGTGGCATGGTGAAGCCCTGTGCAAACCTCCCTGTTTCCTCTGGGGCCACAGCTCTCCAAGACCCTGTGGTCATGCTCGGCCTCCGATGAGGACATCGTGCAAGCCATGCAACGCTGCTGGGAGGAAAACCGCTACCTGCTGTGCCCCCACTCCGCTGTGGCTGCTCACTACCATTACTCGCAGCCGGACAGGTAAGGACAGCCATGGTCAGGAGCACTGGGGACCAGAGCATCACTTCCCCCTTGCTCCTGCAGCATCTCCAGCTCAGGGCTTGCTTACACCAAAAGTTTTCTTCCTTTTCTTTCCTTTTCAGCACGCCCCGGTGTTGCTTAGCTCCGGCCTCCGCAGCCAAATTTCAGGATGCCCTGCTCCAAGCCGGCCTGGTTCCCCAGCTCCCTCCTGAAATCACTGCTTTAACAGCAATGAAGACAAGGTCCACCCCCCTGGAGCGGGGGCAGGACTGGGCACAGGTGCTCCGGGAGCAGATTGAAGTCGTGGCACAGCGGCGGGAGGCAATGGGACGTTCGTTGCCCCCCCCGGGACAGCACGGGATCACCAGGCAGGGAGTCATGCAGACCTGAGCTACTGGGGCAAGGCTGACTGATGCCTCACAGGGCTCATTTTCCATCCCTAGGAGAGCCCGATGTTATGCTGGGAGAGGAGACTATGGTCTCTGTGCAATGAATTATTAGCAGGAACACACTTCACCATTGAATTATATAGACTATTTAATAACATTTTCAGTAAAGAGCTCTGCAGTTGTATACTCTTTTTCCTGGAAATTAATAAAAATTGATTGGAACTCTGAATAAACCCACCTGTTCCATCATTACATGCTATTACAGAAAGGTCCCTTAGTGCTACTCACAGTCACCAGCTTCCTGACCATCATCCAGTGATTCTGGCCCCATGCGGGGATGTTCAGCCCAGTGGTCCCAGCACCACCTAAGATGCTGAATGAGAAATGCATGCAGGGCTGGGGTGGATCCGCTTTAATCATTTTAAGCAGTGCCAGGGATCATTCCCAGGCATTGAAACTTGCTCAGTGACAGTGTTAAATAGTGGATGTTTTCCCTGGACACGTCTATTTTAAGGAGCTACTTTCCAGCACCGTATCTTGCAGCTTTTGATCCCAGTACTGCTGCAGACTCTTCCCAGGCAACTTCCACTGAAGCAAACAGGAAATGGGAAATTCCCTTTATCTTCAGCCTGAAACTTCAGGTCTTTCAATACCACATTCCCATCATATACATATAAATATATAAATACCTCGTGTGGGAGCTGCCTCCACAAGTCGTGCATCTGGCAGGAATCTCTTGTGCCTAAAAAGGGGGAAAAAAATGAATAATTACACCATGGGGGGAAAATCCCCCTTTGCCATCAAAAAAAATTCCCCCTTTGACATCAAAGGAAGTCCCATAATGGGAGGATTAATTTGAAGGTTTAGTGGCATTTAGCACGGTAAAAGTAAATTCTGTGAAGTGAATCAGCATGGGATGTTGCAGAATGTGCGGGAAGAGTGGGAAGCTTTGCCTGGGCTGCAAGCCGCCTTTCTGGCACCTGGGCAGCCGTTTCCTTGGCTCCCCCTGGCACAGCCGGCCCCGTGCCACCTCCTTCCATCCCACCAAAACCCTGCAGGAGAGGAGGGACGTGCGCCTCCTCCGAGGCTGAGGCTGCCCCGTGCCAATTAACGGGGGTGAGGGAAACAGCTTAGTTGAAAATTATGCAAAAAACCCACAGCACTTGGATGCTGGATGTTTTTAACGCTGACGGCTCTACTAGTTGCGTGGATTGAGCGTTTGGAAGGAAAATGGTGGTGGGGTCCAGGGAAGGTGTGATGCTTCACGAGGCCATCACTCGCCCCTCTTGAAGAGCCAAACTGACCAGCAAACTATGTCTTATTTAAGGAATAACGCAGCCTCATCCTCAGGAATACCTTTGCCCCAAAGGATAGCTTTGCACTGGGTGACGGTGCAGCTAGTCACTGGTGGTGTCAATGACAAACCCCTCTGATCCCATTTGACCTCCATCACAGGCCATCCCTTTTGTTGATGTACACGTTATACTTGTTGGACTCCACTGCCTTTAATAGGTGCCTCCCCAAATCTTGTGGTTCTTGGTCAGGGATGGCTGCCCGGTCGTAATTTAGCTCTTAATCATAGCTTAAGACACCCTGCGAGGGGAGAGAGGCCTGAAATTGCATCCAGCTCTGCATCCAAGTGAGAGGTTGAAAATCTGCCTCGCTGGCCAGGACTGGAATAAAAGGGGAGGTGGTAGGGCAAGGAGCCAGAGCCGGACCCAGACCCCCGGCCAAGGAGCACCAAAAAGGAGGGGGCAAGGGGTGCTGGGCATGCAGGCCACCAAAGCCCTGGTGTGTTTTGCAAGCAGAAAGTGTGGCAAATACATGCCCACGCTCCCATCCCTGTGCTCCGAAGCACTCAGATGGGTAAAGGGTCCAGCCTCACTGCGGGAAGGCAGCAGACGATGCCCATGTGGGGTGAAAAGGTGTTTGATTCTCAAAGATCACTGAGGATACCCCCATAGGGTGAGGGTGTTGCTTTTCCCACAGTCCAAATCAGACGTTTTTCAGGCAGGACACTACGAAACCTCTCTCTGGGATTTCTGGGGCAGAAGCACAGCAGGAAAAGCCTGTTTCATGCCCGGAGCTGAGGCGGAGGGTGCACAGACACGCTTGGCTTGCAGGGCGGCCGTGGTCCCACAGAGGGCAATGCACGGCCGCCGCTGGCAGCCCGGGATGCAGGGATGAACCTGGCCTCAAGGGTATGCCATGTTCCACCACCTGCTCTGGGGTTATGGCATCCCCAGCTGCTCTCTCACATGTGGACTTTCGCTTCCACTTCAGCCCCCAAAATGGGTGCTCAGGGCTCTGCTTGCTCCTCCTCAGGTCTCCATCTGAGAGGGAAGGTCAGCTTTGTTTGACAGAAAAGTGGCAAACACAAGGAGGAAAGTCACGCAGGAAGGCAGTACCTCCTTGCCCGACAATTTAATGGGCAGCTGCAAGCTCTGGCAGCTTGACGTGTTCTCAGAGTTAATGATATATTACTTCTGCACCTTCCAGAGCTGTTCAGGCCAGACTTGTGAAATAATTAATCTCATACATCAACTGCGCATGCTTTTCCCCAGCAAAAATTCCATTTTAAGGCTCTTCACCCCCAGCAGATCCAACCCACACATCCTAGGAGACAGCATTGCCCATGAGCCAGTGGCCATCCTCTGCATGGACCTCATGTCTTGCCAGGGATGTTTCCCTGGAGGCTGGGACACCCTTCACACTGAAGGACATGGCTGGGACACGCTCCTAACCCCTAAGTACCTCAAGTAGGAAGTATTGTATTGGGATGGAGATGAATGTATTGGGATGGAAATGCAATGTATTGGGATAGAGAAATAGAGTCCCCCATGGTTCAGCTGGAGGATTCTACCCAGTAGCCTGCATGTACCAAAGCAACCTGCCGTCCTGTAGCTGTCTGTTGGTGTGTCCAACATGGGATTGGGGCACTTGTCCCAGCATGGGTTGGAATCAGTCTGGCTACACATGGGGTCGACCCTTAAAAGCCATCTGCCTCTGAGCAAGCAGTCTTTGCCTGGCGTTGCATCCTATGGAGACACCAGGAGCAAAGCCACGCTGTGTTTCATCGCTCCAACCATTAACAGTGCCATTAAGAGAGCTATTAATTAAAGGGGGACATGGGATGACTGGCTGTCTGCAGTGCTGGCCAAGCAAAAATTAGGGAGAATATACAAATCCTCAATGGGCTGAGGATGAGGATGCTATTTCCCACAAGCAGAGCAGTCCAGCCCTCCCTCATGCTTTGCCAATATGTCCATTCCCATCTTCCAGCTCGTGGACGCCCACTCGATCCCTCCCACCCAAGGAACTGATTTTGGGGCATTTCCTCTGCTGACCACGGCTTCACATCCTTCTGCTCCAGTGTTACCTTTATGGGCTGGGAGGAGGAGTCCACAGCGTGGTGAATTATAAGCCAATTCTTTAAAACAGTGTTCTGAAGGTTTGGGAGTTGAATTATTATTTATAATGCCCTGGAGGTGCCATGTAATTTATGGACAGGTATGAAGACAAGTAGGCGCTCAGACATGGGGATGAGCCCAGTGTAAATGCCGAGATAGAAAGACAGATAGATGGATAGATGAAGATAAGCTTCTTGGCCAGGAGAGCTGGAGATTGAAAAGCCTGCTCTTATAGATCTCTGCTGTCCTAGGGTAATACCTACTCTCCCAGTACTCCCACTCCATATAAAGTCATCTCAAATCTGGTGCAAATGGTTTGTTTACTCTTTTTTTAAATTAATTTATCCCAAGTGCAAGGAAAAAAAATAAAAGGAGTTGCTTTGTTGTTGCAATTTGCTGCTAGGCATTCCTATGTGTGCTAATGATAAGTATTAATTAAATAGCTTGCTGTTGTCTTTTAAATGCAGTTCTTTCAGGCTGTAATTAAACACAGACACCCAGCCCTTTCTGTCTGCATAGAAAGAGGCAGGCAGGCCTCCGGAGCTCTGCACTTCTTTCCTTGTAGCAGGAGAGAAGTGGAAAATGAGGCAAAACCAGTTTCCATTGAAAACTCACCACCCTGTGCATGTCCTTCACGGGGAAAGCAACCAGCTCAAGGAAATTAAAGGAATGCGACTTCCAAGATCCAAGCCCTGCAATCAAAGTAAGTTTATATGCCCTTAAGATTTTGCAGCTTCATACATTTTAAAGGCAGAGGAGATCACTTTGTTTGATCTCCGGCGCAACACGGGCTGTTGAACATCACTCTGCCGCGTTCATCGAGCCCAGCAACTTGTTGGCTTATGAACATCTTGATACGAAGATCCAGAGATAGGAGTCCGTCCCTCTCACTTGCTTCTTAGTTTTCCCAGGTTTTTTCACCCTTACTGTGAAAAAACAGGTACTGCTATAAATCCCTGTCCCTGTGCCGCTCCCGTGGTCAATATTAATCTCCCAACACGGGTTGCACTTCCTGGGAAAACCTGAGATCCCACCATCCTACTGCCCTCTTGCATCCCTGGCTTCAAATAGAAACTTGGTACTAAAGCTGTCTAGAAATGCAAATAAAAAAAGTCAGATGCTCACGTGATGGAAGGCAACTCCCAAATAAAATTTTCCATATGCCAAATGGCAACTACACCCAATGTTATTCCTGCCATCAAAGGTAACTGGGCTTCACTTATCTAAAATGTTGCTGTTAATAAATACCTGAAGTGACACTGGCCATCTGCTGTATCACTTATAAGAGTGGTGGGGGAAGATGCAGCTCACTTGGAGGATGCCCTGGTCAGGGCTGGGCCATGAGGCACGCGTTTCTCTCCCACAGCCGCTGTGGGGACTGTGCGAGGGAGGAGAGGATGCGCGGGGGGAATAGAGCCAGCTCCTGCCAGTCACCCCGAATCTACATGTCAGCTGGACCTGCTCCTCGACAGACAGTGACAGCTAAGAGCTTCACTGTGGTGAAGACAGTGGGAAGTGTGTTCAACAGCTGCACGTTATTTTTTTCGAATGGAAGCATTTAAGGATGCATTTGTGTAATTTATAACCTGAGATCTGTAGAGTATGTATGATAAATATACAGAGAATATAAGACAGCCTCATTGCCTGCCTGTGAAGGGGTCCCTCATTTGGGGCAGCACAGCCCTTTTGGGCACCCCAAATAATGTTCCTCCGCCTTGCTGGCTCCCCACCCTTTCCAGAAAACAGCCACGGCCCTTTTGGGATCCTGTCAACCCAAGACTGGATTTGCCATGGGCTTTTCTGTCCCCCCAGCCCTGCAGCTGGGTTTGTCCCGTGGTTTTGATGCAGCCAGATGGGTACCCGTGGGGACTGTGGGAGGGGGGTCTGGGACCCTCTGCAGGCTCCTTCCCCGGCAAGGGGACCACAGGGCTGGGAGCACCCTCAGGGCTCTTGGTGTTCGTGTCAGCAGAATTGGCTCAGAAAAGGAATTTTTCCCAATTAGTTGCATTTTAGAAATGAGAAAGGGAGAGAAAAGAGAAGGGAAAGAAAAAAAAAAAGTAGAAAGAAATGCTAGCTTGCATTCAGAATTTATATATTTAATTGAAAAGGACTTTGGATTTGTTTGGATTGTGACAAAAAAACTTTGTTCCGGTAAAAATGAGCTGATTTTGAGTGGAAACTTTAAAAAATATTCTGAGGTAAAAAAAAAAAAGTTATTTTGAAGCCAAAATTACTCACTTTTAGTCCAAATGGTTAAAATTGTGTTTAAGTTTTGGGAAAGGAAGCAAATTTAGAAATTGAGAAATTTTAGAAATCTTTAAAATACCATATCACAAAAAAAGGTGATGGGGGGGGGAGGAAAAGTGTTGCCTTGCTGGAGCAAGAGGGCAGGAGAAGAGGAACCAGCAGATGCCCCGCGTGTCTCTGTCCTTGCCCTGACACCCCTGAGATCACCCCAAGCGTTTTAAGATCACGAGATACTGAGAACAAAGAGTTTGTGTTCTCTTTTTTGTTCTCTAGTTCCCTGCCTTTTGGGGCTCCTAAAGCTATTCAATGTTTTTAGGGCAGGGTAGAAACTGCTTCTTAAAGAAAGAAATGGAGAATCACATATAACTTGGTTCTAGGTGGGTGATGATTTCAGAAAAAAAAGCAAAAATTACCATTTCTGTACAAAAAAAAATAATTAAGAAGCGATGAGCACAGGAGGACAGTGATATTTTATGCAATTCTTCACTATCCATCTCCTTGCACTTGCTTTGGGACTCGAGCAGAGAGCATCGTGGATGTTTGCACAGCCCTTTGCACGTGAATATGAAAGAGCAGCAGGATGCTGTGGTAACAGATGGGGAATGCAGAGGGGGCTGTGTATGAACACAATATTATGTTGGTAACTGACATATAAAATGGAGCAGGACTGGCTGTGCTAGATCCTGGATCAACACAGAAAAAGAAAGATGACAATTTTGCCATTAAAGTTTACAATCAGAACTTTAAGCAAAAGAGTAGCTTTTAAGGATGGGGTCTTTGGTGCTGCATGACGCTGGGGAGCTTCACGCCAGGGATGGGGACCGGGGGACTGCCACGTGGGCAAGTCCTAGGGTCCCATGCTGGCTGGGGACCGGGCTGCTGCCACCTCCTCTCCTTGAGCTTGGTCCTCTGCAGCCCCACTTGGCCCCTACCTGCCTGGGAGAGCACCAGCGTCCAGCCCCTTGGAGCTCCTCGCCTATGCTCCTCTGGGATGCTTGTGGGGATTAGCTGGGCTATGCTCCCTAAACCCATCACATGCGTTTCAATAGTTTTAATTGTTGCCTTTAAGATAATTGCAGGCTGGAGACAGGGAACGGGAAGAGCCCTGTGGATTTGCACCGGGGCTTGGGCACACCATTGTGTATGGTACAGGAGATTTGCTGCTTAGCAGCGTTTTTCCTGCTTGGGAGAGCGCTTTGCATGCTGCAAGGATGGAAGGACTGCAGACCCCTGCTCCCCATGGCTGGAATAGCTGGAGCAAGAAGTCCTCCCAGCACCCCGCTCCACCCACCCCGGGGGAGAGCATCTCCCAGCACTGGGCTCAGGAGGTGCTGGCTCTTGCTATGGCATTTAAGCCACAGCTATTTCCTCCTTCCCAATCCCATTCAGAAGGGATCGCACACCTGAAGTGAACACCATGCTGAAACCCAGACTCACAGCATGGAGGGGAGCACCCAGGTCCCACCTTGCCCAGAGATGAGGCATCACCTTCACCCAGCCATGGCACTGTCCTTGGCTCTTAGTGAGGTGGCCCATACTTGGGTTTTTTTAGGATATTACAGTTTGTCCTCATCCCTCACTGGCTATCCAACCTCCACAGCCAAAGAAAACATCTCCCTGATGATAAAGGGAGATATCTCAGTCCCTCCTGTTGCCTGGAGTAATTCAATATTGAGTGAGAGGAGAGCGGCAACTGCTTTTCCCCTGTTTGCACCTTTCTTGCAATTATGTTGTTGGAGCACCCTGCTGGGGAGCAGGACAGGCCCAGTCTCAGGGATAACATCACTTCCCGGGTGCTGCCTTGGTGCTAAGGAGACGGGGCAGCACTGAGGACCACTCTTGGGGCACGGACATTTCCCAGGGCTAACCATGCACATGGGGTTTCTCTTCTAAAAATGCTGCAGCCTCATTCAGTCCCTTAATGAAGTGCATCTTGAGCACCCAACATTAGAGCATCCAAGTTAATCCATACAGACTCGCATGCCCAAGGGCACCAGTGTGTTTTGCTAGCCAGGCTGTTGCTTTGCCATGGTTTAAGGTGCTGCTGCTCACGAGTGGTTTGTTCAGATCCCTCTGATGGATGGGACCAGCCTGGCGGCTGAGAAGCAACGGTGCTGAGCCTGGAGGGCTTCGCTCTCATCCATCTGACTTTGCGCTGAATAGGATGAGGATCTCTCCCTGCCTTGTCCTGGCACCTTCCCCAACAGGAGATGGGAAACTCCCCACCTCTCAAATATTTCCTGTCCAAATGAGAAAAACAACCCAAACCCCAGGTTTTGTTGAGATCTTCTCCAGCCCGGTGTGTCAGCATGAAACCCTGCAAGGGGTTCTTGCCCTTGCATTTGTACTAGACTCTTTATCACTGATACATTTTAAAATGAAGACAACATTTCATCTAAATACAAGAAATTGCTCTAGTTCAACCTGCTGATTGCAGGATGTCTCATGGCTGGTTTGGTTTGGAGGATCAAGCTGGTCGCTAGTAGACATCAAAACCAACAGTTGATGAACGGGTAATGTGGGGCCCAGCACACCGAGGATGCAGTTTCTTTTTGAAATAGCACTTCCCCTAAATTGCTGCCCCTTTTTCACCCTAATTCCTAACCTGGAAGTAATCCCAGCAGGAAAAAATTGGAAATAGCTCAAATATTAAAATGTGGCAAAGGCGAGCTGGCTCCTGGGTAGAGGTGGAGTGGATGGGGATGGGTCCCATCACTGCTGCCAAGGTGAGTTGTGGGGACCCACTCTGCCCTCCTTGTGGGGTTCAGACCTACATCTGCAGGTGGTGGGTTAGATGTCAAACCCACCCCAAATCCAGAGTTGAGCATCCCGAGGGACTCCTCGAGAATGGGATATTGCCCTCCATGAGCTGCCGGCTTTGCACCAGCAGTCCTTCACATCCCAGGCCTCTTCTCCCTCTCCCCTTGCCCCTTCCCTCCCCCTGTGATATGGCGCATTGGCACAGAAATAAAATAATCAGCTATTGCTTTATTACTTTCCACCCGTACTTTCCTCACGGGCATCTGTATTTCTGCAAATGTTTTTAATATTTGCTAATAAAAGCAGCTCCAGTAATGACATGCTCGCTCCCCAAGACAAAATTGCCGGGACTGGCGTTATCTAACAAACTCGTTTTGGCACAAGCGCCTCTGCGTACGAGCCATTTCTGCCCATTCACGGGATTATCAGCCATCTCTGCAGCCAGCCCCAGCCCTCCTCTCTCATTCCTAGTTAATTGGTGTGAAATTGGAGCAAGTTCTCAGGTGATAATGTGTTTGCATTTACTGCTTCACTGAACCACCCTAGCCACTCAATCCCAGCTTCATTAAAGCCTCAATCTCAGCTTTTGCTCCTGGCTGTGAGCTTCAAACCCTATTTCCTGCGTGGCAGACATACAGCCTAACACATGTCAGGAAGACAGCTTGAGCGGAGCTGCTGGGAACAAGCAAGGCTACTGCCCGGGCACCGCTCCGGGAAAATCACGTTCGCGGCGGGAGGGATGCTCAGAGTCCCCACGATGGCTTCACGCTGTGTTGGTTGGCTCCCCGTGCTTGAAAAAGGCATATTTTGTGCCCTTTAATTATCTTTGATTAATGAATTAATTTTATTTTTTTTTTCCTGCAGCACTTTGAAGATAAAAAGCCTTCGTCTGAATTCTGTGATTAGTATTTAAAGACTCAAGTGAAATATTTGTAGGTAGAAAAACCTAACCGAGGAATGCCTGTGTTCAAACATTCAATAGGGCCTATTCACAGGGTCGGATTCCAGGGTTATTATTAGCAATAAGGTTATCTTTGGCATAATCTTTTTATGCACAACATGCTATTGGATTCCACCCTCCGTTTCGCTCGGGCCCTGGGGCAGAAGGTATACAAATTAGAGCTGGTTCAAGCCTTGCAAGTGTTTTTCATACAAGCGGAGCTGAAGCCTGGTGAGGTCTGCCACGGTTATATTTAGGACCATCCGTAAGGTTTTTCAGTGCAAGATGCACACCCTGGGATGCTCCTGCACAGGGGGAGATGTGTGTTGCTCCTGCACAGGGTGAGATGTGTGTTACCCCTGGGCAGGAGCTCCAGCCCTGCTAGCATGTGCTGCCCTGGACCCACCACGCACTGGGGGCAGCTGTGACACCCCATAGGGTGACCTTTCAAACTGTGGATGAAAAGTAAAGGGTTGGGCTGGTCCTACAGTCACAGGTCATGAAGGCAGCACTGGGCATCTCCCTGGCACATGAGATTTCACAGGTCCGGGCACAGGTCCGGGCTCGGACAGGTCTGGACACAACCAGGGAGAGCAAAGCCCTGCCAGCCCCACTGCCGGGTAAATCTCTCTTTTGGAGAGTTGAAAGTGCCTCTCTGCTGTGGTGGATGTGCCCAGGGAGTCCCACCTGCCCCCAGCCCCAGCCGGGGAGCTGAGACATGAGTGGGGCTGGCCGGGCTGTGGGCTCAAGGGAACGGGTTGATCCGGGCATGAAAGCAGAGAGCAGCTGCTGCCCACCTCTTAATTTGGTTGTATTTCTAGCTCTTGGTGAGCTGCTTAAAGCTGAAGGTAGGAGTTGGGGTTTTGTTGTTATTGTTGGGTTTTTTTGGTGTTTTTTTTTTTTTTTTTAAGGGGTGGTGGGTGTGATTTTTCAAACGTGCTCTCCTTTGGCACATCTCTGACGGCGACATCAGCGAGAGCCCCAGGATGCCTCCACTGGAGCCCAGAAACACCTTCCTTTGAAACCGGCCCCATGCATCTCCCCAATTCCAACTGTTGAGCATCGCAGGTGGGAGGAGGTGAGATGACATTCAGCCATCGTCCTTTATCCTGAAAAGCTCAGCTGCTGTGTGGGGTCCCTGGGTCACCCCGAAACTGGGTCCAAAAATCCATCGGGGTTACTCATCTGTGGCCGCGGTCCCCAGCCCGGATGCAGGCAGAGCCGAAATACATAGAAGCACATTAAAGGATGGCCAGTGTGGCTTTGAAACGGCACGGCGATCCCCTGTAGCCTAGTTTTTAGAGAAAGTATTTTGTAGCTGGTTTTTCTCTTTGTGACTAAACGTGGTTATTAGGCCCCGAGTGCATCATTAAACCTGTTATTAAAAGTAAACACGTTAAGGAGAATATACTGGTGTGCAACAAGCTCATCCAGGGCACTGGACCCTCTGGAAAAGTCATTAACATTTGTATTTAAAGTGAACATAGTTAAGAACATATTGGACTAATTCAGGGCCTTAGAGCTATTCAAATGACTATCATTAAAAATAAATATGTTAGGCAGAATATGTTGCATAATTAGAATTATTACAGTGTTTACTCTGTTTTTTATGCTGGCCTCTCATTTAAGAAGTTGTTTGTATGCATATAGAATATATATGTGTTTTTTATATATATATACACACATGGTAATGTTTCTAACTATATATATTTGGTTATCTATTGTGTTAAAATGACTCTGTAGGATAAATTTGACTTCCTTGCTGCAGGATGAGACAGAGCCCTGGCGGGATGAAGTCTTGGATAAAACCATGGGGAAAAATAATAAAAAAAATCTTGGCTATATGTAAATGCTGTGGCTGCGGTCCAGTGTCCATTGAGTTCAGTGGGAACCTTTCTTTGACTTTGCTGCGCTGGGTCAGACCTCAGGAATGCACCTCCTGCTTTGATGGTTTTGCTGTTGGTAGGTCCCAGGCTGAGCTCCACCAGGCTTTGGTGACTCGCTGCAGCTCACGCTCTCTCATTTCAACCCAGTCTCCTGCAACTCACGTGTCCTTGGGGAGGTGGTGGGGTGGGATCATCTCGCTGTCACCAGTCTCTCTCCACACCTTGGGTGCTGGTGCCTCCCTGTGTGGAAAAGGATGCTCCCAGGGAAGAGTTTCTCCCAGGATTTTTGGACATGGGCAGTGACTTTTTTCTTGCTAACATCTGAGACCGGTGATGTCACCTGCCATGGTCCCTGCATAACATATATGCAATCCATATAATGTGTATATAGATATATATCATAGAATCATAGAATGGTTAGAGTTGGAAGGGACTGTTAAAGGTCATCTAGTCCAACCCCCCTGCAATGAGCAGGGACATCTTCAACTACATCAGGTTGCTCGGAGCCCTGTCCAACCTGACATTGGATGTTTCCAGTGATGGGGCATCTACCACCTCTCCGGGCAACATGTTCCAGTGTTTCACCACCCTCACTGTAAAAAATTTCTTCCTTATATCTAGTCTATCCCTTATATCTAGGGACCATCATGCTGAATACTGTTACCTCCCAGGGATTTGTATGGGAGCTGAGGCTTTCATGAGTCTGGAAGGACCATTAAAAAACAATCTCAGCCCTTACCATACCAGTCAAGGAACTTTCTCCAGTAACTCCTCCAGGAGGCCCAGCACCTCACAGGATCAGAGGAGCCAGGACCACAGATCAGGGAGGAAAAAGCTATACTAAGGAATTGTATGGGATGAGGGATGACCCTTGAAGAGCAGCCTGCTGGAGGGGGTTTAGCTTTGTTCACTAATTACAGGGAAGGGGATAAGAAGTTAATTAAACCCTGTTGCATGGCAGTGACCAGCACCTTCCCCTCCAGCTCTTCTCCTGGGGGTGCTCAGGGTCTGCATCCCTGGTACCGAGGCTGTCCTGACCACAGGGTCACCCTGGATGTCCGTGGGGGTTTCAGGCTGTCTGTATGCCCCAGCCCTGTGCGTGGGTCACTCGTGGGGTTGCCCCATGAGCACGGCCCTGTGTGGACCTTTCTCAGGCTGGCATGACTGTGAACGCCCATCAGCATAAGGGAGATAAGCATCCGCCCCTCGCTTTCTAGGAATAGAGTTACTAATGTCAGCAGATGGCACTATTTCTTCTGCGATAAATGCCGGTGGTTCCCACCACCGCTCTGAACCATGAGCTGGACCTGGCAGGAGAAGCACAAGGCTGAGGGCAAGCTGCTTCCCAGGAGCCGTGGGAGCCAGCGGTGGACTCCATGGGGGGCTGCGGCCGGCCAATGCTGGGAGCTGGGTAGAGAGTCTCCAGGGTCCCTGTGGAGACCTGTCTTCCTGGAGGTTGCCTTCCCATTGGGTTTGTTGCCCAATGGCAAGTCAATGATCATTAGCCTAAACCTCAGACAGCGCTGCCAAACCATGATGCTGCTTGTTTTGTATCAGCTCTTTTTTTAGGGTTGAAATTTGGTGTTTGTTGCTGATTCTCCAGGTGGAAAGGGAGAACAAGACAACTTCTGTGCCCCTCCCTGCTCCCCTTCACCTGCACCCAGCTCCAGGTGATGCTGCTGTGACTGCTGTCTCTGGATACTTTCAGCTGGAGAGATGCCTACAGCCAGGGGTCTCATTCGGACAAGCCCCAAGGTGGAGCTCACCATCTATATAGGCTATATAAGCTCCTAATATCAGCTGAAAGCCCCCTTGCCCGGCCCTGCTTCAGCCCTCCGGGAGCTGCAGGACCCTGGGGCCACTGCCTCCTGCCCAATCCTTGCTTTTCCCAGCACCAGGGCTGCTCCCATGGCCAATGCCAATGGGCTCCCAGCTGTACCTGTGCTGCAATGGTGGCTGCCCATGGCCAGCCAGGGGGTCATTCTCCACCTCACTGAATTAAACTGCATCTCCGAGCAGTGCTACGGAGCCTAACTGAATATTTAAATAATAAAACAAAACCCTGCTGGTGGGAGTACAGCTGCTATTACACTTATTATTTAATTGTGGTGGTGTTTTAGAGCCCTAGGCATGCACCTGGACCCCTCGTGCTAGGTGCTGTACAAACAGGACGGAGGAGAAGACTTTGGCGTTTAAAGGCACTGAGTCATTCCTTCGCCCTCTCATCTGAAACCTCAGCTTTGTCTTAAACCTTTAGGATTTTGTTTAATGGGTGCAGCTAATGGTGAGGTAATCAGGGAGCCTTTCGACACAAAACCGAGTGATCAGTGGGTTGGATGCCTTTTGATCTCCCTGCGGAGCAAAGGCGTTGTGAGGAGAAGCCGCGTGGTGGGGTACCGGGAGATGCTGTGAGAGTGGGCGGCTGAGACTGGCTCGGGGCCATGTCTCCCACATCGACCCCCTTGTGTCAGGATCTGGCCAGGGACCATGGCCCTTGTGCCATGTCCTGGTGCCCACTGGGGCCTCATGGGCATGTCCCTGACACTGTTTAGATGGCACACAAGAGGAGATGGGGACTGCCAGGGATGACTGTCGCTCTCTGTCTCCTGCAGAAAGGGGACATCTGTGCAAGACTTGCTGCTGGCAGGACAATGATTTGGACCTATCCTCCCTGAAGGCACCCAAACTGAGAAGTGGGCGCAAGCTGTGCCCTTCCCAGGCTCCTGGATGTCCTGCTTCTCTCTGGCCAGCTCTATAGCTTTGCTTCCCAGTGGAAAACCATGGAAAGAGGAAAAGGTCCCCAGCAGATTCCCTCAACGGAATGGTGGCCGATGGATGATCGGTGGACAGTGTCTGCTGGCTGGTTAACTGGGGAGTCCGGGCTGTCCCTCCTGTGGCTGTGTGCACTGTGTACAGCCAGGCCAGAGCAGAAGTTCTCTTGGCTTCTCCTCTCCCAAGGGTGACTTCACCCAAAACCTTTGCTGTGTGGCAACATTTGGTTGAGGCGTGAGTTGGGGCGATAGTTCTGCAATGACAGAGGCCCCAAGGTAAATCTGTAAAGTTATACTTATAAGTACATTCTTTTGCACTGATCTTTTGCCTGGCAAGCTGGTACAAGCTACACCTGCAGGACTTCCCTTCCTGCTGTATGATCTAGGTCTACCTCAGGAGATCAGTGCTGGCACAAAGCGGGTGATGAGGGGACACCAGGGTAGTGCTGCTCCTCTCCCATCATCTGGCACAGCTGGCATGTTGTATGGGCTCAGGGGACACGTTTTCAGCCCCCTGAGATCCCAACCTTGTAGAAACAACCTTTTTCAACTCAGCTGGGACCAAGCCCTGACAGGTTAGTGTCCAGCTAGATGAGCCACTGCATGGTAACAAGGTAGGGGACAAGGGGTATATGGATAGGGCAGGGGACAGGTGGACTTGGGCTGCAAATACAGCCTCCTTCTCAAGGCTCATGCTAATGTAATATCCTTTGAAAGGACCTTAAAGGAGTGCATTTAAAAGTGCTACAGTAGAAACAGTAGTACTGAGGGGCTCATTTTCAGTGGCGGCCAGCTCACGGGATGGGGAAAAAGGGACAGATGGAGGTAGATCTGCTCCTGCTGGTGTCAGATTAGGAGGCCCCAGTCTGTTTAGGAGGTGTAATCTAAAGAGTAACCTCCTCTACAGTTATCACACATGATTCACAACCAAGCATATGTGATAATTTTATCATAAGGAAATTGAATAAACATGATAACGGAGGAGATAATACAACTGGCGATCGCAGCTAAAGCTATAGCTGAGAAAAAGAGCATCCTGTTCAGCACTGAAAGGGAAGGTTTGCTGCTCTGCTTTGCATTAAACATCATGTATCTGCAACAGACAGATGTCAGGCTGGGAGACCAAGCCACTCACAAAGATACTTCTCCAGCAAATGTCATGGTAGCCCTGAAAAATGACATCTCCCTTGAACTGGCACCAGCCTAGTGCAATGTACATTAGCTAGGTCAAGCTAAAGTCATGAGCTGATCTCAGCTGATCTGTATGGCAGTGGTGAGAGCGCAGGGACATGCTGCTCACCCCACAGGCTGGCTTTAGGTGGAGTGAGGAGCTGGGTCTAAATACCCACTTTGTCCTGGGAGCTGGCATCCACCACTGAGGTCCTCTCTCTCCTGAGCAGTCATCTGCACAGATTCCATCCAAGTGGGGACATCCTTGTGAGACAGATCATTTTTTTCACCCCCAAGCCCATTTTGCTGATCTTTCTCCATGTTCCAGCCATGGGGGCCTCACCTACCCTGGTTTCTCCTCCATTAATGCAGATCTTTATTTCACCCAGCTTCAGTCACCAAGGGTGGGAACTATATGACTAAATGCAGACAGATAAAAAGCCTAGAGGTCTCGCTATGCTCCCTTCATAGTTAAGGGAGATCTAATCTGTACAGCCAGGGGAATTTAGGGTGCAGTTCATCTTGTCTTAAAGCAGTTGCAAGCAGTCTGGGTGAATTGCACCTCCAGAGGGCCTTTGGTGACCACAAAGGGAGCTGAAGTACCTGCTCAGCTCCAGATGTCAATGCTGTAGAGACTGACTGGTGAGTGATGTGAATGCCACCCAAGTTCCATTTGGCTGCCTGGGGTCCTTCAGTAGAGAGTAGAGCAAAGTACCTATGTCTATATGGCAACTCAGCCTACCTGCTCTAGACACATCTCAGAAGATGGAGCAGGATGATCCTCTGGGGTATCCTGTCTCTTGCTGTGGGCTGTAGATGTGCCACAGGTAGCTTCTAGGAGGTAAGTTAGGAGATGAGCATCCTCCCTTCCTTTAGTCTAAGCTCACTGCCTCCCACCGGGCTACTGGAGAGCTCGCTAGTGTGGGCCCACCACTATGGTTGCAAAAGGATGACGTCAGGGCAGAGAAGCCCAGAGCTGTGTGCTGGCTTCCCCACTGCAGGGCATTGCTGTGCCCCACCAGGGTGCCTGGTGTGTCCCAAATGGGGCTACATCTCTGGCCTGAAAGGCTGTGGGCCATGGGAGATCCACCTGCAGAGCTGAAGCTTGTAGCTTGGAAAAGGGTGTGAACATAGTTGGAAACCCTAACTTGTTGGAAGGGGACCCTATCAGGGTCCAATATCTCCAATAAAGAAACCCTGGGGACCAGTGCATGCTTGTAGAAGAAGGCATCTCTTACCCGGTTCTCCCTCGAGTTTCTTCTCCCTAGATCCAACCAGGTGATACTTGGGGAGTTTCTGGAAGTTACCATCACCCTCTACTTCCATACCTGTGTGGCCAGGGTGGTGGTGTCCTGGCCTGGGACCTGTCAGACCACTGAACTCATCCTTGGCTTTCATTGTCATCCCTGGGTTTTGGGCCAGCCCTCAATAACAGGACAAGAAAGAGACCTGCAGAATGTCCCTGCAGGGGAGAAAGGCAAGCGGCCCAACAGAACTGGAGCCGGGTGGTGGGATGCTTCTCCCAACATCCTGCCATCTCTCTCAGTCCCAGCATATCCCAACAGGCACTGAGGGTGAGGTGTCACACAAGTGTCCCAGCGCCAGTAAGCAGCTCTCCCTTCCTTTATCTGCAGATCGCTCTATGCTAACGAGGCACACGTACAATGTTTGTGTGTGCATGTGAGAGACAGAGTGCTGACTCCTGGCCAAGTGAGAAAAATCATTAGTTACAGGCTCTGCAGGACTGAACTTGATGAGGAACTTGGGGCTTTGCCCCGACAGCGCTAGGCGCTGGTGCATTATTCAGTTTGTGGCTATGTTGATTTGCAGATCTAATCACTCCAACAACACATACAGAAAATTAATTTGGACGCAGGCCTGGTTTCTAGAGAAAGTTGGACCTAAAGGCGGGAGGTTGGTCTTGTGGCTGAGGCAAAGGCCCAGGCTGGAGAGTATCTCGTTCCCAACTCTTGAGCCTCAATGAGGAGATGGGATGGGGATGGACCGTCAAGGAGCTGTGGAGATTAGTGTCATTGCAGCATGTGATAAACGGGACTTCATCCTCGTTGTGTCTTCCTAAACCAAAGCCCTAACTGCTCAGACCTGGCTGTGTTCATACCTCTTGCGTTGGTGGGAGATGTGTTGGTTGAAGGGGGTAATGGTCTCCTCTCCCCAACCGACGGATGGCCCCCAAGGGATATTGATTCAACAAAAGTCTAAAAATAAATATGGTTAGAAAAACATTGCTATTGATAGTCAAACCAGACGCACTATTCCTGGACTGCTGGAGCCTTCATCCCTTTTTCTCCTCCTCAGCTTGCTGATGGCTCCTGTTCCCATCAGAAATCAGTGTCTTCTCAGTGGAGAAATGAGCAGTCCCCAACACCAGAGATTCCTCCATGGAGAAGAAGCCATGGCTTTGGGCTACCCCCAGCTGTAGGAGGATGCTGTCTGCCCTCCTGGCCAGCCTGTGTGAGCAGATGCTGTGAGAGCCGGTACCCGCTCGGCACCCTGGCCGTCTTGAATTACCTGGTGAGCACTCTCCCTCCTTTTGATCGGGGAACCCTTAACGTTGCCTTCAGCCAGGGCTGCCTCAGCCCTGGTTGTGCTGAATGGCTCCCTTTTAAAATGGGATTTAAGGGGGCATTAGGGACTAATTAGGTCTAATCAACAGCAGTGGCTGTTTTAGACCTGGTGCCTCTAGTTGACATCAAAGGGCGGAGGGGATGGGGTGAATCCGGAGGAAGTGTTATCAGCAGCAGGAAAGATTTAGACCCTGCAAATTCCCCCCCCCTCCCCCCCTCCCCAGCAGGAGGTTTTGTGTCCCTAATCCCTCTGTGCCTGGCAGGCAGGGAGGTGGCATGGTCTTCTCCCACTGGAGACAGGCAGGCTGAAGAAGTCCCCGTGGGAGCCCAGCATCACCATCACTGTCTCCTGGGGTCTACCTCCTCTGCCATCCTCCAACGTGAGTGGCTGCTGATGGATTTGAGGGATCTGGGGGCACCTCAAGACATGGACACCGGGATGGGGCTTCCAAGGATGAAGGCAAGGAATGGGGGGAGCAGGAGCAGTAGCAGAGAGAGGAGGTGGAAGGGGACATGGGGACACATTCAGAGCTGGGGGAAGAAGGGAGACAGTTATTTGCCTCCCCTGAGGGCTTCCTTGGATGGAGGCAGGGGTGAGTCAGGGCTGCTCATGCACGAAGCTGCTCATTAGCAAAGTGAAGTATGTCGGATGCAGGACCCCAAGCCAGGTAGGGTTTATTTGCCCAGGGCTCAACAACAGCACCCAATTTGCACACAGCTTACCCAAAATGTGAGTTTCTCACCATTTTCTGCATGTCAGAGGGACCTTTATTGTAAGAGCCTGCACTGCCTAAATCATACGGCGCGGTCTGAAGGCACAGGCACCTGCCTCCCATTCCAAGTACCACCAGTTATCTCTCTTACAAGTGCTGTGATGACTCGGGTGGTTTTGCCGCTGCTGGGAAGTCAGGGGTCAGGCTCAGCACCACCGGAGCCGTTTTCCACCCTCTGCCAACGCCGACGGTCCGGGATGAGGAAGATGGAGTTTGCTGAGAGCGATTCTCCCCATGATTCAGTTTACACGGCAGTATCGAACAGCAGTTTGGTCGGGGGGGATGTTACAGGTATCAAATCCTGTTAATGGAAAGTCAGACCTTGGCAGACGGTATTTCGGAGAGCGCACGGAAAACAACAACTATTTACAGGGTTATGGACGCAAATGCCCTTGAATGATACAAACCGTCTTAAGGGGAATTTTTGCGGCTGATTAAGTGTAACCACAAAGCTTCAAGAAAACATGTGTTTATTTTAAGTAAGTTATGTTGATTACTAATGAGAATACTTAGTAGATATGATCAAAGGTAGCTGAAGTGCCGTCATGATATCAAAGACTGGGATGGAACGCTTAATTTAGATGTTGAAAAGCCAATCTAAGGTGAGCGTCTTGAAAGTAAATATCATTAACAGTATCTAGATTAGACCAAGGTATAAAAAGAGTTGGAGGTAACAGCTTTCAAATCTCCCGTATAAACAGGCAGGTGATGCCGTAGCTGGGGGAGGCAAGTCGGACACGGAGCCCAGGGTAGGGGATGGAGCGTGCATCTGGTGCACGCAGCCCCTGGCTCTGCCCCTCAGCGTCTCGAGGGAGCCAGCTCTCGGGAGTCAGGGTGGCTCCTTTCTGCTCCAGCTTGCGCAGGGGGATGGGGTGGAAACGGGTCCCCCTGCCCCAAGCACCTCCAGGTTGAGCTCTGGTGTGGGGCTTTGGTTGAGGAGGGAGGGTTTCTCCTGGGACTCCAGGCTGGGAAGTGGGCCCCCCCTGCTGTCCCCCCTGCCAGCTCACCCCAGGATGGTAACCGCTGTCAGGAGGTCAGGCAGGCAGACAGACAGATGGGGGGCTGACGGTGTGGCTCAGTCCTCAGCGTCCAGGTATCTTTGCCTCCTGCTTCTGAAGCCTGTTTTCCTCTACCATCCCTGTCTTGCCCTATTAGCCCTATTAGCCAGGAGGTGCTTGAGAAAAGGGCTCCACATGTCCCCAGTGTCACCAGCTCTGTTCCTGGCTGTAACGTATCTGCAGTGAACCACTGATGGGATTTGGGGCAGGCAAGAGCTTATATCCTCTCTTCTTGCTGCGCAACGCAAGAGGGGATATGTTACTCATTTACCCTGTATTTATCCCAAGTATCTGGGCTAGAAAAACAGCCAATGTTAATTGGAAAAAATTGGGACATGGCTGAGCCATGGTCCATGCTGTCTTCTGCTAAAAACCTGTCCCAGCTCCCTGGTCTGGCCACCTCCCTGGTGGCCAGAGGAGACCTCTGTCCCCACTGCTGTCTCCCCAGGACCATTGCAATCAATCCTCTCCCACCGCCAAGGAAGATGGAGCTCATCTCTGCCCAATATTAGCAGGGACCCTCTCAGCCCAAACGCCCTGCTGATGGCCGGCACCCCCCATTGCAATCCCACGCTCCCAAAGAGCCACCTCGGGACTATGCTCTGCTCTGCACGTTTCCCTGGACAGAGCCCCTTTGATCGAACGCTGCGGGTCAGTAAGCGGGTGCCAGATTTTTGCCCTGCCTTGCGTAGGTTGGGAGAGCTTCACCTTCCCGTTTGGGGCCTGGGGAGGGAAGAGGGAGCGTGGAGATGCCACCTGCATCTACGGGTCTGCTGGGCACACCTGCCAGCCGGCTGTGGGTCCAACATGCTCTTGGCCTGTGAATCATCGCCCCTTCCCTGGCTGCACTGGTGGTCTTGCATGGTGCTGGGAATGCCAGAGCCAGGGAGAGGTGTTTCCCGGGGATGTGTCTCAGGAGGGTTGAAGGAGGGTAGCTTTGGAGGCAGCTTTGCCTGCTGATGAGGGTAGATATGTCTGAGGAGCTGGGAGGGCTGAGTGCTGGTCTCTGATGGGCTGGTGCTTTGCTGCATCATTAAAAGAGAATTTTAAAAGGTGCTTTCCAGAACAATAAACTTGAAGCCTCCGTGTGCTACTTTCAAACATGGACTCAAACCCCAACCTCACAGACGTGCCAAAGGTAAAGGGCACTGAAAGCTTCTCAAAGCCCTGGTGTCCCCGTGCCCTGGCTGGATTCCCTGCACAGCCCACGTGCGGTTTGGGCACCGCTGGGCACAGCAGCTCCATCTCAGCCGGGGCTGGAGCATCTCAGCTCTGCCGAGCAGTGACGGTGCCATGCTGAGGTCTTACCAGAAGGCTCTTTGCTCCTAAGTGTTTTGCAGGCTCTTAAGTTGTAACAACAATAACAACAGAAAGGTACAAAAGCCAGTGATTTAAGTAGCTTGAGAACAAATCACTTCCCTGTTTCCTTGAGTGTCACCTGCTCAGTGTCTGCTCCATGATATGGTTGTACTGTTTTCTCTTGAGCAATGAAGATCTGCATTTCTAATACCTTAGAAAAAAAATAAATAAAATCTAACATGAACAAAGTGATTTCTGGCCCTCTTTGCATATTACAAAGGAGCAAGATGGGCACAAACCCAATTCCTTTGTTCTTTTCAGATCTCTGCTACTGTGAGCAATATTTGTCAAGAGATTTGAGGCTGCAGATGAAAAGTGCTACCTACGGACCGAGTATTATTACTGCTTTAAACTCACACCCTTTGAGCCAGCTGGCTGTCCCTGTTTAAAGAGAGGCGTGTGGCCAAACAGGTAGGACAGACACTGGCTGCCAGGATGCCCTGCGTCCTTGGCTTGTCCTCGCAGCTGACTGCTCGATGGCCGTGGGCACGTTCTGCGTGCTATCCAGCACAGACCCTTGCCATTGCTAGAACACAAGCTGGAGCCAAGCAAGCTACTTCAGGGCTGGCCCTGGTGGGTTTAACACCAGCAGGTCGCTGCACAGTGTGCAAGTGAAGTTTGGTGGCATAGTGGCTGATGTTAAGCAGAACAACCCTGGGGGGACATGCAGGGAGGCAGGATCTCTCCTGTCACACCATCATTTTTTGGGAAAAGCTGAGTGGAACTTACCACAGCTCTCCATGACCAAAGTGTAAGTGCATGGGGAGGGGGGATTTGATTTTATTTTTCAAATGATACATCTATGCTGACAAAACCCTGCTACACAAAACCAACCGGGAGATGCCCCACCACACACCTCACACAGAGCTGCAGCCCCTGAGCGGGGAGCCGTCCCCACGTCCCCAGTGCTAACAAAGAGAAACCCATCCACGACATTCAGTTCTGCACAACAGCAGCTTAGATTAAGAAGGGTTTTCTTGTGCTGGAAACTCCATGAATAAGAATGTTAGGAATTGGCTCAAGCCACCAGTGACATAATTAGAAGGCTTTTGATATGCCAATTTGGCTGATCTCAGTTACTTCCCCCTGGTGCTGGGGAGTGTCAGCAGAGGGATTAGCCTCCAGTCACTTCCTGACACTCTGCTAAATCTTCTCCCTCTTTGTTCTTCATCCAAGACAGGGGAAAAAAGGAAAAACAGGGAAGCAGCTCAGGAGATACTGAAGCGAAGCAGTGTGCGCCGAATCCCTGACCTGCCTTCAGTTTACACTACAGGCTCTCCTTAGGGGTGTAATGCAATTACGGCTATAACTGGGTGCTATACATTTTAATCCCATTAGAAACAGCCCTTTAACAGCTCCCGACTGACTATAATATGTAATCTCATTAGAGACACTACCTTTATACCTTGTACAAGAACATCCAAGCAGAAATCAAAGGCTGGGGTAAGGCTAACACGGTTTTCTTCTTTTAAAACTCCATCTGCCTTCTTGCTTCTATTAGGGGTGCTGGTGCACAAGGTGGGCACGAAAGGTTTGGTGGGGCCAGGCTGAACGGGATTTTAATGCCACCCCTGGTTTCCCTCTCAGGCCTCCCCCAACCCCCATCCTGCCCTGCTGGGAATGGGGTACCACTGCATTTGGAGGAGATGTACAGCCCTTGTGCCTGCCTGGGTCTGCTGGCCTGGCACGTGTGGGGACGTGAAGTTGTCCTCGTTGACCTCAGAGCCATCTCTGTGCAAATTCAGGACAAATATTGACCGAGGCTGGGCCAATGCTGCAAGGATTTCTCCTGCCGGAGCGTGTTTTCCTGCACCACCTCCCACGATAACACACACTACGCTGACCAAAGCCCTTGTGTGCGGGTACAGCTGTGTCTACACCACGTCTGCTTGTGTTGCTCTGCCAAAGGGGGGAAGGAGAAAGGAAGGAGTGATTTTTTTAGCTGCTTTCCTCAGGGATCTATCAGCTCTCAACTCTCTCCTTCCACAGCAATCCTTGAAGCTTTGGGCCAACTTTAGACAAATTTTCAGGGGTGTAGGCAGACTTTAGGACATTCATTTCCTACATCTTATATGAAAATAGACTCCCAGGCAGTTTCCAGGTAGATTTGACCTCAGTAGAGATCAGCACCCACATGGGAGAGAGATAACATTAACATATGCCCAAACATGGGCCAAGCTTGGTGGGGTTGTGCTGCCTATCTGAGAACCCAAACTCTCAGCTGAACATCCGACCACAGCTGGATGGGGGTTCACATGTCACTCCAGTCCTAATTCAGCTCAGGTGATGTTGAAATAGCAGCTCAGCCTAAAAAGCTGGGAGGTAGAGCGCAAGGCTCAGAGAGAGCAGCAAAGGTCAGGGAGGGAGGACAGGAGGACAGGACAGACCTGTTGCGCAGGGACCGCAGGGCGGTCCCCTTTCCACTGCCGAAAAACCGAGGTAGTCCAGCCGAGGACAGGCAGGATCCATCCCTGGTGTCTTGCTGAAGGGAAATCAGCTGTCCCAGCTTAGTCTGAACCATGGTAATGAGTCGACATGGACCAGGATGGCAAGGAATCACTTGGGCGCAAACCTATGAAAAAGAGGGGGAAAAGGGTGCCATTGAGCTGAGCCACACATCAGTGTGGTGTTTGGGGGTCACCGTGCTTGTCTTTCTGACAGGACTTAAGAGATCTTTGGGATCTTTAAAGACTGCAAAGACACTTATTTTTGCAAGGGGGGCATGTTAATCCCAGCAGATTCAAAGGGGTGATAAAGAACTTTGTTTCTTGCTCTAGAGTAATTGCAACTTCTGACAACTCTGATAAACTAAAATGAGGTTCTCGAAAGCATCCACCCAAGGCTTTGTGGGGCTGCAGTCAGGGTTGTATTTAAATGCTCCTAATGAGTACCTACAGCAAATGGGAAAGACATGCAAATCAGATGTCTAATTGAATGGGCCTTTGAAGGAATATCCCAAGCCGCTGGGTAATTGATGGGTTATCTTTCCACCGGCTTGCCTTGATTGCATCGTCTTCCGCATTAGTCTTTCCTAGGAGTCTGGTTTAACAGGAAAACTGGTGCACCAGGATTAAATGCAGATCTTCTTCAGAAACTAAATGAAGACATTTGCTGCCCAAGAGTACGACCCTTTTGCAAGGCAGCCATTATTAAAATCTCTCTAGACAGGTGTTTCTTCCAGGCATGGAAGTTCCTTATCATATTGCATCTGAACATTGCACTCAATAAACTGCCTTACGACCTGCTTCGCAAAGTGAAGTCAGGACAGATGAAATAGCTTTCCTATCAAGTTTCTCCGGTCCACTTCTCCAGCAGGTGTAAATTGATGTGACTGCCTTCATTTGAATGTAGTGAAGCTGATTTACGCTATATGGAAACGTGACCCGTCTGACCCATCGACTCCGTTGCGGTCTCATGAGGATTTATCAGTGTTGCATGTATGAATTTTACTTTGCTTAAAGAGCCTCGTGTCTTGCTTGCACAAGAGCCAGTTGACAGCAGCCACCGTTATGGCCAAGAAAGCTTGCAGCTCAGTAATGAGCAGGAAAAAGAGTCCCCAACAGGACTGTGGACTTACTTTCAACCTGTTTGGACTCAGAATTGAGGCATAAATCCCTAAATTTGGGGATGTTTCTATAATAGAATTGTCTGGGCCATGTGAGCTCTCTCCAGCATCCCTACTGACCCTGAGGGCCAAATTTTGTCAACCACACATGGGCACCTGAGGCCATTTGAGAGGTGCTGGGGTATTTGAGACATCCTCAAGGGCTGGCTTATGTGTCCACAAGAGACTGGTGCTCTTCTGGAGCAGCAGCTGGGGAGGTGGGGGGAATACTTGAGTGCATCTCTCTTAAGGCAACAGATTTTTAGCCAAAGAGTCTACTTCTCAGCTGAGATTAAAACAACTTTCCTGCAGTCCCTGATGATGAGAAGAAGGACAGGTTTTAGACATAGTTTCAACTTTCCCCGTGTGTGTTTCTACCGCTTTCAGAGCAGAGTCTCAGGGATGCTGAGCCAGGACTGTCCCCAGCACTGAGCCCATTGCTCAGTTTATCTTCACAGGCACAGAAAGCACCAGTGCAACACCCCCCCCCCCCCCCCCCAACCCCCCCCCNAGCTGTGGCTTGTTGCATTTGAAGGGCATAAAGACATTTGCAAGCATGCTGGCTCAGCCCTGCCTTTATTTTCCGTTCCTTCTTCTGCCGCTCAGCCCCAGACCCATGGCTTTCTCCTGCCTTCAGCCACCTTTGTCTTTGTCATAATAAATCATCCAGTTCCTGGCTACCTTCTTGCCCATTATTTACTGTTCCTTTCTAATTCATGCCTAAATACCATGCTTTGCTCTTTGCCTTTAATTTTCCAGCCCAAACCAAAATATTGATACCAATAACCTTATAGGTTTCCCAGGTCCAGACTGTGCGTTAACAGCTCTGCCTTTCGGCCTTTCCCCTCCCAGCACTTTCATAAAGACTTTGCTCCCAGGTATCCCTTGGACGGGGCAGCGTGTGCATGTTGAGGCAGGTTTGCAAAGCCCTCACGGGGGCAGCAGACAGAGCACAGCCCCGCTCTTGCTGGTGTCTGGATGCTGTGAGTGTCTTGCCTGCTCTTGGGTTTGGATCAATGCAGTGGGTTGGCATTGCCAAAGCACCGCATCCAGGCGGTGCAACACAAGGGCTTGGCCGGAGCAAGTCTCCTCACAGCCACCCCTGTGCAGGTTCTCGGTTCTGGTTCCTGCCCACCAGCCCTGCTCGCTGGTGCTGGACCACTTGTGCTCTCATCAGTTCGCTTGCCAGCGTTTGCCACCTGGCTACACCGCAGCCTTTGCATCACTGGCCACTTTCCTGAGGAGCACGCTTCCCACGCAGCTTTGACTCTTCCACCAAAGCTTTCACCCAGACTGTCCACACACCAGCCTTGAGAGCCAGGGTTAATGCATGGTGTGAACCTGGCTGTGTGCCTGCCCGGGCATATAGGTTACAGCCTGGGTTTCGCTTCAAAAGCAGGCTTTGACCTGTCTACTGTGCTGCAAGGATGGAGTTAAAACCTGGAGAGAGAAACTCTGATTTAGGTAGCTCGCCAACAGCGGCCACAGTTCACTGGGACTATATTTCTGACCTCTACATCTATTCCCTTGCTTTGCAGATATAAGAAATTGCTTGCTTTTTTCCTGCTGTTAGCCCAAGACTCTCGTTGGAGATAGGTGTCAGCATGGACAGACACATATGGTGGGCACAAAACTGTAGAGGTCTCTCCCAACATCTCTGCTCTCTCATGGAGGCACCTTCAGCCTAGCAGAAGTAGGTCCCTCTGGTCAGAACCAAGGTGACCTTGTTGCAGATGCCTTGAGATGGCCTTCATTTCACTTTCTTTTGATCTGTTTGCACCCCACAGGATAAACATGGGTACCCAGGGGGAAGGAAGGGAAATGTCATCCTTCAGCTATTAATGGAGTTGAAATCCTTCCTGTCTGGGACCGATGAAGGAGGGGCTACAGTATTACCTGAGGTGCAGAGGCATTGGAAGAGTCATTCCCTCTTCCAGATTTGCCACGGAATAAATGCTCTTCAGACACTACAGCAGCACTGGTAGGAGGCCTGAGGATGGATTATCACCACTCTGTCACAACTAGACTCGATGATGAAACTCAAAATCCCTGCTGCCGTGAGCTGGGGACGTGCCAGCAATCAACCCCAAGCTGGTTAGCCATCTCCTGCTACCACCTTGGGTAGCCAGCTGCTGGCTGTATTGCTGTGGTCTCCCGCACTTCCATGTCCCAGTGCTGGCAAGCACCGTTGTGTGACCATCTCTTCTGAAAGCGGATGTTGCAGAGATGCTGGCAATGTCCTCAAGGCTCCATGTCTTTGTGATTGCACCCTGCCATATGTCCTGTCCTGCATCACCTGTGCCACTCCACAGGGAAAACCCTGTATTAGAGGAAGCATTAGTTTTTTCTTTCTACACTGGCTTGCATGACATTCTTATACAGGGTGTATGTACAGCAACAGTTACTATTGCTGCTTCCTACTGGAAAGCTTCATTTCTACCATGAATTTCAGCCATAGAAAAGTCAGCCACACGTCTTAGGTGGAGAAAACTACCTTCTGGACCTGCCTTTCTCTCTGCACTGGCTATAGAGTGGGTTTGGACTACTTTCAGACAGCCTATGCAAGGTCAGATGAATGCCACCCTAAAAGTGTCAGCTTGTCTTCTGTGCTCTTCAGTGCCGCCCCAGTTCTGGTGTCCCTGTTGTTGGAGTTAGACAGTTTTTCTGGACTGGTATTCATGCCCTTTTCCAGACTGGAAAATCCATTTTTTGATATCAGCTGATTTATCAACATGCTGCTGCTTTTTGTGCTGAAGTCACCAGGGAGGATGTGAGATGATTTCCAGTGCTGATCCTTAGGGAGCCCTGTTAATGATCTCCCTTCCCTTTAGCTGATCTTTTCCTGCACGGGTCACTGCTCGCTTGCCCTTAGGCGGGTGCCTGCTCCCCTCCAGCTCACAGCAGCACCCATCTCCTCCAGAGGAACTTGCCGTGCCCTGTGTGCCACTCCAAAGTCTTACAGCATCTTTGTAAGTCTCCAAAACATTTACGCTGTAAAAATGTACGCATCCTTCCTGGTGTTTGGGACTTGCCACGCTGTTGATCCCAGGCCAGAGAGCTTAGCTGGACAGACCACTTTTCTCCCTTCCCAAATACAGGGAACCTGGGCTGTTCTTTGACTGGAGGTGGTCTTCATTTGTGCCTTCCCCACCTTTGCAGTTTTTGCAGGATGAGACAACCTGCTTCCCTGGACCTGAGCACCTCAACCCACTTCCTCAGCTATGGCCACTGTTTCCTACAGACTCCCTTTTTCCTTGTGCCCAGTGTCTGCTCCCTGTGGGGACTTGTAGCAGAGAATCACTGGATGCCTCAGGATAACTTGAACTTACTCCCCTTTACCTGTACCTTACTTCAGCCCTTCTTTCCCCTTTTATTTTTATTTAAATGGGTAAAAAAAAACCCCAAACAAAACCTGTTACTGGTTGTTACCTTTCTAGCACCTCTCTTTTTTTTGCTGTTCTTTTTTTTCCTTTTTATTCCTTTAAGTTATACCTTTCTTTGTTGACCTCTCTCCTTTTTCTTCCTCCCCTTCCTTCCTGTCTCCACTTAGTATCCCATTTCTCCTAACATACCCGACACCTGTCCATGGGTTCCTGGAGTAACTGGGGAGGCACAGCATCGAGCCTGCTTTTGTTTGAAGGTGAAATGAAGCACCGTTTCACCAATAAAAAGTTCTGACTGTCAAGCAGTGTGTTATTCAGGGCTGATGAATAACTTAGAGGAGATCAAAAGATATTAAGCTAAAAGAATTATTATACAGGAGCCTACGGGACCACACAGATCTCCAGTTCCAGCTAAAAAAGTCCCAAATTAACCCCCCACACCTCTCCCCCTGAAAAAAAAAAAGCGTGTGTGGTCTTGAACAGCCAAAGAAGCAAGCCATTATTTGTAAGTCTGCTATATAAAGCATAATTATTATCCTTTTTATCATCCAAGTTATGGGGCAGGCTTTTCCATCTTTACTCACGCCAAGTAGCACCTCGTGTCAGAAATAGCCTCGCTGGTTTGAAGAGGATGAGTCATCCCACAATCAGGTAGGAGGAGAACAAAGATAGACATGACTTCCCGGACTGGATCACCCCACCGCTCTCTCTCCGATGCACAATCTCGTTCCACGGCACCTATCAAAGAGCAACCGCCGGGAGCGTTGGTGCAGGCGTGCCTTCCTGATGGCCTGCAGGCTGAAGACGGCCCACCAGAGCAATGCATCTGGTCCGCAGCTCCCTCCTTCTTACTCGCCTTCCCGACAGCTCCTCAGATGTGGGCAGGAGCACGCTGTGGGCTGTATGAACTGTTCTGGCAGCCAGCGGTCCCACTCCCACTCGCCTGCTTTCCCATAGCCCCACAACCATCATGTGACCGTCACATACTGGGAGGACTCCAGTTGGGTTACTTGACAAAAAGGCTCCTCTCCAGTCATCGTGGGGGCCCTGATGCCATCCCACTGTGGCCAAGAGGGCAGTCGCCGCTGTCTTGGAGGAAGGCGAAAATACGCAGCAATGCCACGGCTTGAAAAATGTATATACTGAAAAAAAATCCTCCTTCCTGACCAGCACCAGTGGCCAGGAGGTGCCTGGGACGAAGAGCCTGCTTTTGCCAAGGGCCCAATTTTGCTCAGGCTGAGAGCTTGGACACACCCTCTGGAACCAGATTTTAGACTTTTACCACCTTTTGGCCATTTTTTTAACGAACAAAGGAATTCCAAGGGGAAAAAGGGCTGATTGTTTCCTCTCACTTGCCCTCACTGTAACAATTTGAAACCCGCATCTGGCATTCAAAGTGTTGGGAACAACTCAGAGCGAATGGATTGGGCTGATGAACCGCCCTGGGTTTCGGGGGAATTAGCTGTTTGCCCAGATGCTCTGGGGTAGCTGTTTAATATCCCAGTGGGAATAACACTACTAAAAAAGGAAAACCCATTAGAACACGTCTGCTCTTGCAGCGGCTCCTCTGCTCCTGTAAGGGTGAGACCTTGCAGAAGGCTCATGAGTTGTTACGGGTCTCACCTCCAATGGCTCTGACAATGAGCAATTTTAGGGCAATTTTATTCCCAGCTACCCCAAAACGACTCCCCAGCCCTCACAGTTGCTACCATTGACGATTAGAAGAAGTCACTCTAATTTAATCAACCGGTCTGTTCACTGTGGTGAGCACTGTGCTTTGAAGATGCATTAGAGCACACGTAGGGAAACACTGAGTAATGTAGGAAGATAAGCAGCTGTGTTTGAAGCTGAGGATCCAAGGAGCCATGGAGGAGCGCAGAAGGCACACGAAAAAGGTGGCGTCATCTCAGCTTCCTGCGGGAGACCCGAGGGCCCAGATCTTTACCCTCAGGTAGGTTGGTTGCTTCATGCTCAGCATCCAGCCCTGCCTCTCAATGCTACATGCAGCAGCTTTTTTTCCCCTCTCTCCAGTCTTCCTCTCTTTTGATGGTCCTCTGCTCCACGGTGGAGACCAAAGATGGTGGCCACCATGTTGTCTCACAGCCAGTTTGGGTGAAGAAATGAGTGAGAGCAAACAGATCTAGTTCCTTCTTTCACGTAGTCCCTGCTTCTCCTTGCTTGCTCCCTTGGGTTCATTTCTTAACAATAATAACTTTACTAATGCAAATCCAAGAGCAGAGTGAGGCCACCCCAGGCTAGCTCCACATGGAGAAGAGCTGAACACCAAAACCTTGGCTCCTGCAGGTGGAAGCACCGACACTCATTAGAGACACTTGGACCCTATAGGGATATACATCTGTGCAGGAAGCCAGACAGATTACCCAAAAGTCATATCAGTTATTAGGGTACGGGGCCAACAATGGAAACAGCTCTATAGACCCCCTTAGAAGAGGGGTCACCAACACACAATTTTTAGAAATTATATGATCCTTGGACTCCCTCCATGGTCACCAGCGGCCATAGGTAGCTGCCGCTGAGAACTAAACTAACAAGGAAGACAGAGCTTAGTTTTGAACACATCTTGTTGCTCAGTCCCTATTTTAGGGCAAGAGGAATAGCAAAGCTTGGGAATCCTGGATCTAAGGAGGGGCAGGGCGCTCAACTTCTGTCCATAAGCCCATTTTACTAGCTGTGAACCAACATCAAACCACCCCAAAAAGCAAATTATGAGGACCATCTTCATCTGGAGAAGTTCAGGTATCAGTTTGTCTTGCAGCATGTCCCAGAGCTCACATAGGACCGACAGGCAGTTGTCCCAAAGTAGGCAGCCAGGACATCTCTGAGAAGCTCCCCAATGGAATAAATATCCCAAAATTCATGAAAGGCAAATCGCCGCCTCTAATACCTGGGTGCTTTTTGCATGTGAGCAGGTGCAGATGTTTTCTGGCTTGTGCCTGCCACTGGGCGTAGGTTCTGCAGAGCTGTTATCTCTCTCATCAGATGATACAAGTTCGGAGGCTCATCTCCTTCCAAGAATGCAACTGACTTAAAAAGAGTTCAAAAGAAGATTAGGTTTCAAGGTAACTGGAAGCTATTCAGTCAAAGCCAAGCTGCATAAAGCGAGGGGAATCCTCCTTCTACCTCCACGGCTGTGCAAGACATGTGAGAACATGAGAAGGGAGCTGAGAAAGTGTGTGTCTTCTTCACAGACACAAACAGGACTGCAAATTGGAGACAACCGCTACAAATTTAGCTGAAGATGCTTTAGAAATTGCAGCTTGCCAATGTTTTGCTTATCAAGCTACAGTGTTTTCTGGCAATTATCTCAGCAAAGCTAGCACAAATAAAAACACATGGGATCTCGTCACTAGTGCTCCCTTGTCAGCAAGGAAGGTGGCGCTGAGGATGGCACTGGGGGACAAAGGCCTCAGCAATGTGAGTGATTGGGTGCTCAGTTGGTGAAAAGCCCTCAGCCCGCAGCCGTGGGGTCCGTGGAGCTGTGCTGATGGCAGGTGGGAGCTGCGGGCTGGGGATGTCCTCCATTGGTAGCTCTCTCTGCCCGTCCCTATGCCTCTTATCCATCCAGAAGCAGCAGGAGCAGCCACCTCCACTATCCCAGCTGTACTGCCATTGTCCTGCCTTGTCTCTCCTCTTCCCATAGGAGGAACACACAGTCTCAACCCACCTCATCCTCTAGCCTCATCATCACAGCTGAGATGCTGTGGACGAGACCCATGATAGAAATGGTCTGGGGCAAGAGCAAGAGAATTAGGTGACACCAGACAAGGTGGAAGTAAACACCCAAAGGTGGGGATGTCCATGGCTGGAGCCTAGTTTGGAGGACAGGTAGTGCATGGGCAGCCTGCAGAAAGACCTGCGTGGTGTCCTTCTGGCTTGGCCATACACTCTCAGGTTGTAGTGGGACCAGGTTCTTACTCCTGGAGACACAATGGTGCCTGACTCCTTGTGAAAGCCTGTCCATGGACCTGGGTATTAACTCTCCCATACTTCTATCATGTAACATTTGTTTTATGACAGGATCCTGTTGCACTGGTTGGGATGGTAGTGTCATTATATCAAGAGACAGTATGACCCAAGCCCTGTCTGGAGGAGTTTTGGATATGGCTTCATTACAGAGCAGCACGTGATGTGCATCTAGCTGCTCCTGCAATCATAGGGAAATTCCTCAGATCATGGGATAGTTCAGGTAGAAAGGGACCTCTGGAGGTTGTCTAGTCCAGCCTCAGCTCTCCAAGGCTTGGCAGCAAGCCCTCGGGCAGCCTGACCCAAAGCCTTGCTATTTGGAGAAATGCAAAGGATGGCTTTGCCTTGCACCACGGGAGAGTGTTGGTCCTTCACAAGCCTCCGAGGCTTGGCCACCATTAAGACACTTGCAGCTGATTCCACCGCTGCAGGGGTACCCACCATCAAGGGCCAAGGACACATGGCACACACTTGTTTGGGCAAGCCAGGCCCTTTTATAACATCACTGCCAGAGAGATGTCCACACCCTGGGTTATTTTAAAGCTCTCTCGCCCACCACCGCCCAGCCTCTCCAAGCCCTGCCCCAACCACAGAGCACCTGGCGGAGGAAAGTTTAAACCCACAGGGCTGGACAGGAGGAGAAAGTGCATTTGGGGGCTGAAAGCCAAGCAGTGCTGCAAAGCTGCTGGTCCAGCCAGTGCCATACAACCCACTGGGTGCTGCCGGACCCCACGGAGCTGCTCTGCACCTTGGTCCAGGCACACAACTCTGATGGCTGCCGTGCATTCCCGATCATATAAAGGTCTTATGCTGCTTTCATGGTCAGGCATGCTCTGCTTCCCTCCTCCAAGGCCCAACACCAGGATGCCTGGTGGCCAAGCCAAAGAGACTAGTAGGTCTCCAAGTCCTGAAAAATGTCGCAGACTTGTCCCGGCGCTGAATGGGTCACCCACGGGAGATCGTCTACGCAGGTCTGCTGAGCGGCTGCTCAGGCAGCAGCTTGTGGTGGTCCTGTCATTGCTTTCTCACCTGCTGGGTGCTCATGGCATTGGGTGGGCATCCTTTTGCCCTCTGCAGGGATGGATACCGCTCTGCTTTGCTCCGTGTTCCCCATCACTAAGACATAGCCTTTTTCTTCCCATCCTTCCTCCTCTCCCTACCCAACCTGGGGAAAAACTTTTCTCCCTCCCCACCACAGCTCTCTCCGGGCTGCTTTTTGGGGTCCAGCATGCAGCCTGGGTAAAAGCTGTACCTGTGCGAGAGAGCTACAGCCTGGTACCTGCAGCAGTAACTCTCATACTCACTAAACCTGTCATCCCAGTCTGGATTTTCTTTTAATAATCAGACAGGATTGAGTGATTCACTTGTTGCTCATCTGCAGTTTGTTTTTCCCCTCCTGAAAACCAGTGCTTCGGGAGGGACAGCCGGTGCCAGCCGGCCCCGAATTGCCCCCATTTCCCAGCGCTCCTCAGCACTGACCGTGCCGGCGGAGGAGCCGGACGTGCCCAGGCACAGGACGGCCAGAGCGAATCCAGCATCACCTACGCATGCCTCCTCTGAAAACCTGCTGTTTAAAATGAAGTCCTGCTATTCTGCCGTTTCCAGCCTCCTTGGACCGTTTTTGCTCAGTTTATCTCAGATGACTCCATCCACCACCTCCCCAGAAACAAAAAAAAGGGAGAATTTTGCTGCTGTTGCGCTCGGGCACGGCACCTCTGGAGCTGCCTTTCTTGCCCAGAGGAGTGGAGGGTGAGGAAAAGGATTGCACCCGCTACTTGTGTCTGTTTATTTACAGTGTAAACAGCTTCTGTGCTGGAGCTTTGAAGAGGCGCCGCACATTTGTACGCTGAGATCCCTCCACGCTCTGTGCGGTTTTCCCACGTGATCTGAACTCTTCGGAGAGGGAGGTTTGCTCCTTCGCCTCTGTCCCAGAGAAGATGGGGAGGCCCAGAGCAATGCAGAGTCCCAGCAAGGGGTAAAGCCTTCAGCGAGGGAGGTTTGGGCTGAATTACCCTGTTTATCGTAACCTGATGCAGCTCTGCTAACGAGTGGTAATTTGATAAATCCCCATTAGGCTGTTGACCACAAGTCCTAAAGCAGCACTTGGGAAGTCGTGGCTCCCACCAAACTCAGCTGAATGACAACAGCAGAAATAGCTACCTTCCTGGACCGAGTGCTGGTTTTGGTCAAAATAAATAAAAATAGATAGATAAAGAGATAAACAGATAGGTAATAGACAAAAATAGTTAAATATCTCCCAGAATTTTCCCCCAAAATAGTCATGCAACAGTTACTTAAGATGCTATAGGGAATGTTACCCGTTTGCAGGGAATTATCACCACTCCAAGATCAATCTTTGCTAAAATCTCTGCTAAACTCTAGAAAGCCTTTTAACAAAGTGAAACCACGACAACTTCTTATCACGCTCACAACCTCTCGGCTTTGACAGAAGCAATGATGGATGTCAGAAATCTTATCTTAGCAAAACAGCTCTTAACAATACCCTAACCCCTGAATGCGATTGTTATCCATTAAGCTGCCTGACTTACCTATTTACTGTAAGCTATGAGTGTGACCGTGTGCCCCATAATAAACTTAGGCTACTTCATTCTGTTGGTTAAATATTAGGTTTACATCGCTTCAAAATTAGGAACAGGATTTAGGTCATCCAGTACGCAGTTATGAAAATTTGGTCTTGTCTCTTGAAATATTTGGCAGCAACACAACTGTGCTCCAAGGAGACTTGGTGCTTAAATGTTTTTTACCTTGCTAGGTGGTCAGAACACCAGTGGCACTGCTTCATTTCTCCCCTTAAAATTGTCCAGGGGTCATGGTCCAGGGTCCTACACTGCTTCATACAGGCTCAAACATCTCTTCTCTACCCACCTTCTCAAGGGTTGAGTTGCTTTTTCTGCCATGTTAAAAGCTTTAAGACAGACAGTGGC
Organism: Anarhynchus alexandrinus; assembly: GCA_008711295.1. Lineage (NCBI taxonomy): Eukaryota > Metazoa > Chordata > Aves > Charadriiformes > Charadriidae > Anarhynchus > Anarhynchus alexandrinus. The sequence continues at coordinate 7,124,098 of VUYV01000027.1, forward strand.
TGTTTACCTGTTGATGAAGAAGAAAAATGGGTATATTCTCAAATTCCTTGTTCATTTGTGCACTTGCATGGATTTCCTTCTCTCCCTCATGCCTCCACCATCACTTGTGGGGCTTTTCTGTGTCCAGGGAAGCTGCAGCCTCCCGGCACAGCTGAACATTCCAGCCAGGACCTCAGCCAAGCCAAGCCGATGGGGTGCTGGGCATGGAGTGACAGGAGGACCAGTGCGCATCATTGTGTGTTTCGCAGTGGAGGGGCAAGCTTCTGGGGCAAATTATCCTTCTCCTGTAGCCTTGCCTGCCCCAAGGCCTCATCTTTGCCTGTCAATGTATCAGTTACACCCTGACTCAAGCCCTGCGCAGTGACTTTAGAAACATCCCTGCTGACAGACCCCCGAGGACCTCTCCTGCAGCCCCATGCCTGACCTCCACAGGAGGGCCAAGGGCTCCCTGGTGGCTGTCCTCTCCCTGGTGGCTGTGCCTGGCTTCGGTGACAGTGACAAGAGACCTGTGACCTCGGGAGGCACAATGATGCAGGTGGCACTAGCGAAGGCTTGTGCCTTGCAGGCTGCCATTAAGCTGATGCACGGGGTGGGCAGGAGGACGCAGGGTATGAAACACCCATTGGTCTCCCTTAAGGCTTCATGCTGCTTTGCAACCAGATGTGAGGGGTAAATATTAGAGAAATAGTTATGCTGATGTTCCCCAGCATCACTTATGTTCCCTTCTAGGGAAAAAGACACAACAGTTTCTGCACTGACAGGAGAAACCCTGCAGGAGAAGGAGACTGAAGCAGAGGCACTTTTGCACACCAGCCTTGCAGATCCCTGACCCTTGATGCCAAGCTCTGCGTCTAACCCCAGCTGCCCCAGCAAAGCAGCCCCCTCCTGACCTTGAGCTCTGCCGGGGGGTGAGAGAGGCTCCACACAGCTGCAAAACCCCCGCTGCCCCCATCAGCTCCGCTGCTGCCATGCCCGTAGGATGGTGCAGGGGATGTAGCTCTTTTGGGATCAAGGGCAATGGCTGCTGTGTGTGGGTGAGGCTGCCTCAGCCTGGAGACCGAGCAGTTAATTTGTTTGTTTTCTTTCTGTATAGGATATTGTTACCAAAAAAAGAAAAGAAGGGGAGGGAAAAAAAAAAAAAAAAGAAGAAAAAGGCTGAGGCTAAATGATGAAAAGCCCTCTCTCCTGCAGCTATGAAATCTCACCCGGAAGGCGGCGAGGGGAAGTGTCTTCCAGCGGGGTACAAAGTCAGCAGCAGAGCTTTGAACTCAGGGGAACTCCACGGCGGCGCAGAGCCCTGCCAAGCAAGCCCCAGCTGTGCATACCTCAGCCGCAGCTGAAGGCGCCAGGGGCCGCATCCTGCACCCCTGCACCGCACCAGGATGAGCCCAACACCGGGCTCCAGACCTGCTGCTGGAAAAGGCGCTTTCGTGGACAGGCAAGAGGAGGGCTCGTTCCCTCAGCCAAAACCAGACCTGCCTTTGAAGCCCCATCTTGTTTTGGGGTACCCTGAGCTGCTGCTGATGGGGAGGGAGCCTGGCCCCAGAGCACGGTGCATGGCCAACACCTTCCCCTGGCCTGGACGGGGCTCTGCTGTCCCCTCACCTGTCCCCCGGCAGCTCACGGTCTCCCCTCTGCTCCTCCATCGTTGCCATCAGACTCTGAATGCACCCGGTTCCCTTTGCCACAGGTGCTCTGAACACGCCAAACAGGGGAAGGTTTTACTCAAATATGGTAACCAGAAAGCCGGGGTTTGGAAAGTATCCCAAGCTACTTGGGGGAATTTGGGCAATTATCCCACCGTGCCTTTTATAAAATTTTAATTTTACCCTAATGATTTCAGAAGTACCTTTTGCCCGTCTCATTTTCAAGTGAAATATTCAGTTACTGAACAGAGGAAGGAGTTTAAAAATGGATTTAGTTGCCTCAAAATGAAAGTAAACTTTAGGATGAGCAACATGCTCTGGGTGCAGCTGGAAGCCAGGTAGACGTGCTGCTGCTGGGCTTTGCTTTTGGCTGCAGTGCCCCTCACGCTGTCATCAAGCCTGGTTGGATATCTGGGGAAAGCGCATGAATCCGTGGCCCCCTTTTTTGGGGTGTATCACAGCTGGGCCAAGCGGGAGGAAAGCAGTGCTGTGAGCATCCAGGCAAGGTGCGAAGCAGCACAGCTTCGGGCTTGGAGCCTCTTCTCCAAATTACCCCCAATATCCTCAGCAGCAGCCTTTGCTGCAAGCGCCTGTCAACTGCAACGCTTCTCCTCCCTTATCTGCAGCTAATCCTGTAAACAGCCATTTGAAGGAGATTTTTGTGGTATTTGCCCATGAAACAACTCCCAAATTTGCTGTTTTCTCAATAACTTACAGCTGCCGGATCAAGTGCTGCTCCCAGGGATATAGTGACAGGCCCATCTCCATCCCAGGGAAAACACTGCCCGGACCAGAATGGATGAGATGCTGCAAAATAAATCTCCATGTCATAGGTATTTCTTAGGGCTGTAATCCCTGAATAAACATCCTGCCACTTCAACCTATTGCACACTGCATGATGGTCACCTGTCCCCAGCAAAGATGCTGTGACAAGCTGCTGCTGGTGGAGGGGCGGGAAGGAGGATGGAGGTAATGAGAAGAGCTTTTTGGATGTTTCAGGGCTGATGGTTTTTCTGGGGCTGAGCCTGTCCCAGTGCCAAGGAGCGGTGCCATCAGGTTATGGGGGTTGGGGAAGCAGTTTCTGGGCTACCCGCACTAAGACTCACCCCACAAACAGTTTTATTTTTTGAGTTGAGGAATGAAGTTTGGAGAGCCTGCGGAGGATGGGCAAAGGGACCTCCCCATCCTCGCACCACCAAGGTGGCGCAAACCGTTGTGCCTCGATTGCTTGTCCCAAGGCTGGCTGGTGTAAACCCCACCCCCATGCACAGCCGCTGGAAAGCATCTGCCTGACAGCATGGGTGTGGGGACACCCTTGGACCACTCTTGAGCCATCTGGGGATGGAGGGGATGTCCTGGGAACACATATCCCACCAGACTGGGAGCACTGTGTGGCTAAGGGCTCCCAGCTTCTCCCTCGCATTGATAGCGAAATGATGCCATCATTTGAGCAGGGTGGTGGTTAATTAGCTTTTACTTGAAGGAAAAGGGGGCGGGGGCGGATGGAAGGAGGTGTCGGGGGGAACGAAGCAAAAGACCAAGAGAAAATCCCCTTTTCTCTGTGCGGAGAGGGACGTTGCCTGGGTGCTGCGGACCGAAACACCTGCTGCCCGGAGGGAAAGCGAGTTCCCAGGAAATGCAAGAAAGGCACTTTCCAACGTGGAATATGTTGAAAAGCAAAGAGGAGGAGAAGGGGAGGGGGGTGGAATGGCTGCGGAGATGCATGAATATTAAAATGATTATAGCGCTTAATAAAGCACCGCGCAGGGGAGGAACAATAACAGGTATTGTTGGCAAGCCTGACGCGCAGCTTCCCCTTGATTTGATGGGGCGATAACCATCGCAGTATCTCTTTCATGATCCCTGGCTCCGTATCTCTCGCAGCCCGGCAGAGCCACACACATTCCAGGCGAGACTTTGATGTCTCTCGCAAGGCACAGACCTGCCAGCCCTGGGCAGGCTGCGCTGCGCTGCGCTGCGCGGCGGCTCCCCCGGCGAAGAGCCGTGGGTGGGGGACGTGGGGAGGGGGCTGCGGGGAGCAGGGGGGCGGTGGNAACCCCAAGAGAATGGGTTGCTGGACACTACGGTCCTATGAGTGGTGAGAAATGACAAAGGGGGTCAGCCAGGAGGAAAAAGGGCATGTTCCACTACTCCATCTCCCCAGACAGGCCAGGATTTGGGATGACAGAGAGACCTAGTTAAAAAAAGAGAAATAAAAAAAAAGAACAACTTAGGGATTTTTTTAAAAGGTTGAGCAGCGCAGCTTGCACACCGTCAGGTGGTAGTCGTGGTGGGTGAATAAGGCTGGCCTCAGGGACAGGCTGTGAGGTTTTATCCCCTGGCAGAAAGTCTGGAGCCCAGGGATGCATTTTGGGGCCTGACAGAGCAGGCCCCTCTGTGTACCCCTTCAGCGGGGACATAGACATGCCTTGTGTGACATAGATGTTCACCCACACCAAAGGGATGAGCTGGTGGCTGTAGCACAGAAAGACACAGCTGTATGTTGGTGGGACCCTTGGTTTGGGCTGACTTAGTGGCTGGGACCAAAAAGGCACCAAACTTTCCCCAAGACGTGAGGAGGGGAGATGGGAAAAAATGGGAAGGGACAGTAGGATTTTCTCCCTGGAGAAGAGGGTGCCCCGAAAGGATGCTTAGTGGCGATGGGTGGTGCAATTGCACCCATGAACACAACATCTCCTATGCATTTCTCTCTGTTGCTGTAGGTCTGAGTGCTCTCTGATTTTGGGACAAAGTTGCCTTATTTTGGGCAAGGTTTTGAGCAGCCCATAAGTGCTGGAGATGGCAGAACAGAGCCAGCGCCACTCAGCCACAGCCACCCAGGTGCTCCTTTTGTGCAAACCAAGAGGGGGAAAGTCTAGCCGTAACCCACATGCCGGCTCCAGAGGGTCCCATGTCATCTGCAGGTCATACCCTGTGTCAGCCATGGTTTCTCACCTGCTTTCCTCCCCTCCCTCACTCTCTCTGGCTCTCTGACCATCCGTATGAGACAAACTATCAGGAGTACCAACCTGAAGTGCTTGCTTTGCTGTTTTTGAATCAAACTTCTGCCGGTAGCTTAGACCTCTTACTTAATTTGCTGTAATTATTGTTGGGTTATTTTTTAAATTTAATTATTGGTTTCAGAATGCAACAGAAAAAAAAAAATTCCAGCCATTCTTCTCACATGTGCGTGTTTTCTTTCTCGTGGGAGGCAGCCACAGTGGGTTCACCCTTCTGTGGGTCCAGCTGGAGAAGAGGGGTTCCAAGAGCTGGGAGGGAGCCTGTGCGAAGCCGCCCTGCACCTCCATCCTCCCCGGCACAGCGTCCCGGGGCTGCGGCACAGCCGGATTCGGGAGAAGAGGCCGCGATGCCTTTGATGCCTTCTCTTCCCCCGCGAGACTGTGCCGATAGGGGTGTGTGTGTGTGTCTTGCGCGTTGGCTCTGCCTTTGAGATTTGCCCCTGGTCATTTCTGCTGGGAGGGAGCTGAGGTTGGTGCTCTGATGTGGGTGGCCCGGAGTTTGTTACCCGAGGACAGCCGGCTTACCTCTGAACTCCTGCCTTCCCAACGGTTGTTTCTCTGCTTGTGCCTGCTTGCATTTTTGCCGTGTGTCTTGCTGGTGCGCCTTGACCAAGCTAAGGCGAGCTGTTCCCCGAGGAAGGGGCTTGGGTTGGGACACCGGGGTGGTGGTGGGAGCATCTCCCACCCCAAGGTTTCCACCTTTCAGACACACTTAAAGGTTTAGTCTGGGTGAATCCAGCACCCATAGGGATTTGGAGTTGAAAAGAAAGGACCTAAAGGCAGAAAACGCCCACTGTGCCATGGAGGGAGAACAGAAGATCAGAGGGAGGCAGTCAAAAGTCCCGAGAGAGAAAAGGTAGCCCAATGCCAGCACAGGGCTTTGCCCTGAGGTCCAGCAGAGCCATGAGCAGCTCCCACAACCCCGCTCGCTGCGGGTGCTAACGGGGACCTTCCTCGGGGACCCCATAAACACCTATCATTCCCTCTGTAATTTTTCACAGCTATACAACATAGCAAAAAAGGAAGAGTTTTTTTGGGATGAGGTTCAAACTGTGCTGATGCTGAGCAGCCTCTGAGCCCAGGAGGAAAGAGAGGGCAAAATTCCTCCCTGACCCTGCAGGCAACCAGCTTATGCTTTGGAGCAGAAGATTTGATTGCCTTTTACCATTAGCTCTGCTTGCGTTGGTACAAAGAGTTATAAAAATGATCCTCCCCCCACCCCACCTCCCAAAGCACAAAGGCAGAAGCGAGGCAGCGCGCAACCCTCCCGACAGCCCAGGCTGCGGCGGTGACCTGAGGCGGGGGGAGAATGGGGACGGAGGGAGGGGGGTGGTGGAAACACAGCGAAACAGAAAAAGATTGACCCAATATCACCCAAGCTGGAGAGACATCGTTATTCCATTTAAACCCGCTGAACAGTGCCGCAGCAGGGAATCTGTCTGTCTTGGTTAAAGGTCTTGCTGCCAGCCCAGCCTTGGAAGTGCCAACACTAATCTGCAAATTGTTGCAAACCCTAAAGAGCCGCGGAGCTGGGAAACTTTCTCCAGCCCAGACCCCTATGGACCGGGATGCCCTTCCCCATTAATGTCCCGCTCCCCGCCACCGCCCGGCAGGCTCGGTCAGGCATCGCTCGCTCCAGACGGGCTGTAGTAAAACTCCTGGGCATTAAAATATCGGCTCCTGCCGACAGCCCTGTTGCAGTGGGAATGGGATGTTTGCCACCGACGGAGATCAGATTCAGCCCGGGGAAACTCTTGTGTGCTCTGGACTAAATTTGTGCACGTCTTTCTGATTAGTGTCTTCCGGCAGGTCCCCAAATAGACGATGATTCCCTTGTCCTCTTCTGACCCCATGGATCACATTCAGAGCCTGTAGCTTTTGCTGAAATGCCTGGGTTTTGGCCTGGAAATCTCTGGTGCAACCTCTGGTGTTGGCCAGGAAGAGGGTTGTCACATGTGCTCTTAGACTAACAAACAGCACTGTTCTTCTAAGACCATGGGTAGCAATAATTCAGGGTCAGTGAAAAGGGCATATCTAATAAGAGGGTCTGGTCTAGAGGATAAAAAAAAAAAAAAAGAAAAAAAGAAAAAGAAAAAGCCCTACAGCTAAAAAAACCTGGTTAGTGTGGTGGAAGGAGATGGATGCGGAAACCTGGCTGCGGAGCTGGTGACAGACGGCATCGGGGAAAACAAAGTGATTCACGGAGAGGGACTGGGGATTGGGAAAACCCGGGCTTAGCTGTGTAAATCAGGGCACCTCCAAGATGCCAGGCGTGTAGGAGGCTGCAGCATGCCAGCACCAGGGCTGGCCCCTTGCAGCACATCCTAAGGACACCAGACAGCTTGCTGGAGGGGTCCCCACAGAGTCTTTATACAGTGCTGCTTTTTGTTCAAGACAGTTAACCCAAGGATGAGATCTGAGTGCAAATAAAAGACCAGAGCTGACAGAGGTGGTAAAGAGCTATTCTTAGTAACCGTATTTATTATTAAAAATATCAGTTGGAATGAAAAATGCGAACAGCAAATTTAGAGGTGCATTAATTCCTTTTGGCAGGAGCTTTAGAAGCAGCCAGGGCTTTAGTCAGGTTTTTTGAGGTATGCAACAAGATGCCAAAAAAAGCATAAACACTCTTCAGAACATTTAAAAAAAACAAAACCGAACAAAACCTCCAGTCAATCACAAAAGGGGAAAAAACAATGGTACTATAAAAAAAAATTGCACAAAGAAAAAAAGAAGGCTCCTAGAGCATTATCCTTAAGTCATGTAAAAATCAAAAAACAACTATGCAAAAAATAACCTGTCTGCGCAGAGACTTGCTTATGCATTTGACTGTAGCGTGTGCCTTTGCTTGTAGTAAACATGCCCTTTGCCTTCTGCTGATGACATGACACTGGCATGTCACAGCTGATTTATAAACACAATTGGATTTTCAATCTTCAGGTCTAAATTCATTGCAGCAGACCCCAGCAGGCAATGTATCTCTGTTTATCTATAAATACTGGTTACTGTGCTTTCCTGGATAGAGGCAGGTACAGTAGGATGTTGTTTATTTTTACTTGCTTGCAATAAGAGGAAACGGTGTTTGGTATCAGTCGTCATCATGAGCTAAGTGGCTGCAGGGCTCTTTCGAGGGCTCTGTACTGCATAATCAAAAACGCAAGCAATGCTCTGCAGTGAATCCTTCAACTATAGCTAAGGACTTACTTTGCAAATCAGCAAGACTGAGGAAGAGGAGGACGAGGAGCAAGAAAGTCTTAGAAAATAGAGCAGTGATCAAAACCGGGGTGTGGGTTGCAGATATTCCCAAGCCGCAGGCAAGCTGGATTCAGTGGGAGCTACCGTGCCCATGCTCTGAGTTTCCCAAACAACAATGGTTCATATGGGGTGGATTGGGTGAGGGTCTCAGACTCAGCTCCTGGAGGTCCCTGCCAAGGTGGACACTATGTAGGTGCACATAGTGGATACAAGTTAATTTGGCTCCTCCAGCCTCCAGTTCAGGATCACAATGGCTGCAGCCACAGGACACTGCAAGTGGAGCACTGTAGAAGCATGCCAAATTGCTCATCCTCACGTATTCCCTCTGCAAGGAAGATCTGGGCTTCAGCAAGCTTTCACGGACCAGAAGCAGATGCCTCGGCATGTAGATTGAGGGTGGAGAGGTAAACCTACCTCTAGGCTTTCGGCCTCCCTGTTGCAAGCCAAAAGCCAAAAAGCCCTGGGACACCCCTCTCCCACCCCACAAAGTTACTTCCCTGGGAAGCTACCAGACCACTAGCTCCAGGATTGAGTCTGAGAGCCAGACATCCCAGGATGTGCTCTTAGGATCCTGCATAACCTGACATGGGTTTGGGGAACCTTGGATGCCTGGGTCTTGCAGCTCTCCCTGGGCTCGTGGCATCTCCTCAGCTCCCTAGGAGGGAACCAGCTCACCTCACAGCCTACAACCCTTGAAATCTCCAGTTCACATGGAAAGCTGGGAGCTGCTCAAGTGAATGGTCATCCTTGCTAGAACTCCTGCAGATAAAGGTGGTGGAGCATCGAGTTCATGTAGTAGCCACCAGGGAGGTCCTTGTTCTGCAGAGGTGCCCATCAGAGTCGAAAGGAGCTGAGCTTTTGCTGTAGGCAATATTCTGGTTACTTGACAGGAACAGAAAGGGTAAAAATGGCCAACAAGTTAAAGGTGCTTGAAAGAGACTGAGCACAAGAAGTAGCTGGGAAATAGTCCTTGATGATCCCTGAGCTGTTTAAAAGAAGCTTAAAGGGATTTGGCAAAAAAAAAAAAAAAGAAAACAGATTAGAAATAAAACCAAATAATGGCAGCTAGGTGTAGCCCCGTGTGGCTGAATGAGCATGAGCATCAGAGATGATCAGTATCCAGGATGGTTTGATTTTGGAAGAGGAAGAAGAGGAGGGAAACAGGAAGGAGATGGGAGAAGAGGTGTTCCCGAGTTCGGTTATCAGGTTGTCTGTAGAGGGGCTGATTCTGCTTGCAGGACATGGTTGAGTGCATGGACAGTGGGTCCAGGACCAGAGCAGAGCCTTGGATTAGACAGAGCTTCTGCCTACATGTGTCACTGGAGGGATTCATGCTGTCCCGAGGGCTGGTATCCCCAGTAGACCTGTCCTTTCTTCACTCTGCTATGTGATAGACAACACCAATTACGAATTGAAACCTGTGATGTGTGTCTGTCCTTATTTTTGCAAAGATGACTGGTTCTCACTGCCTTCAGCACTGCATTGAGTGGCGAGGTCCAGGCGGTTCCCCTGGCAGTGATAACAAATGCAAACGCTACGCTCCAGCCACCTAAACAACGGCAAAAAAGGGCAGCTTGTCTAGACTTTCCTCTTCTGCCTGTGAGGAAAGCCTTCCCAGACTCCATGACACAACACCAGCCTACCGAGGGGAGGACACCAAACCACTGTTTAGATAAGGAAAGCCCTTATCAAGTAGAAAGGAATTTTTAATGAGAGCTCCCGCTGGTGGCTCTGTGTTAACAAGATTTTCCCATAAGCGGTGATGGTTTATATCTAAATATTTTCTAATATGGTAACATTCCCAGAAAACATATTTGGAAACAGCCATAGGTCCTCAAAGTCTTGCCAGATGGAAAATAACAGCAATAACTGTCTTGTTCTGAGAAAAACTTCAAAGCCTTGGTGTCTTCTTGTTTGTCTCACATCAAATTGGGAATGTGCATGCAGGAGAGTGTGAAAACACTGTATGGGTCAGTATACCATGGAGTTTAGTCCCTTGCTAAGGAATTTCTGGAATAGCACAGTGTGGCTTGGCAGAGAGATGGTGGGACTGTTCCTCACTCTTTCCCTGTTTTATTAAGTGATCCTGGACACACAGCTGGTGTCCCAGGTCTTGAGATGATCTATCTGGATCATCCAATGCATGTAGGTTTCAAAGTTTAGTTCTGAGTTAAGTGTCTCCTGAGATGGATTTAGTATGAATAGACTTTCTTTGATGATTTCCATGTGTATTTAGGTCTCCTTAGGCAACATCCATAAGAAGTTAAGTGTAATGAAGTGTCCGCCGTTCACTGTGTGCTCATGGCATTAGAACTTATGCTGCCACCGGAAAAGCAGACCTTTGTTTTTTCAAGGTTTGATGATCAGGTTTACAGCTTGTAGAGAAGCTCTCTGGGAGCTGTGTTGAGGTGGCGGGAGAGCTCAAGATGCTCCAAAACCCTCACCTTAGCCCCCCACAGTAGTTCTCATCGTGCTGGGGGCTCGCTCACGGGGTGAATGGTGAAGGCAGGAGAGTTGGGCAGCTTCTGCAGGCTCGCAACCAAATAAGATGATATCCAAGAGCGGAGCAAGCCAGACCACGTACTGAACGCAGGCAGAGAAAAGCTCAGCAGGCAAGCTGCACACAAACAGCATGTGCGGCAAACAAACAAACAAGTCGAGCACAGGCCGTGCGAGCAAGGCAGAAATCACCGCTCGGTGCAAAGGGTGCTTGGGCCAATGGTTTGAAGACGTGGGAGAAGCACATCTGCCTTCTGCAATTGCGGCTGGACTGAAACAGGGTGTGGACGGATGCATGGACAACCATGTGTGGACACTTCTAGATGGGCGTGTGGACACTTCTAGATAGGTGTGTGAGACAGCTTGGGCGTGCAAACATGTTCGTGCAAGCTACGGGCGTCCTGAGCAGCACGTCCTTGGCACAAGCCTCCCTCCAAGCCTGCTGTATCTGGCCCCACTCCCCATCAAAGGGGTAAATAATTTGGCCATTGGGTTGAAGAGTGAAGAGCATGGAGCTACCGCAGAGCAGCTGAGCTCCAAGTCAAAGCCCCGCATGTGACCTGTTTTGTCTTGGAGCAAGACTGCTCAACGGCCTTAATTGCATCAGAGAAGGAAGCCATTATCATTAGCCAGATCCCCAGGTGTCCACCCAGTGGTACAGGCAGGTTGACTCAGTTGGGCTAAACCCCGTGGAGCTCCCCGGGGTTGCTGTGCCCTTCGTACTACTTAACCCTGTAGGAAACCTGGTTTCGGGGTGAGGGGCATGCAGCGATGGGCGGGACGTGCCTCTTGATCACGTCGCAAGGGCGGGAAGCCTGAAAGAGGAGGGCTCTGGGATGACAAAAGCCTTTTCAACATTGGGAGAGGGGAATTTTCAAAAAACACCCCGAGCAGAGGGAACGTGTGCTGTTTGGGTGTAGGACTGGATCTCCAGCACGTTCACCTCTGGCATTTGTTTTGGGCTCATCTCTTCTCCCCGGGGCCTTGGGGCAAGCAGGAGTGCCACAGCAGGGAGCCGTGAAGAGAGCGGAGCCAGCCAGCGGCAAGGATTTTGTTAGAGTTTGGAGGAGAAAACAGGGAATTTCCACATATGGAAAAATGTTCCTTTAAACTGTGATTATGTAAAAATACAAAGCCACAACTGATAATATCTCTCACTCTGGGGAATGATGGAGAGTGTTTGTTTCTTTAATTGCATTTAATACTCATGAAAGTTACCAGCTTGCCGCCACTGCAAGCGAAGCTCATTTGTTGGATTGCAGCACACACAACATCAGCTTCCTTTCCATGCTCCTTCAGCAACACATTTCACCCTCGTTATTAAAAGGCAGCTCCTAATTTGCCACGCATGTTTGATCGCTGGTGTTTTGCCTGCAAATTGCCTGTAGAGGTGCGAACTAAAATTAGGTGTGTGATGAGTTTCTAAATGAGGACCCTTGACTAGTCAAAGGCAGAATGACTCCGCTTAGGTGGGAGCAGACCCACGAGCCAGGCTCCGACACCTGCCCTGGGTGAGCAAACCGTGTCTTAGATGGCTGCAGATGTTCTTGCTGTCATTCTAAACTGTCGTTTCCTTCTTGAATCTCACCCATTTTTTGGTGCCAAATTTAAAACTAACCAATTTAACAATTTAACCAGGGCCTGGGTGGAAAAGTATTTCCCCCATTGGTTTTGGATGTGCCGCCTTGGGATTTTGCTTTGATTCCTGTTCAGAAGCTCCCCATCCTCTTTCCCTCGGTATGCTTTTATCCCATCCTCTCCTGTATGCCTCCTCACTAAGGTAAGCGATTTGGGCTAACGTGTAAAGGGAAGCAGAGAAAACTCATAGCGCCGGCAGGAGCCTGTGAGAGCTGACACGGGCTACGCTCCTGTTGCTGCTTTAATTCATCAGCATTCGAGCACGTAAAACCAGGACAGTCGCCAAAGCTGCAATGCATGAATCACCCTTTGAACGAAACGTGTCTGTGCGTGCTCCGACAAGCCCTTCTTTTCAAAGTGCTATTGACAAACCTGGCTTGCTGAGAGCGGGGATTTAAAAAGCTCTCGCTGCAAAGGTAAATTATGTACTGATCCCTGCCTGGAGTTTGGTGCCGTGCCAAATAGGTGCCGAAACCTCCCAGTGAGTCATATAAATCATAGACCAAAACCCCGAGGGAGTTGGATTAATACCGGATCAATGTGAACGTGCCACAGAGTTATTTGATCGCTACAATGCTCGTATTGACTGTTATACACCTGTTATATCATTACGGATTACATCTGTTGTAAACACGCTGTTTGATGTTGCAGGCTGTGCTAACCACATGCACCATAATCATGGCTTGTAGCCGCTGTGGTGGCCTCAACATGCCCGAATGATGCTAATTTTCTTGTTGTGTGGGGTGGCCCGACAAAAGAGGCTTGTTCAGGGTGATCCTGTGCAAAGGGAACATGAAAGNTGACTGGGGAGGAAGGTGGGAATAAAAGTAATACCAGACTATGATACACGCCAGCTGAAGGAGTGACTTTCTCGGGTCTGGCTGAAGTTTATGACCAGGATAAGGTCTGAAAGGATGAAAATATCGTGTAAGGATGGGTAAATGGCCAGGCAGGCATGGGGCAGGGTTTAGCTGCAGGAGGGGCTGTTGATGATGGGAAGGAGTGAAGTGAGGTTGTTCAGCTGGGGTTTCACACTGCGGTGGGGTGGTGAAGCAGACTCACTGATGGTCCAGTGCCACTGACAGCAATAGCAGCCTCACAATCCCTTCTCCAGTAGCGTGGGCCTGCAATTTGGGACCTTAATGGAGCAATTTTGAGTTCACACCAGTGGTTCCCAAGACAGTATCAAACCCATACTTGCTGGGTGTATTTCTGTGATCTCTGTTTTGGCAACTTGACACTTTCTTAAGCCTGAGAGATGAGTTACCTCATGCTGGCAACCTTTGTAATCCTCATTTTTCCCGTCTCAGATGCCAAGTTTCTCCCCCTTACACGTCTGCTTTCTCACCCCAAAGAGAAACCAGGCCTTCTCCAGAAACCATCTTCTCAATGTCCTGTGCTGGACATGCTGACAGCAGGACTGGGAACCAACTTCTCCACCTGGTGCTGCCCTTCCAGCAGAGCATCCAACACAGGCAGGGGACCTGACCTAAACCTCTGGATTTATATTAGCCTATCGTGACTTTACTGATCTGTCCCTCCCAGCAGATTCAGATGGTGGAGCAGGGGAGGACACCCTTCCACAGCCCATATTTGGGTGAAGGCACAGGGTGAAGGACATATGATTATTCTGTTCCCACATGGGGACATGGCCTCCTTGGTCTTCCAGGACCATAGTGCCATTCCAGTAACAAGGCTTAGCCAGAGGAAGGGAGGATGAAACATTTAGAATTAGAAGAGGTATCTAAAAAAAAAACCAATCCCAAAAGGAACTCCGTGAAATGTTCTTTCCTTTTACATTTGCCATGGGCTGAAGGTCCCTTCCAACCCAAACCACTCTATGATTCTACGATTCTAATATCTATAATTTCCTAAATTCAACCCTTTTCATTTTACCCTGCCCCAGGCTGACTGTCAGAAGTAGCCTCTGGGTCACGTTCTCCTTTGTGTCCAGAGGTCAGTTCAGTGATGTAACTTATTGGAGGCTAGAAAGAGAGAGGACAAAAGTGATATTTTGGAAGAAGCAGGTGAAGAGAAAAAAGGACACCCAAGCAGGGTCTGACTGGGCAAAGGTCCTGGGCTGGCAGCAGCCTGGGTCTCAGGGCAAGCCCTGCCTATAATAATTGAAATACTGTGTTCAGGGTGGGAAGAATAATGGATGAAGAGGATGAGAGTGCTTCTCTTACCTCACCACCTCCAGATGACTCAATGGTGGAGCAAGAAGGGCTCTGAATAGGTGGAAAATGCCGAGAAACCCCACCAGCTATGAAGAAGAGCACCCTAGCTCTCACACCATCTCAAGTAAGTATAAGCTAGGGATGGGACACCTCCAAGAGCTGTGGTGTGCAGGCCAGGGTGTGAGTGTGTGGGAGTGTGTCTCATTGGGGTTACTGCCACCTATCCATCCAGCTCCTCCTGCAGTCTTTTCCAGTGTCTCAAGAGTGTATGCTGGAGTCCAGGATGTTTTTTCTAAACTTTATCTGGGAATTCCCAGTAAGAAAATGCCCTACAACAGTTGAGATGCCCTGGAAGTACCATCACAGACCTTCAACCTGTGACAAGGTTTTCTACTGAACTTCGTTCCCCAAAACAATAGACAGCCAAAGTTGCCATGTTTTGGCTTTTACCCGACATCTCCCTGACAGGTACAACATCCAAAGGCTGCACTTTGAACTTACCTTGCTGTCATCAGGAGGAAAGCAGGGAGCAGGGTTTCATGAACTTTGGTTTGGAAAATGAGGCTTTGAGTATCACCCTGGTGAGCCTTCTCCACCTGCTCCTGCCCTTGTCCTGAACTACTCACACAAGGCAGATATTTGGGGCATGTCCACCTCAGCCGTGTGCATTTCTAAGGCAGTTTGGAGGGTGTTGGAGTGGGCAGCGAAGGCAGAGCATTGCAAAGGGAACCGTGGCAGCAGAACTGTCCCCACTTTGATGGTCACCTGCATCTCTCTTGGACCGAGCTCTGGGCTCACTCTGTTCCTTCCTGGATCACCATCCAAGCACTGCACTGGGGAAGTTAAGTCGTGACCATCAAAGCAATGATCATGACAGTCAGACTACTCTGACCCAGCTGCATCAGTGCGACATCCAGCCTTCATCACCCAGCAGTGTATCACCTAAAGACAAACTGACCCATTGGGCAGCTCCTGGGACCTTTTCTGCTTGTCCAGGCAATGCAGAAATACTCTGAGACACCTTTTGAGGCTGCCCTGGGCTCTTCCTCACACCAGGTCCTGACACACAGGAGCAAGCCTTGCAAGCCGGGCTGCTCTTAGGGTAGTGATGTGAATGCGATCCCCCAGAGCAGATGCACAGATTAACTGCTTCGTGCCAGGAAAGGCATAGACGGGCTCTCGTTTTCTGGGCACGGTGTCACACTTTGGGGCAGCAGCATCCTCCTGCCACGCCAAAACCTTATCACAGAGCTCCCTATCCACCCTGGCACCCCAGCAGCCTTTCCCCATCCATCACTTTATTTCCGCCCTTTGGGTACCTGGGCCCTCCATGTGCTGCAAATATGACCATGTCCCAAAAAACCACGTTCCCATTTCCCCTGTCCTCCCTCTCCCCTGCGTCTCACCCCCCTCCCCCCACCTGGGGATGAATGAGATGCTCGCTGTGGCTGCAATATATCATTCTTACTATTTGTTATGAGGTTTTAATGAGTGCGGAAGATTAGGATGTTTGCAACAGCGTAACAATAAAATACATATCTCGCTCATTCCTTGCCAAAAAGTACTTACAAATAATAAAATTGAGGCTAGCTGAATGCATAAATCTCCTTTCACAAGCCCCCACCCACTGTGCAATAATTAGTACAAAGTGCAGTGCTAATAGATCATCTTACTTGTGTGGGAAACTTGACATTATGCTTTGTTTATATTATCCCTTTGGCAAGAATCTGCATGGCAAATCCTGGCAGCCAGCAAACAAGAGGCTCTCAAGGAAGGTTTCCAGACTGTCGTGCAGAAAAGCAAGCCACAGGATTGCGTGCTGGTCAGGATGCCGAAACCAGCTGGGGAGCTGAAGCGTTAGATCCAGCTTTTATGGAGTTGAGCTACCAAGTTTCCAGCTGACTAGGAGCAACATCCTGCGACTGATTTGCAAAGGGCTGTTCCCACCCTAGCCACAACAAATCAGTGTGAACCTTGGCTTCAGGATGGTGCCCTTTGCTTAATTATATATTCAGGGCCCAATTTACCGCCTGGGCCTCCTAATGGGAACAGACGGGGTCGCCCAGACTTGAGACAGGCACCGAATATGGCCCTTGCAGTCTCTGGCTGTGTAAGTAGAGGGTTTTCAGCCAGTGCCCAAATAGCTCCAGCTCCCAAGACCCTTCTCCTCCACCCAGCCCCTACGGAGACCTCGGCTGACATGGGAATCACCTCCACTGGGATGTCTGGCTCTGTCCCGTGGTCCAGGGTTGCTGCAGTATGACTCACTCAGGGCATGAGGGGTCTCAAAATGCTGCCGGTAGGTGTAAGGGCTGTCTTCAGCTCTCTGATGACTGAGATGAGCAGTGAGCCGGTGTGCTGAGTGATAAGCCAGCCCTCACTCACCATGCCTGCTGCTTTTCACCCCGCAGCCCTTCTCTCTGGCTGGGCTCAAGTCCCTTCCTTTTTCTTATTCCTCCATCCCAGGGAGCAGTGGAAAAACTGGAGCCCAGCGCTTGGACTTCCAGACGCATTCCTGCTCGGTGAATCACAAACCACCAGCACCACAGGTCCATATTCACAGGAGGGCACATTCTAGGGAGGGAAAAAAGGGTTTCTTGCCAGTTGGGAGAATGGGGAGGGGAAGCTTTCCTTTCTTTCCTCGAGAAACTTGGGAGTCACCTGCAAGCCTGCTATTTTGGGAGTTCACTGAGGGAGTGCCACCAGACTGGACCTTGTCCTAAGGACATATCCCAACAGGGACAGCTTGTGTTTGCAAAGACCTTACAGCACCTTCCTCTGCTGAGCTTCTCCCCAGACTTGTCCCAGTGCTCCCCAGGAAGCTTTTTCCCATATGCTGTAGGTCTGGGCAATAACAGAAAGCCAACAACGCCAAGCTGCACACCTCCATGTGGGCTTTTTCTCTGCTGTCTCATGAAGCACCTGCACAACGTGGTCCACCAGGTCCTTGTGTGCTGCCATGTGTGGTCCTCTACCCCTGACTCAAGCTGGCATTGGGGTGTGCTGAGCACGGTGTCCTGGTACCTTCCCTACCCTTTCTTCTGAAAGGTGTTTGGAAGGACTGTCCTGTGAGATGAGCTGATCTGCTAGACAAACCCCAGCAGCCTTCGCAGTGGCAGGTGTGGCTCAGACTCCACCTTCGAACAGGCTTCAGCCATGCACGTCCAGATTCACTCCTGCTCCTGCAAAGTCTCAGCATGTGCTCCACTTCGCTGCTGGACCCCCGCTCACTACTTCCCACCCACAGTTCTTGCTTGAGGCTGGCCTTCCAAATGCACCAAGGTTGTCCTGCTTTCTGGCTGGGGACTGGAGATGAGGTGTCTTATCCAGATGGAGAGGTGACTCATCCTCTTGGGAAACATGCAGTGGAGTCGTCCAGTGCAGGCTGCCCTCTGCCCTTCTCCTCTGGCTCTGTGGTGAAATCACCAGGAAACAGAGAAGGTTTTTTTGCCCATAGGCCTAGTGGACATGTTCATTTGCAAATTTATACCCTGCCTGTTTGTTTTAATTTAGGTGTGCATTCTCCCATGGGTTCACAACAGTGTACGCTACTGCTGGACGAAACCCGGAACCAATTGCCTGACTTTGCATGGTATTTTTAAAGGTTTAAATTAAGATAAGAGTTGGCAACTGTGGCCCCACATGGGCATGACAGAGAGCCAGTTGGTGAACTGGGAAGAGTATTGCAAACACATGCTCTTCCACACCAGACCCAGCTTGCTAGAACTGCTTCAGATATATTTATTTTCTCTTTGCCGGCGGGCTCAGGGAATCCCGGTAACGTGCGAGTAATCCTGAACAAAGTGGAAGCACAGAGGCAGCATTGCCGTGCTGACGAGGCTGGTTCAGGCACGAGGAACTGGGCAGAGCCCTGACATTTTGGTGACTGGTGGGGTTATTTGAGGGGAAAGCATTGGGAACCCGGCGTCCGGCAGCCAGTGCCGGCAGCAGCCTCTCCCGCTACCCGTGTTGACTCCACTGGCTCAGGACAATGGCAAATGGGCTGAAACATTGACAGTTTCCCCACAGACTCTTCCCAGAGTTACTAAAATTAACCTTTTTATTCCCCCCCACTGGAGAAATATAAAGCTTTTACTTCCCTTAACCTCTCTTTCCCACCCAGTGGGCAAAGAGTTTGTCAGATCTACAGTTAAAATAATATATTAAGGATTTCCAATGGTGCAAGTCAAACTTCACATTTCCTAATGATTCCAGATGCCTTTTTTGTCCTCAGACATTTCAAGTTAAACCTCTATGAAACCGACCTTTTGGCTTGTCAGTCTCTGTAAGGACCCCAGAGATGAAACACTTCTTTCAGTCTGTCACTACTGTCCNCATAATTGAGCCCCTTGACAATAGCAGGACTGTGCATTTCTTTGTCAACAACAATGGGCCGTCCAAGTTCATTACTGGAGATTGTTTAAAAATTGATTCATGGGCCAGTAGTAGTAGCTTATTATACAGCATAAGTGACAGTGTGATCTGGATGGAGGCCGAGTCATTCTTGACCAGTCATGTCCAATTAGAAAGAACATTACACACATTCCTGTTGGAGCCACATTAATGAATTAGTCCTACCACAAACTGAGAGAAGCTTGCAGGACCCTAATACCTTTTGTTCCTAAGGATAATTCAGTAATTTATAAAGAGAACAGTGCGGAGCACATTAGCAAAAGAATAGTAATCGCAGGATTCAGACAGTCCTTACACTTGTCCTTCCTTTCAGGTTTCTGGTGAGCTCCTTTCCCTTTGGGCTCTGTGTTTCCCCGTATAGGACAGACCTTCCATAGCCACCTCCGCGGCTCCCAGGGTTGTGGTTGCAGTGCTGGTAACGATCAGGGTTCTGCGGGCCTGTGTGCACCTGAACTTGGGCCAACATCTGGCATCCAGGCTCTGCTTCTCAGGATAACATAACAGCCTGGGCACGCAGTACATCATCATCATGCAAAAGTCACATCCAAGTGCATTAATGTATTGTGGTGCTTACTCCTTGCTCTGCAAATAACCTCTGTGTTAGCAGAGTTATGTCTGGCCAACACCTTGTAAAAAAAGAAGAGAGGACCATTCAAGGCACAATTTTAAAGCTTAGAAGTCTAGAATCAGTGTTTAAGCTCTTAAATCACAAGGCTGATTTTTAGGAATGCCAAAATCAGTTTAACTCCCCAAGAACAGGGGACTTCAGTGGATTTGGGACATCAGACACCCAGCGCTGAGGACAGTTTGTGTGTGTAAAGTCCTTGCAAAGGTTGTGTCAGGGGGAAAGATGGAAAGAGGTGAATGTGTCCAGCTTGCCAGGTGCTGCTGAAGTCCATGAGTGGAAGGCGGGAATGCTGTCAGCTGATATCTTAAGGACGCTGAGGAATTTCTTGTGTAGGTACAAGCAAATGCAATTTGTGGTTTGAATTATTTCAGCAGAAAGAACTTGTACTTTGCCATGGGAACTGCAGAAAGAGCAAAATGGAAGTGGTATTGACTCCCAACAGAGAAAAGGTTAGAAATCTTCTCCATTACAAAATCGACTCCCAAGAGGAATCCCCCTCCCCAGGGATGTTTAGAAGTTAACTGCACAAAACACAGTTTAGTGCTATCTACTCAGTGGATGTGATCACAAGCGGTTACTGCCGCCATTGTCTTCTAATATATAACAATTTTTGATGTAGAGCAGATTCTGCCTGTCACTCAGTAAATGTCCTTCGTTAAGGACCACAGAAACCCATACTTGCTTGGCCCACATGTCCCTAAGTAGCATTAGTGGTAATATACGTAGCAGCAGTACAGTAATGTCCTCCTAATGTAATAATAATATTTAGACTTCTAAAATGCACCTGAGCAGATGAAAATTAAGCAATTTGCAGGCAGGGATACCAAGCTATGGCATTTTAATAAAAATTGTTATTTGTCATCAAGCTGTCCTTGTGGTTGTAATGTTTATATACTACCACTCAACAGCCTGTGAAGTTTTAATGTTTACATCTTCAAAAGACCTGCACATTTTTGTAGCTGGCAATCATTGATCTCCATTCTCCCTGTATATGGAAGGTTTTAAAAATACACAGTTCACCATATATGCTACATCACACCTGTCTAGGCCATGCAGTTTTAACTCTATGTAAGCAGAAATGCAGTGAATGTAGATATGTAAATGATTGTTAGATTTGCCAGTATCTCAAAAAACAGAAGGAATAGCATATAATTTGTCTCTAGTCCTAACACAGTCACAATTAAAAATGTATATAGTTAAAAGTTCAATAATGAGTCATGTTACTAAAATGTGTTTACATATCTATTCTGAATGGGGCCTGCATCATCCTGAGGATGGCTAAAGAAACATTTGCTTCTGAATAAGATAAAATTTTTGTTGGAAAACAGAGATTCCACAATACCTCAATACTACACCGTTACCACCAGTACAAAAAAGTCTGAAAATGAGAAAGCATACAAACACGCATATGTTCATAGTAGAGGACTAAGTACACACACATGCTGAAGGCTTACTGAACTGCAGGATTATATTCCTGTTCATCATTTTGATAAGACAAGGACTTACCAAGGCTTCAGCTCCTCTTCAGATTCAGGAACTTTTGGGTTTAGATTGTGATTTTCTAAATTATGCCTTTTATATCCTGGTCTGGCAAACTGTGATGCACAGGCAATCCTAACACTGTTATTTTGCTTCTCCTCTGATTAAAACTGTCAACCCAGGGGCATGAATTCTACCATCTCCCATTTAAAAATCATAGGGGAAAAAAAGTGCAGAGATATTAGAAATCCAATTCTCTAACCGATGCCTCAGTTTTTGGCATCACCATTGGACTAGAAGAGTCCTATCTCCACACCCCAAAGCTTTTCCACAAGTTGGGTACATGTTCTGAAGGTGTCCAGTGACGCAGGCATCCCAGCCTGCTCAGCAAAACCACCCCACTGCTTCCTTGATACTGCTGGAAAAGCTTCCTATCGCTAAAATGAATTCAGAGGACATTACTGCTTGTGCTGCTCTATAGACATGGAGAACAGACAATTCCCTTCTCCGCACCAACCTTTTACATATCCAAAAGCCATCAGCCTATGCCCACTGTGTCTTCTCCTCCTTAGGCTAAGCAATCCCAGTTTCTCCAATCTTTCCATGTAGGTTATGATTGATATAGACATTTTTTTTTGTTGTTGACAGCTTCTAGCCTCTCTCCAGTGGCCCACATCTTCTTTGGATGATTATGCTGAGAAACTGAAATTCTATTCCAGCAAACTCCCACTGGTGTTGAAGGGACTGAGGATTGCTTCAAGGGGCTGGTGTTTACACATCCAGGATGGTGTTTGCTGCTTTCACAGTGTGCTGAGTTCCATTCAGATCTTCAACCAGCCTAATCCCCAGGTCTTGTCATGAAGACCGCTACCCAACCAGGAATTGTCTATCTGTGCAATTGAAGTAACAACACTTTGTGTTCTCCAGCCTGAATCTTTGACTTGGCAAGCTCATTCTGAATCCCTTTCCTTCAATGTGCTGATGGTCCCTCACACTTATTCCTCAGGGGTGGGTCTCCATGACTATTGCTCAACACATCATTCCCTGTGTTGAAGGGAGAGCAGACACTTCTGAAAACCTGGGAGTGAACTAAAAGTCACTCTTTTGGCGAGCTAATAGTAGTCTTCTGCCCCATGCACAGATTCACTCTTCTGCAACCTGCTGTCCTTAGGATCCAGGAAGGTACACCTGAAGCCAGCTGCTTTGCTTGCAGTATATTCTACAGTACTGAATCCTTCCTAGCATGTCTCTGCTGCTTGATCTGAGCCATCTAACCTCTCCCCCAAGAGTATCCAAGCCTATTTACTTTTGAAGGAAGTGCTGACTTTGCCCAAAGATCTTCCAACCTCCAAAATCCAGGGCTGAGTTTTGAAATGTGTCTGCTCATTCCTCTGTGCCTGAACTCAAACTTGTGATAAAAAAGACAGGAAAGACACGGTGGTGAGTCTCTTCAAATTCCGTCTTTTAGAGTTGAGATTTACCTCTCTGTTCCTTGTAAAAGCTGCAAAAAGCAGCAGGGGACCTGAAGTGGGATCAATTTAAGAGGGAAATAAGCAGTTATTTAATAAAGTGTGGTCTCTACAAGTCATTAGGCAGTGACCATAGTGGCTCTTTATCCACAGTTGTTACCTGCATTTGGATTTTACTTTGCTCTCCCTGTTGGTTTTCATTGTACCCTGCCTGTACATTTCATGTTGAATCATTAACAAAATTGTGAGGAACAGGATGGGCAGAGTAACTCTTTCAACATATGTCAAGTTGCATGGGAAATAATATCTATAGGGTTTAATAAAATTGTAGGCAGAGTCATCTTAATGTTTCAGAGAAGTTTTGGGGAAGGAAAGCTATTTATTTCTCAAGGTGAGCTATTGACTGTCTCTTGTGTGTATTGAATATACACGAGAACCTGTCTTGTAAAGGAAAAAAACCCTCCTTTTCTATGTGTAGGGGATTTCACACTCTAGACATCTGGTCATCACCATGGTTGGCCCCTTGTCCCTGCCTTGTGCTCAGCACTGAATGCATATTTCCATTTTTAGCAATCCAACATATTTAACAATTGACAAATGAAATCAAAGTATATTTCTGGGCTGGCCAGAAGCTCTGTCTCACAGCAGAAGCATCCATTGTAGACAGTCACCTCCCAATACCAAAATGCTGGCTTAGGGTCTTTGGACCATGTCTTAGGGAACAGGCAATTTTTGTCATCACATTGCAGAGGAACCCACCTGCTGGTCTGGGAGGGCTGGTGTGGAGGGAGGGAAGGGGCACTGCTGTGGCCACGGGGCTGACCAAAGTCACAGTTCTCCCCGCAATGACTCTGCAACCAGAGACCATCCTGACAGACAACTTCTGGGGTAAGCAGAGAAGACAATCAACAGGAATAAGAAAGAATCAATATCTTCATTTTCTAGATGGGGAGCTGGCTCTAAGGCAAGTAGGTATCTATTCCAAAGCCACAACTTAACTTAATTTTCTGCTTACTAGCCCAGTGCTCTGACCACAAAATTGCTCTGGGTGTGAAAGTTCCCATAATGGTGAAGCAGCAGAGAAACACAGTCCAGCTCTCATTTGCCTGATAAAAAGGAACGGCTGCAAGTTGGGAAGGTAGCTGTGGGACTTGGAGAGCTACTTTTGCAGTAGAAGATGTCAAACCATCTGGTCACTTATAGTGACACACACATTTTTCATCACACACTGCCCATCCTTCCTATGACCATCCCTCTCTACACTAGCTTCCGTGACAGCTGTCATTTTGCAAAATCACTCCCATACAAAGGCTGAGGGATACCGTGTCAAGGATGATGCTCAGCCATAATGCAGAAATCCATACTGAGGGCAAGACAAATTTCTCGAGCATCTAAATGTGAAACCAGACGGCAGAAATCCCATTCTCCACCCTGATGGATGAGACAATTCTGTAGTTCATCTCAAAAAAACATTGCACGTTGCAGGCTATTCAGGTGTGAAATGAATTGAATTAATTTTATAGGGCCAGGTATGAAAAATGACCATGGACTTCCCCTGTGAAGTGACTGACAGGGAGTGTTGGACCTGTATGGAGGAGAAACCAAACTACTGCAGAATGTTGGCTGTGTGCTCACATTCACTGGGCATGTTTCGGAGTCTCACCTCTATATTTTCATGTTCTGCGCACTAATCATTTGGAAGATGTTGAACATGAACAGGAAAACATATTAAGGGCATCTAGTCCATTTTGTGTACACTTAAAATGGACAGGAAACCATGCAAAAATAATTACCTTTTAATACATGACCCCAATCTTGCTGTCTAATCAAGAACCCGCTTGAAGGCTCCCTGCTCCATCACACACCACAAGGCCTTTGCAGGGGATGTGCTACATCCCATTCTGGGATGGACAGCCAAATGAAAGTACACTTGGAAAAGGAGGGAAAGGCAACCGAAGTGGTCTGGAAACTGTAGGGAATTTTGAATAACCTAATTTCTGCATGAGCATATTTCCACTTTTAATCTACAGAAGCTTTCCCCTCCACCAACTCCCAAACACACACGGGGAAGGCAGAAATCTCTGTGAGAAGGAACTCGGATGACTACAGGTATTTTGAAGCACCTTGGGGTTCCAGCACCTGCAATGTCAGGGAATCTACTCATTGCCATAGATGCGGAGTCCAGCTCAGCACGACAGCGCACAACCCATATTGGAGGTATGCATGCACGGGAGGCACACTGACTCTCCTATCTGACAGCGAGTGGTCCTCCCTAACTATGAGTACGTTATCTGTAAGCTTCCCCATATATATCCTGTTAAGGAAAAGTTTTAAAGAGTGGGAATTACAATGCAACTCCCTAGGCAGGAAGGGAGGCAATGCAGAGCTGGCGGCAGGAGGGTCTTTATCCTGACAGGTGAATCCAGGAGAGATGTTCCCAGCCTCGGAGCAGAGTGTGAATCTCAGGCAAGATCAGGAGCAATGTTATCTAATGTACCTTGCTGCCAAAGCCTCCTTTCCCTTTCTGCTCAGAGAAGTCTCTCCTTACCCTCTGCGTTGGGTACTGTGAGTATTTACACACTAAGAATGCCGATTTTCCTTTGAGCTGATTGAAGCTTTGCCAAATTGGGTTTTGTTCCCTTTTGGCTGGCTTTCTGTTAGCTTTACAGCAAAGGTGTCACATCTTTTCTTTAGCTGGACGTGTTACATTTGATTGTATTAAGGCATATCTGATGGCACTAACATACAGTAAGATTCAAAGTCATGCAACATGTTCTGGCACAGACAGCATTATGAATTTCCACACAGCGTTGTTTAGATCTCATATCGAATATCCTCTGGCATCAGATCTGAAATGAATTGTATATGGCAACCAAAGAAACACTCTATCTGTGAATAACAAAAAATAAAGAGAGAAAGAGCTTTGCTGTATCACCAGCTCTAATCTGGACAAATGGGAGGCATCCCGGGGAGCAGCAGACAGGCAGCCCCATCGCCGCAAGCCCTGTGCTGTTCCCACAGCCCCCTCTCTCCCCCCACACCTTTCTCTCCTCTCTTCTGCCTGGACTCCCTTTCTGTCTTGAAGACCTTTCCAGCCATCTTGGCACTCTTGGCTCCTCTCTACCTTCTTGCAGCTGACCAATGTCCTTCTCCTTCCCCTGGTTTGGATGGTGACCTCTCTGGGCATGTTCAAGGCTCCTTGGTTGTCATTCAGCAAGACTGTAGGCAGGTCTCTGATGTTAAGTTAAGGGACTGGAAGGATTTGCTGAGCAGAGGTGTAGAGACATAGCAGGCAATGGGTTTCCAGCCCTTTGGAGCTGTGAGCAATGCAGGGCATTGCGAGAGCAAGAACAAGTAATCACTAAGCAGGGATCCTTCGGGAAGAGGGACAGGCCAGATTGGGTCAAGGTCTGGAAGCAGCCTGAGGACACAAAAAGCCGCCTGTCCGTTTCACAAAGACCCACCACCATGGTATCTTCTTGAGTAGGAGAGGTTGCTCTCTCACCCCAAGCATCACAGGGATCCTCAGCTACTCTTTATGGCCCAGGGTGGTTGTAACAACTTACAGCAGCTATGGGTCCGTCTTCAAACTTACATCTGCGATTTTCAGGGCAAGTGGAGTTCTCCAATAAGCAGTTCTGCGTACACAACTCAGTCCCTATTGGTTTCCCAGTCTATGCCCTAAAATCCACTTCTTTCACTGATTTTCCATTTTCCATCTACCAATGCCATCTATAAGGACCTCTATGCCATGGTACCTGGAGCCAGACAGCTTGCCACAACAACTAACACTGGAAAACTTAAAAAACCTCATCCTGTCTCCTCACAGCGATGAAACCAGGACATGGGGCATGAGGGACTGGACGTGTGTTGAACTTCACATCTCTTCCACTTCTTGTCTAATCTTGTCCAACCCCACACCAGGCCGGTCAGAGCTGAGGAGAAGGATATCCTTGTGAATGCTTCTTCTGCTCTGTCATGGGCCTCTTACACCACCTTGAGCATGTCAGGAATAGGCATTTAGGCACTTAAATCCCAGTAAGAAATTGATTTTAAGGGAAGTCAGGTGCTTGAATAGAATTGAGACATTGATATATTTTCAAAGATTTTATTATGTGACTCTCCGCCTCTCAGTGGATGGCGAAGAAAAAAAAGCATGTGAAGATCTTGAATACCTGGGCTAGAAGTCCCTATGACCTGCACCCTATGTGCAAGTGCATTTCAGTGGTGCTGCCTGCATACAGGCACACGTGAGCAGGATTTATCTTCCCCACCTTCATCCATCTGAAGGTCAAGGCTCTGCTGTGGACTAGTTTCTCCGGTCTCCAATGAGGGCAAAGGAGAAGAGTGGGAGCCTGAGGAAGGTGTGAGGTCTTGCTGTGGTGGATGGGATGCCTCTGCCTTCCCCTTACTTAATGGGGCTACAGGGGGAGCACTGGCTTAGGTACAGACAATAAATTTGGTGAATCCAAACCCCTCTGTGTGTCCATAGTGAGTGAAATCATATCATCGCCCATTAAAACTTTTCCAGCTTTGGAAGGACACCAGGATTTTATTTCATTGAGCTGCTGTGTGCCTGCATGTACATTTTACATAATGCCATAAGTCCCCAAAGTCCCCTGAGTTCACTCCAGACCTTCCCCATAGGAGTCTCTGGTGTGGAAGGTGATGCATAAATGTAAAACATCATTGTTGGCCTGTCTGTAACGATACAACGGAGCATTGCAATTTTGTGTTAAAGTTTCTGAACATGATTTTAGACAGCGTGTTAAAGGAGCTGGGTCATTGCTTTGATAGCTCTGACTGTGAATTGCTCGGGTCTGCTCAAGCATGCAACCCCTTCGTGAGCCACTCTGTTTTTGACAGTGCAACAAACCACTGGTTTCACATCACAGCTTCTCCAGCTAGACCTCTTGCCGGCCAGCGTGCCCCATGTGGCTGTGTTTCCCATGGAGGAGACACAGGTGCCTGACGTTTGCTGAGACCTTGTGGGCCTGTGTCCCTCTGATTCTCCTAGGAGGATCCCAGCCATCCTTCTCAATGCCTGGTCGTAATCACCCTCAGATGGCTTGGATGGATCTCCTCTCCATCCCACCTTCAGGACCAACTTAAGCCAGCTGAGCATTTGAATGTTTATTGTCATCCAGTTCTGGCTGAGCCGAGATCATTTCTCCCTCCACCATCACAGAGGGCTGTGAGGAGGCCAAAAGGAGAGATGCATGTACAGCCAGAGCTTTCTATCAGCCACTTTTAGTGCAAATTAACTCAGTGCTTACCCCCTTGCCACCTCCAAGCACCTTGGACCTCCATGCTTCCTAAAGAGCCCTTGTCTTTGGGCTGTGTTTAGAGATGCTCTCCGCAGCAAGGATCAGCAGCTGCATGGCCCCGCTGAGGGAGGAACTACAGCCATGGGTCAGGCTGTGCCAGCACCTCACCCAAGCCTATTTGGGCATCGCTGAGGGCAGCGCTGTGTCTCAGAGAGCTGGATAAACCAGAAAGTTTGGCGAACCCCAAGAGCAGGTAAAAGAAAGCCCTGTTAAATCATTGCTTTTCAAAGAACCTACCCTGGAGCTAGCTAACTGATCCTGTTAGATCTTTTCTAAGTCAGATAAGAAAAATAACCTGGCAGTAGTCATCAAAGACGGAACGATGCATAAAAAGTTCATTGTGTGGAGACCCTGGAATCAAAGGTACAGGCTTTGCAGACAAGACTGGTGGGACTCATGAGCACCAGCCCCATGGAAATTTCCACTCCCTTCCTGGTTGTAGGAAGCAGGTTTGCCCCACTGCCTTTGACTGAGAGCTGCTCTTCCCATTGATAGCAAACGCCTCCTGCCTTCCTGTCTTGCATAATGACTCATTTCCAGGGAGCTGGGGATGAAGAAAGGAAGGGAATGGCAGTTAAGGGAATAATCAATCCGTTATTATTATTTCAGCTTAGTGGGAAACAAGTGAAGACAGCATAAAGGTAAAGACAAGGGTCATGCTTTATCCTGACACCCCTTCCCCAAGCTCCTGCTCTTGGCCATGTTGGAGACAGATGACTGGTCTGGGCAGAGGGCTGATTTCAGCCAGACTGGCTGCTCTTAGGTTCTTCCTTTTCCTGATGATAGGAAAAATACCCAACAACTAGATGGTGCTTTAAAACACTATCTGGCCCTCACACTTCCCTTTGAGCTGGATAAAAGAGTTAAGTTTCACTATCTTCATTTACAGTCTGGGAAAAGGGGACAGAAATGTTCTCTGAGATTCTTTATCCCTTGAACATCTTGAAGAAATGTAGATCTCAGCTGTGGACATGTGTCTAGGCAATGTCTAAGCCACAACTGGCCAAGGAAGATTGGAGCCCTCTCATTGAAGTCCTACAGGTGAGACATGAAAGAAAAACTGGGACAGAGCAGCAGAAATGGGAGCTGTGCAAACACAAGGCGTTGCCAGAGGATCCATCTTGTGTCTTGCCAAAATGCCCATAAGCCAGAGATCTTGTCTTATATCGCCATATGTCACACGCTATACATAAATCAGTTTGGTTTTGGCTGCATGTTATTCCTCTTGTTATAATCTCTGGTGTATCTTTACATGTATAATTAAGAGTGAAGCCCTTGGAGCAGAGGGAAAGTCATTAAATGTCCCGCTGGCATTTCCTCTGAACAGTAACTACATTTGCCACTTGAGATGTTGGAGAAAGCTGTGGAAAAAGGAGAAATACAAATCAGGCAGAGAAGCTACACCTCCAGGCTGAAATCCAAAGGTAAGCAAGGAGTTACTTTTTTAATCCATTCCCTACCTGTTTGGGATTCAACTCCAAAAAAACCCCAAACCATGGCATGAAAAAACACCGACAGTGAGAGGACATGGGGATGCCCAGGAGGAAGAGTTTACAGATAAATGTCCATTCTCTCCTTCCCTCTGAGATGTTGGTGCTATCTTGGCAGTCAAGCAATCTGCAGATGACCGTGGGACTCTCTTCCTGCTTCGCAGTTGTGCCGGGATGTCAAAGTTGCCCGCCCCTACACTGAGGACAGGGTTTCTGGACGTGACCTTGATAGGGTCACTGGTCTTTCTGGACCAGGCTGTGAGGGGTCCATGTTGTTCTTCAAGGATGTGGCAGCACATGGGAATGAATAATGGAGGGTATATATGTCAAATCCAGAAAAAGTTATGCTGTTAGTGGCCCCTTTAGAATTTAGTGGTATTGCCCCTCTGCGTGAGCTTGAGTTGTAGCCACACCAGAGTTCCTATATCTTTGCTATTTCAGGGGTTGAGTCCTCACTTCAATTCCACACTGAAAGGGAAAAATCTTGAGGAAAGGCAGCTCAAAGTGCTGATGTCCCAGATGTTGAAAGGGGTAAATGTGATGGGCAATGCCTGAGAAGCTTTCCTGCTCCTGGCCTGGAAAGGAAAAGGAATAGCCAAATCAGTTGAGGATAGATAGTCAGGACTCATCTTCCCTAATCTCAGATGTCTGTATTGTAGATGTCTACTACTGAGCTGTCCACCCCACCTCTATATCTCCATACTCAACAAAGCAAGGTAGGGCATGTTTCATCAGTCAGATGCAGATGTTGAATTAAAGAGCAATGGAGTCAGGCTCTGAGAAATCCAGCTTCTCTCCCCTGATGAGAAGAAAAGCCCAGGGGGCTGGCTCAGATGGAGGAGCAGGCTGGGCAGACATCTACCTCTGATCAGATGAGCCTCACCTATTCGGCCCCTAAGCATGCTGCACCTCAGTAGGTACTCCAGCAGAAGAAATATTCTTCAGAAAAAAATGAGCCCCCAGGTGTAGCAGGGGACCGCTCAAGAAGTGTTGCTAGCAATGTTGCAATAGTGTCCGAACCAGCCCACGCAGTGCCGGCACAATCTCACAGCGCCTGGAACTTGCAAAGTCCAACCTGCAGGAGAGGCCGGAGGGAAAGAACCTGCAGCAGCTGCTAGGGACCCACAGGGCCATTGGCATTAGCATCTGCTGTCAGCCAGAGGAGTTTGACAGATCCTGAAAACAGAAACATTTCTTCAGACATGGTGCATTTTTACTTTTTTCCACAACCATTTCTAAGTCCCTTTTAAGCTGGTTTGGTCCTATCTCACTGTTTTCTGCCCTCAAAATTGTTGTGAGTAATTATCAGTTTAAAAAGGTTTTTTAATTATTTTCCTAAGAAAAAAAAAATCAAAATAAAAATCAAACATTTTGGTTTGAATTACTATTTAGAGCATTAAAACACTGAAATTTTTGAAAAATATATTGAAAATACGTCCATATGTTGACACTTCCAATTTATGAACATTTTGCAGGGTGTTAATTCCAGGAAAGTGATGATATTTTTATTTTTAATTCCAGTTTTAGAAAGAAATAATTGAAATAAGAGAATTTCCTGCAAGCGGGAAATTCTGGTTTTCCGAAGAGGTGTATTCATAACTGAATCAACTATTGTGCAGAAAGCCATAGTCTGATTTGTGCAATGACCCTCACAAATACTATTGAGAGATCTAGTGTATATATACATAATTATAATCAAATAGTGACTATTCTCCATTGTTTATAACATGGCTTTCATTATGCCATCAAAAGAGCTTGTAGCATTTGTTAAACTAAGTTGTTCTCACTCTCCATTCCTTTTAAATATTTGAACCTATTTTAAACTCCTAAGGGAAGGGATTTAAATTATCGACAGAAAAAAAGAAGGATTTTTGAAAGAAAACAATTACTCCAACAACTGCTGTTCATATTAATCAAGAACAGTTTCTTAGTTGAGTTTATGTTTACCAGACTCACTTTCCCTTGCTCAATGCTAATTATGAGGATTGCTAGATTAGGTACTTGGAGCTTTTGTTTGATTGTTTGTTTCTAAACAAGGTTAAAGTATCTTTCAAAACATATTGATAATGAAAAATTACCTACTCACTGCCTTACCTGGAGTCACTGACACCTCTTCATAATGTGCCCTACTTTCTTATTTCCAATTAACATGGCCCAGAGATTAGATTACAACCCAACCAATGATTACAAGCCAGTCAAAGCATTTAGCCAATGCTTTTTATAGCATTTTATCTTTAAAGACTCTGAAGCCTGACCTGAAGATATTAAAATATCAGAGTTTTAGAGGTTTGTTGTAATCTGTAATTACTTTTTCTCCGTACACAGGGTAGAACTATACCAACATGATTTTAAATGAGCACACATGGGAAAATCATTCTGGAATTGTGTTAATACTTACAAGAGGAGCAGGTTTTTGCCATCATGATATGCAATGAATCAGGGAAAACTTCAACCTTGAAAAGAGTCAGGAGATTTTCCTTAATGTGGTTTTAAAATACGTGATGCTTAGCAGGGCATTTCTAGATCTCCCCTCAGGAGCGTTAATTAGAACAAATGCAATTAGTCCATAGCATCATTATTAAGGCAGAATTCCTACATCAATCAGTAGAAGTTTTGCTGAATTAAAGGATGGTCTTAGGTCTTCCCATAAAACAATACTGACTTGGCACAGGAGCCAGAAAAGATTTAGAGGGTAGAGCCAGCAAAATTTGTTGAACCACAGGAAGCATGAACAGAAACTTCAAATTTTAGCATCATCTTTATCCTGTGGTGGATCTTACCTCCTTCATGCAATGGTTCACTTCAGTTGACTTCAAGGGAGTTTGTCATAAGGCTCTCCATGAAAAAAATAAAAAATTTGAAAATTCCCACACAGGTGGGATTGTGACCTTCTAGGAGCACCGAAAGGAAGGATTTCTGGACAGATATTGGGGGCCTGCGTGCAGAAGTTGAGCATTCAGCTCTCCTCTGGCACAATTCCTGGGGTGCTGCAGGAAAATGCCAGGTGAATACTCCTGCTTTGCTTTTTGAGCTTGCACTGTGACCTGGCTGGGGTTCACCACAGACTGGCAAAGGAGGTCACACTTGCTGTACACACTCCATTTCCCTTAGTGTTGCCACCCAAATCAGAGAAGGAAGAACAAATGCTGAGACTGCAGGGAGGTATGATGGCACATTGCTCTGTCCCATATCCCCTTGTAGAGCAGCAGATGCAAAATCTGATGAGGATTCGTGAGGACATGGCTCTGTGTATCTCAGCATCACCTGGGTTGGAAGAGATTGCACGACACCGCTGGTGCAACCTCCAGCTCCAACCAGGCTCAATACTGAATTCAGACCATCTTATCTAGTTGTAGTATAACCAATAGGGCCGCAAGAAAACGGGATAGGTACCCGGCAGTTAGGATCCTGTTCAACTTTCTCTGAGAGCATATCTCTTCTTATTCCTGCCTTCCAAGCAGCTACATTTTTTATTAAGGAGATGGCCTGGCTCCAGCAGTGTGCTCTGTGTGATAGGCACTTACCCTGAGGGTGCTGGGATCACCCTGAACAGAACTTCTTTTGGGACTGAGGTCTGAGCTTGCACTGCTTTCCTGCTCTTCCAGCACAGATAGCTCCTCTCTGTGACTTTCCTTGGAGATCAGCAAAAAAGCAGGAGAAAATGTATCAGTCTGATGTTTTCATCCAGTTTAGAAAAGCCCATGCATGAGAAAAAGTTAGATAGAAAAGACTGGGTTTGCTCCTGGGTTAATGTTCTTGGGATCCACTTGAGGGAATGAGAAAACCAACTTTGTGTGTGTACAAACCTTATAGTGGAGGATCCTCTTCCCCAAAAGGGTTAATGCAACCTCTCTTTTCCCCCAATAGCTTCATGGCCCTAACAGCTTGCATTGTGAAATGGGTGCAGGTGTGGGCTATGCTTTGTTGATCACAATCCCTTTTGCAGAGGAAGCTTTGAATATGTTTGACATAATCAGCTCACAGCCTTTGCCCGCACTCTTTCATAAACAGGCCATTTTCACATCCTTTTCATGGGATCCGACAAGCGGAAAAATAATTAATGTTACCTCAGCCTAACAGTGACCCAGCTTTGATTCAAAAAGACGGCATGTTGCATAAACTAACCATTTAATTGAGTGATAGAAAAAGCCCACATGTATCAATTCTGCCTCCACGTATTATGATTACTGGGGCTTTGCAAGGATTGTGCTCCCTTGGTCATAAAGCAGAGCTTAAATTCAAGCCCGTGAAGTGGTTTCAGAAGAACTGATTGAGCATGAGCCAGGGATTATCCGTGTTTACGGTGGCAGGACATGGGAGCAGGGGAATATGTGGGTACCCAGCAATCATGGCGCATGTTCAGGTTATGTCCAGGTTATGTCACATGTCCTTGTGTGAATTGACAGCAGCCAGACATTATCCAACCATAGGACATTTTGGATGCTGATGGCACTACACTGCCACCTTGCAATGACCTCAGAGCCAAAGCTAACTGGTATATATCACAGTTAGGACTACACCTAATACCAACAGGACAGAATCACCCGTGAGGTAACCCACCAAAAAGAAATGTCCAAGATGAATCTCAGTTAAATTCAGATAGGGTCTTGAGGTAGCAGTGGCTCCTGTAATGGACCATCTCCTCTTATGGTTGCAGAAATGCAGCCATTTCAGTAGAAAGTGAACAAAACTGGGAGCCTCTATTACTAACCACTATAAGCCACCATGAGTGTAACATGGAGGTGTCATGCACTGTTGGAGCAGTGTACCCCCAGGAGCAGTTGAACACAAGCTCACCACTGGTTCACTGAAAGACAGTGCTGATGGAGCCACTCATATTGTCCTGGGCAAAGAGGCTCTGCAGACCACTGGGTATCCCTTCCTCACCATGTCATGCTATAGGAGCAAATGAAACATCATGAAATGGTTCTGGTTCCTCTTCTCAGGGCAAACATAGGCATACAGCTTATGTTCTTGTGCTGCTAAATGGGAGTGCTTTCATAAAAGTAGCCATGCAAGTGGGTAAAACCAGGTAGGTTGGTATCTCACCAGTTCTTATAATGTCAAGGCAGAGGACTGTTATCAAAAATTCAAAGGGAACCCAAGGGAAGGACAAATCTTTCCACAGAGGTGCAGCTGCAGCAAGAGGTGGGTGCCTTGCCTCTCACCTGGACCTTTCCTGGAGGCTCTCCAGACAACCCCAAGGCTCCATGCTGACTGCATGCTGCAGGGTGGATACCCTCCTTGAGGAATAGGAAAGGCAAATTTCTCAGCACACCTTCAAAGGCTGTGTGCCTTCAGGTGGGATGACATCCAGGCTCCATACGCTATTTCAGGAGGAAGGTGCCTTCCCCTCTGACATCCAGCATTGGGCAGGCAGAGGGAATGTCATCCCATTTGAGCCAGCAAGAGGAATAAAATCTCCAAATAACGCCACCTTCGCAACCAACTGTTCAACACACCATCTTACATGGCCGCCCGCCAGTAATTTTGATGCAAGCCCTTCTTGCTTACACAAGAATTTCGCCCTGTAATGTAGGAGGGGAAAAGATTGTCCTTTCCCATAGTCTGAAAAGCCCCAATACAGCAGGCCAGAAAAGCACTTAGCGAGAAAAATAGATTGATACTCGTGAAGCACATTACTGGGGCTTTAGAAGAGGTACCGATTTGCTGGTGTAAGGATTCCTGTGTTCAGTGCGGATGCAGCAGAGGTGTGTGAAATGAAGTCAGTGTGTCTTCACAACCACGGACCCTCAGAAAGCTGCTGGAGACACATTGCAGTCATTGAGGTGATGTCAAGTGCCTTCACGATTAGGTCAGCTAGGAGCAGGTACAGAAACCACTCTTCCTCAGAAACCTTGAGTGTTCCCCCAGTGGGCCACTTTGTGTCTCTAGCAAATATTGTCTTTAAAATTATCATAAACACTGGAGATGGAGAAGCTAGGGAGCAACCATTGTACTTCAGCTGATTGCATTTAGTTTCATACCCACTAGCACAATCCTCTGTGTCTCCTCCCTGTCCTTTGACTCTTCATACCTCTGGCTTGTCCACCATGCTAGTGACACTGAATTACTCTCTGTCTCTCACTCACTGTCTTAGCTTTTTTGTTGGTCTTCTCTGAATTTTTTCACAGCTGTCGATGTCTTTTCCATGTCTAAGTATCCCAGTCCAACCTGTTAGGGAAGGAGGGCCTGAAGAAGCAGCACTGCTGCTGAGTGAACACTGGGTGTCCACCAACGTTGGTAATGTTACCTGTGGCCACGGGAGCCAAGATATGGCTTCTCCACTGGCCAGTGCGCAACCTATGAAACATCATGAAGAAGGCCTCCACCTTGCATCTTTTCAAGGAAATGCTTAATGGCACTACAGGAGCCAGAGCTAGGACTGTTTGCTCCAGCTCCCACATCTGTGCTCAGATGGGACTGGGTGCCTTGGGGACAAACATGACCTTTCCTGCCATCCCTGCTATGTGTACTGCCTCTAAAGTGAGCCTGCACAGGCAGGGACTTTTACTTCTCTGCTCTTCAACTTAAAATCTGTCCCTAACACAGGCATGCCATGTAGAGATCATCCCAAACTTTGCTGCTTAATGCTGCCAGCCTGCCCTCCTCCAAGCTGCTCTCTTCCCTCATCATGGGGCTGTTGCCCAGAAGTCATGTGGGTGACCCACCTGCAAGAGAGTTGTGCTTTCCCTGGAGATGCCTGCAATAGGGCAGCTTGCCTGGGTGGGCTCGAGCGCCCATGTGAGCTCCTGAAGCTGAGAACTGAGGGTATTAAAATGACTAGGTGTTTTCCAGGGCATGGAGGTGGGCAGCAGAAAACAGGTCTGAAGTGCTGCTTCCACGTAGTGACCTTCAAAATGTTTTGGGAGGAAACTATTCAGTGTTTGTGACACAAAAGCTTTACAGTGACACAAAGGAAGGGCTTGTTTAAATCCCAGTAAGTGCATCAGAGGCAATCCTGCAGCCTACCTGCCAGCTCAGGGAGTGCATGTTCCTCACACCTGATTCATCTTTAGTAGTCCCTAACACACACCCCTTCTCCAAGTACCTCTCTATTTTATATAATCAATCACTGCATAATTCCCATTCATTTTGTATTTGTGTAGTCAAAAGGCTACGAACTAGGATGCTCTTAAGTGCCTAATTCTGCCCTCATAGGAATAAAGAAGGGACAACATGGGCAGCTCTGAGATATTCATCGGAGGGAAACACAGGGAAAATCCTGGCCCTGGTGAGGTTTTATCCTCAGCTGGAACCAGAATATGCTTTGAGGCATGAACTGCACAAACTGTCTAAAAGCAGTGCCATCACGTTCACCTTTATTTTCGAGGAGGCTACAGATTTTATACCCTGCGGGGATGGCAGCTTGCTCAAGGACTGATCCTGCCAGCCATGCTTACAACGGGTATTACCTTACCTGCCTGTTCATTCCCGCAGAGCACTGATAGAGTAGGATGCTCTTCAAGATGAAGGTGTGCGTGGGGGGATCAGCCCTCGGTAGAAGAGTTTTAATGTGAAATAAGATCAAACATCACTGCCACACCTCTACCTCCAGCAGTTTCAGCCTACACAAGAAAGGGGAACGTGCAGAGGAGCAGAGTGCTGGTACTGGTGCAACTTCTAGAAGGGTTAAGAGAGGAAAAAGAAGAGGAGGGAATGTCATGGGAAAGGAAAGGAAAGGAAAGGAAAGGAAAGGAAAGGAAAGGAAAGGAAAGGAAAGGAAAGGAAAGGAAAGGAAAGGAAAGGAAAGGAAAGGAAAGGAAAGGAAAGGAGAAGAAAAAGAAAAAAAAAAAGAAAAAGAAGANAAAAAGAAAAAGAAAAAGAAAAAGAAAAAGAAAAAGAAAAAGAAAAAAAGAAAAAAAAAGAAAAAAAAAGAAAAAGAAAAGTCTGGAACTGAAAAGTAAATTTGGCTCTCTACTAACACCCATGGACCTAATTGGATTTACTGCCTGAGTGCAGGAAAACTTGAAAAGATTATGGAAAGAGAAAAGAATTTGAGATTAACACATACAGTACACTTTAATACAGGTGGTGGGACAAGTAGAAGTTTAGTTAAGCTTTGGAAAATCTTAATAAACCTGGGAAGGATTTAAGTCTGAATGTGATTTGGTGTTCCCAGTCCTGATTTTTCTAGACCAGCCAGGTGTTGGAAACACAGTGCGAAAGGACAGGTTTGGGGCTCTTCCTTCCCTCCATTGAAAACCTTGAGGAGAGGGGAGGAAAACACAGAGGCCCTCACTGGCCCCTGGAAAGGACTAAGGGACATTTTCCCTTTACCTCCTAGAACTGGTGGTGGTGGACTCCAAGCAGCAATGCTGCTGGAAAGCCTGTATGGGTCAGAAGATAAACCCGCCTGTGTTCTTCCAGTGAAACACAACTGGAGCGACTCACTGGTTAGGAGGGCCCATGCGGGCTGTTTCTCTTCACTGCTTGAGCGGCATTTAACAATCGGAGCTATTGAATTCTATTTCTCAGTGTCAGTCAGTCAACCTGGGCCCAGCGTGGCTCCCTGTGCTGCTTTCAGAGCAAATGAAGTTGTCCGTACTGTGAATAGCGGGATGCATCCAGGGGGATTTACATCAGAAGAGGGACTTGGCCTCATTCCTTCAGCAATTAGAGAAACACAGTGGTTTCTCTAGGTGTTAGAGCAAAAGAAAAAAGACTTCTTCCATGGGCAGTGAAACGAATGAATGGTTCCTGATGAGTTTTTCCCACCTCGCAGCAGCATGGTCTGAAGGCCAGGGCTGATGAATTATAACTGTTTCCCTGGGGGAGGCACTAATTTGGGTCTCTGCCCTCCATGCCCTTGATGGCTTTCATGATATTTGCAGTACTGCAGTGAGGGAATTGATCCGACTAAAGTAGATCTGCCCCTCTCCATTTTCAGTAGAGACCTAGGCACCAATTCATCTATTCCTGAAGGAGACCTCAAAAAAAAAAAAAAAAAGCAGGTGCATTGCCCTAGTTTCTCTCCTTCAGCTCAAAAGGGAGACAAGGGTGATTAGCTCAGATGTAAACATCTGTGCTGGAAACACCTGAAGTTGGTGAAACCAACCCAGCTCTTAGAAAGAGTTGAGGAGTTTTGGTGAGGATCTGACAGGCAGACATGTAGGTGGGCAGGGAGGGCAGGATGCAGCTTGCAGGTAAGACACTGAATCGTACGTGTCTGCAGGTGGGTGTCTATATGTAAGAAAGGTGTCCAAGTCCTGCAAGAAGCGAGGGAAATATGCTCTGTACAGTCAGAGGAGTCTAGGCAGTCAGTCACACAGTGAAATGTCTGACGTGAAGTGAGCTGGGGCAATTCCTCTGCTGCAAATTGACATGTTTTCCTAGACTTATTGAACCAACACCTCCTAATAGCTGAGGATCTAGTCGTGGTGGCTTGGCCAGGCAAAGGCCGCTTCTGGGGTCAGTTCAGAAGTCATCCCTCCTCCTGCTTCCAGCACCCTCCCTGCAGAGGCACAGAGCATCACTTTCTCCTAGTGGAAACAAATTGCCAGTGGCAAGGGGAAAAGCAGCATTCCTGCATCCAAAGCATTCATCAAAACAGAGGTCGGGAGCTCATCTGTCCACCAAAAACTGGGGAAAAACCTCCCCCCACCCCTAGAAGAATGGAGAGCAGATGATCTCAGTGCATTGCAGCAGCTACAAAGGGGTGCACAAGTGCAAGCAGCACGTGTTACGCGGGGAGCAAGGCTGCTGCTTGGAGAGAGCTCAAACTGGGTGGAATCAGATTGGTATCACTCCTGGATGCAAACATGATTGCACTGGGGGTAGAGAAGGGACCTGAACTGCTGTAATTAGATTATCAGATCTCCAGAGCAGGATTCGGCTCATAACACATTTTAACCCTTTCTTCTAAGATCGTGGTGTGCAAACTAAACATTGCTACTATAAAACCTGAGCAGATTTGTAATGCGTGGAAATGGGTCACAAGTTTCTGGTCACTGCTGCTTTCAGATGCCGGTGTTATTTCTGGCAGGGTTAGCACATTTCCAGTTGTCCTGTGGTTACGCACTATGAAAATCCCTTGGGAGAGAACCAGTCCCTGGCTGTGTGGGTGACTTGTGGGGTTTTGAGGGAGGAAGATTAAATGCTACTGGATTCCCTAGGCAGGACCAACGTTCCTCCAACAGCACCCATGCTCCTCTGTAAAGCAGCTATAGGTAAGATTTAGGCAAGAAATGTTGTGATCCATTGTGCTTTCCTGTAACAGCACCAAGGAAGGATGAGTTTGGGGCCACGCCAGAGTGTTTCAGACTGACTCAGCAGGGACAGTTTTGTGATGGAGGCATTGGGATGTATGCATTTGACACTTAACTTTACTATAGCACTGTGTGATCTTTAGCAAGTCACTTTCCCATGATGTTCCTCGACCCCTTGCAGTAAAAATGGGGCCAGTAACACTTTCTTGGTTGCACTTGTGTCTTTGGATTGTCACCTTTCCAGGGTAGGGAATGAGGTTTCACACTGTGACAAACAGCTGCTGCCTAGAAACAAACAGAATTCAGAGTTCTGATAAATGACCTTAACACTGATGACATGCTCATTGCTCTAGTCTTCCCACTGCTCACATATTCCCTGCCAGGGACAGTGAAAATAAATACAGTCCCTTGTTCAATTATAACGAACACATTCCCTGATTCTTTGAAGGGTCTCCTTGGTATCTTGTCAGGTCTGCTTCCCTTCCGTGCTGCCAAGGATAAGCTGAAACTGTTGGAAAGGAAGACGACAGTAATTTTTTCTCCACCAAAGTATGACAGCTCTTATTATCTGTTGACAACACATATCCACATTTAGGCACACACTGCCTTGGCCACCGAACCACCAAATGAGCTGCTCTCCATTAGCTCACATGGCTTTACATGGAAGCAGGGACAAAGTGGATCCTACCTTTCCCATGAGCTGAGAGCTCTGGCTGAAGAGACTGTGGTTTATTTTCACTTGCTAACTTGTGGGAAAGCCACAAACTCACGTTGTCTTCACTAGGATGTAAATCCATTTCCCTGAACTTGAAGATGAGCTCTGGTCTAGACCAGGGCATTTTTCCGTAGTTGTCTGATGTGTGTTGCTCTCCCAGTGCCCAGCAAAGGTTGTCCAACCTTCTGCCACTGAGACATCCAGTGGTTTTGATGCTACTGATCAAATAATGATTTGGGCTCACAATTTCAAAACTGCTGCTCCAGGTGCTGGGGACAGCTTAGGGTGCAGTGGAGCTGCAAACCTCACCTCCTGCCGTCTCCAGCCAGGCTGCCCTCAGCAAACAGCTTCTTCTATGAGAAATGCAGAGCAGTCTGGGCATGTAGGAAACAGCATTACCAAAAGCTTTACACTTCATGAGCAGTTCTTGCAGCAGGAAAGAGGGAATACACATGACATATTGATTAGGTTGCACTGCTGGAAGGTGCCCACACCGATTAGGGCAATGCGTAAACAAGGA
Source organism: Anarhynchus alexandrinus (assembly GCA_008711295.1). Taxonomy (NCBI): domain Eukaryota; kingdom Metazoa; phylum Chordata; class Aves; order Charadriiformes; family Charadriidae; genus Anarhynchus; species Anarhynchus alexandrinus. Next base: position 7,164,582 of record VUYV01000027.1, read on the forward strand.
TACAGTAAGTAGAGTAAAAAAGCTCATCAAATCTTCCTGTCCCACTTCAAAGAAATTCCCTGGCTCTCCCCAGAACTGAATGAACCAAAGCAAGGCTGAGATGCTGCTGCGTTGGAGAAGGAAATGCTAAGCAGGGGATTTCTTCTCCCATACCTCTCCCATGACTAAGGAGGCTCACCTATGGATTAGGCCTGTGTCTTGCTCTGAAACCTCCTTGGACTCCTCCACCTCTGGTGGCGATGGTACTATTCATAACCAGATATAAGACCACACATGACTGTTGCCCCATATCTGCAGATATCCATGCATTCCTCCCTGGGGGAGGTCTAAAAGCTTGGCCTAAATTAGCCCTTCAAGCTTCCTCTTCATTGGATGGAGAGAAACAGGCACCTGCAGAGACTAACTTGTCTGCCCCAAATTAGGCAGCTTTTTTTTAGGGTGACAACTGCTGCAGCAAACTGTCTTCCGTGCTCATGCAAATCAATGGGATTGACCAGAGCTCTGCATCAGATTGTACTAAGAAGGAAACTTGAAATGATGCTTTCAACTACACTACTGTATATATAGGAACATGAAATGGGTCTATTGGATCAGATTGTCAAACTCACTGTCTTGCCTCGCAGTGCCGAAAGGTGGCTGCCCAGGGAAGGCTGTCTCGTACAGTGGTACCTCCCCAAAATATATTCCCATGCTCCAATGTTTTGCAGTTCAGGAACTTTCTACCTAAAGGTGGGGGTCTTTGCATTTCCTAACCCCTGCTGGGTTTCCTTTCTATGAACCCGTCCTGCCTTCCTACAAGCTTCCATCCTCCTGAAGCAAGGAGATCACCAGGGCATCTCCACCACCAGTCAGGCACCTCCACTTCCTCTGGTCTTCTTTGGACCTGTTGCCTGTCAGCTTCACTAGATGTCCACTGTCTAGACTAGAAGAACACTTACATGAGTGTAAATATAATTTTCCCCCGCACATGACACAATCTGGCCCCATTTGAGTATCATTCATTTTGCTGAAGGAAGTCCAAGCTTCGGTCTTCTGCATGTTAGCTTTGACTCCCTCTGCTTTCTTGGAGTTAAGGCACTAACACTGAGTGTTTCAGGGTCACTATTTCTGGTGGCCCTGAAGTGGTAGGATGAGGTGTGGGTTCTGCCAGCCTCTGAACCAGCCTGGGAGGGAAACCGCACAGCTCCACTCCGCTATTTACTTTAATCAGATATAAAATCAGCACCACTTGAAGGGTCCAAGGGCAGATTAACCATTGGTCCTGAGCTGATTTGTCACTGTTTATTGAAAACCTGGACTGGCCGCACGGCGAGAGCTTTGCTTTGTCAATAGAACCCAGACACAATGGACTGCAGGAAAGGGAAAATGATCCGAGGAGCCCGGGTGGACGGAGGAGACGGCTTCTGCTCTCCTATGGCAGCCAATTGCCTGGATCAACCCTACAACGTTTAATTCACAAATGTGCAATCTTTAGCTCCTTTTACGTGTCCCCGGGCAGTCTCGTAGACACCACCTGAAGTATATTAGAGCCTGGCTGATTATGGGTCTGCTCCAAAGCCCTCTGAAGTCAGTGGGAGTCTTTCCCCTGACTTCACTGTGTTTGGGGCAGGCCCTGGATGAATATCCCTCAGGTTAGACAGTTTAATCATCCATTCAGCAGTACACAAAGCAGATCACATACACTTTTAGCCTGCATTGTATGGTGTTATGAAATGAGAAGATTATTTGATATGATTCAGAGATAGCTCAGGTATAAGGTAAAAAAAAAAAAAGTAACACCTTTGATGTTTTACATTACACTTCAGTTATTCCTTGAGGGGCAAATTCTCGTCACCTTACCCAGGTGAATATTGCGCTCGGTAATTTGGTCAAAAACATTCCATCAACTTTCTTTTTAATAGAAGATATTTGGGGGGGGGGGGGNTGGAGATTTCTGCCAAAAAGAAGGAAAAAGAAAAGGTAAACCCATGTTTTTCTTCTTTCAACAATCAGAGAAAAAAAATAATCTGTTTTGGAGGAATTTTCTAACAGGACAATAAAACTAGTCTTTTTTTTGTTGTTGTTTGCCAAAGCCTAGGGAGAAACACCAATTTCCCAACAATTGCAGTCTCCATCTGGCATAGCTGTTTCTAGCTGAGGCATCAGCCATCCATGTACCATAAGTCAGGTCTGATTCTCATCTTGGCTCTCTTGGGTCAAGCTATAAAATGAGGCTTCGTCCCTCTTATGTTGTGTGCTACCAGAATGACATGGACAGGACCACCTCCCATGAAGAGCAAGACAGGATTCAGGTACATCACATTCAAAGTCAGGTGAGATCTGCAGGGCTTGTGGCTCTACCTCAAGAAGTCTGATGAAGATTTTCCATTGACAGAAATACGGTGAGGGCAAGGTATATCTGTAGTTTCCCTGAATGCTACTACATCTTTTGAACTATTCCTAAAGATATCAGGGAAAAATTCCCCTCAGTGCAGGCACAACGTACTGTGGCAAACTTTCATGGACTTTTTGAGCGACAGCACAAATCAAAAGCCTCCCCCTTCAGAGGAGATGCAAACCACAGTCCGTGGCCAGTGGCAGTAATTGAAGCCCTATTTCCAAAAGAGTTGGCGGGCGATGAAACCCAGTGCGGATGGCTGTGTTCTGCCTCTTGAATCCCCTCCCACCACCCCGCAATAGACTCGGTGTGTTGCTGGGGGTGGGGGGTTTAACTGCACTGGCACAAGAGTTTCCTTTGTTGATGGGAGCTGGGTCTCCTCTAGGGGACTGGGCTGATCCAGCTGTACTGGCAAAGCCTTTGTACTGTGGAGTAGCTCAAGTGCAGACCTGCAGTGGGTGCCTGCCTGAACCTTTGCTGGCATGTCGATAAGGCCAGCGCTGAGCAAAGTTAAACGACCCCGTGCTGGAGAAGTGCCACACGTAGGAGCCAGCAAGCATCTGCGTTACTGATCCAACGCGTCTCTTGAACTGCCTTTGGACTGTACCTCTTTTCAAGCAGGGACCGCCTTTTGCAGCAGTTTGTGTGTGCAGACCTCGGCTGGAAGAGCCACAGTCCCTGGTTGGGAGCGTCGGAGGGTACAGGCAGAGGTACCACGCGGTTGTGCTTCCAGTCCTCAGCACGACCGTGGTTTCACATCGAGTATGGCTGCGTTGCATCAGTCTTTCCCAGTCGAGGTGGCATCTTTCTAGATGCCTAGAAATTGTGGAGAAACCAAGCAACGATGAGACTTCTTGTGACACTTAGCTTTAGCATCTAGCAGTCGGGATCTGTGGGCTCCCAGCTACCCCCATGAGATCACTGCTCCCTCAAAGCCAGAAGAAGTCATTTTACAGGGCGATTCCTATGGCTGCCAGAGCAGAGAGGACAGAGGCCTGAAGTTTGAGCCTTTCTCCACGGGAAGGACATTTCTCTACTGACTTCCCTGGGAGCAGGCCATATGCCTTGAGCTGCTGGGCTGTCACCTGACCCAGGCTGGGAAGAGGCTCATTGTCATGGAGAACTGCCCATCCCAAGCATGGCCTTGGCATTTAGAGGGGAGTGGGGACTCTCAGGGTGGGACCAGCAGGCTAATTGCCTTTTTCTCCCCCCTCCTTCAGTGGGGGAATCGGTAAATCCCCAAAGCCCATGACAATAGCCCTGCTGCTTTTAAGTGCCTTTCATTAAACTCAATCCTCTTGCCCTCCCTCTCCCAGGATTTACCAAAAGAAGAGTCTCTTTTAATGACAAAAGGAAACCTAAAAGGCTGCCATTACCTCATTCACTTGGCTCCTCTCTGCAGACTAGGTGTCTATTTGCTGAAATCTACTCTCAAGTGTCCCTTGGGCAGGTTGCTTTATTATGAGCGCACCAGCCTTTTGGGTGGTGTGTCCCACAGCCCCTGGCTCCAGCTGAGGGCTCACTTTCCCTGGAGGGAGCAGGATTTGGTGCTAACGGCAGGAATGGTGCACTGGGGACAGTTAGACCTGCCAAAGCCTCCCTAGAGCCCACCACCATCCCGCAGGAGCAGGGTCGGAGCACTGTGGTGGGTGAACCCTTCCCTGGCTCCGCTCTGGCAGGCTCTGGCTATGCCACCACCCAACCGATGCGGCACAAGAAGGTCTGCTGAGCCATGGGATATTTGCTGAGGACATACTGCCAGAGGCAGACCACACAGCAACACAAATTCTCCACGGATTCGGGATCCTCAGGAGCAGACGTTTATGGGTACTGTTTGCAGAAACATACAGCTGATGGAAGTGGCAGAGGATAAATCCTGAAACAAACCTTCTGGCTGGAAGAACATGGAGCTGGACACACGGAAGTGTCCTACATTGACTCACTGCTTGCTAAGGTCTGACAACAGGCTGGTGGAGCAGAGAAGGGGTGCAATAGTCACTTAGATACCTGAGTAAGCAGTTCCTGGCTTACTTAAGGACCAGCTCTAAATCTTTTGAAGGTGTTGGGAATCCCTCCACCGCTTTTAGATGAAACTCAGTGGTCCAAAACCCAAACAAAGCTATCCCACACCTGGTGCGATTGAACCCGAGCAGGAGACTGACCACCTTGTCTTTTTGCTAGTGGCAGTCTGCCCTTTCCCTCCCGTTATCACTACCACTGCATCACCGAGATGCAATTAAAAATCAAAACAACGGAGGAATTACCCCTAAAGCCAGGAAGATGGTATCAGTGCTGGGAAGGGGTGAGGGAGAGGGGGATGAGGAGGGAGTTGCCACCCGCCCACTGGTCTCAGCTATTGCACAAACGGCGGTTGGCCAGTGCTGGGGAAAGTACTTGGTCCCGATCCCAAGCACATGGAAGTCATCTGACGTTTCGTCACGGCTTCATTTTATTTTGGATCAGGCCAGCGGTTTGCCTTGCATCACTAGCCCGTAGGTTATGCAGGTAGCCAGTGAAGAGGCGCTGCATCGCCCTGCCAACAATTTTGTTTTCCGAATAGCCTGCAGGGATGGCCTTACATCACGGCAGACGCATATATGTTAAATAGCTGCAATTTCATGCTTAACTTCGTTACTGATGTTACATTCCTCATGAAGACATTTATATTGATGCTCTGCCCTGCACACAGCACCCAAAAAACCGCTTATGCAAACGGCAAGAATTGGGACTTATGCAAACGGCAAAAATTAGGATCGTTTTTGCTGATCATTTTTGCATAACAGCTGCTGAGGGACCGAGTCTCCTTTTCCCACCGGGGAGGATTCTCGGGAGTGCCTGCTCACAGCAGGCGCCTGCCTGCCCCGCTAGCTGGCGGGTCCCATTTCTCATCCAGCCCGCCCGTTTTGAGCAGGTGCAATCCCATCAGAAAAAAACAAACAAACTGATTTGCAAAATGGATCGAGCCAACAGTCGGGCTCACGCTTCATACCTCCTGCTAGCTAGCACCACGCCAGAACCAGCCCCGCTTCTTTTGCTTTTGCAAGCTTTTATTTTTATTTTTTTTTACTAAACCAGTTGTAATTCAGACTGCTGACAAAAACAAACAAACAAGCCCAGAGTGCCCACTCTGCCCAGTGAGACTATGAGAGGCTGCAAATCAGCTCAGAAGTGTCTCCTTTGGGCCCGGAACAGGATTTTTCCATCTTACTGTGCAGACGAAATTGTTCATAAATCTTTGCACCTTTTATCCCAAACCACGTGAAAGCAAAACCTGTCTCCCACAGAGTTTTGAAATACCTCGAACATACTGAGGAACAACCAGGCAAAAATCTAACAATTGTTAACATTTTATTCCCAACAGCTGTTCAGCCTGAAAAGTTTCATTAATACACTAACAAACAAAAACAAAACCGACAAAAAAATTCAAAACAAATAAAACAACAAAAAAGAAGGGGAAACGAAGTAAAATAAACTTTAACAAAGTTTAAAACACATTATAAATAAGTACAGCTCCAGAGCATAATTTACAAATATAAAACCACATAGAAACATATGTACAGAAGAGTTACATTACGTACAAATATGTATAAAAATACCCCAGTGTTTATTCTCGCGCTAAAGCTGCATGGCTAGAGTTATCTTTGGTACTAAGCTCAGGGAAAAAGATTGTTTTACAACACACGGCCCCGGCTGTACAATATGCCATACACAGGAAGACCAGAGCGAACCTCCGTGGGTTTCGAGGAGGTTTTGGGTGGGTGTTTACTCAGAGAATCCCTAACCCTCCTCCCCGTGCACTGCATATTGCTGGATCAGGGCAGAAAGCAAGGGCTTACAAAGGCAACCGCTGGCAGAAGAGTTTTTTAATACATTGAACAAGGCACTTCATAAGAAATCTCTTCATTATTTTTTTTTTCCCGTTCTCTTCTAAGACTCACTGGATGTCTACACTTGGCTCTTGCTGGTATCGCTTTATGGTTATAGTTTTTAAACTTCTTATTCTACATTCATGATTAGAAACCTCTGAAAACATGAATTCAGTTCACTTTTGCCTGCAGAATTTAGATGGCAAGCCACCTAAACCACCTAACATTTTCCAGGGTGGGGAAAGGACTTTGCATCTGCCTTCTGCTGGTGTTTAAGGGGTGTTCTTATTTTGAAAGGTGAGAAGATCTGTCTTCCTGGAAGAACTCCTGGGAAGTGTCCACATTGAAATGCTCTTTGCAAAAAGCGCATGGTCCTCTGTGCTGCCAAACACACCTGCAACTCCCATTCCCTTTGCAGCACTTGCCGGTCGGCTGCCCCAGCATCCTACACCTCCGTTCCATCCCGGGTGTAGATGAGGCTGTTAACCGTGAAGTTGTAGTAGTGGTTGTACTGGGCTCCCTGGCTGCTGCTGCTGGGATGGAAGGAGCTGTAAGAGGCGGGGGAAGGTCCCGCAACCCGCTGCAGCTGGTCTGGCGAAGGCACCTCCTGAGAAGAGCTGCTGGAAGGGGTGAAAGTGCCACTGCTCAGCTGTCCAGCAGAGAAGTTCCTGTGATGCAGGTCACTGCCCAGACTCCCTGGCAGCCGGCTGCCTCCGCTGCTCAGGGAGCTCATGCCGCTGAAGAAGGTGCTGAGGCAGCTGGGGGTAGATGAAATGATCCCGGAGGGAGAGGAGCTTTTCGGATGGTCCCTGGCAGAAGGCGAGGGGTCCAGCTCTGGGGGTGGGCTGTTTCCACACGGTTTGCCGGCCGCTGGGATGGGTCGCTCTTCCTCGGCCTTCAGGCCCCCCAGAGAGGAGGCCGCAGATGCGGTCGCGGGGGCATTGGGCTCAGACCGCCTCTTGCGTTTGCGACGGAAGTTCCCATTGTCAAACATCTTCTCACAGTTGGGATCTAAGGTCCAGTAGTTTCCCTTCCCTGGTGGAAAACAGGAGAAACAAGAGAGAAAGTCAAATTCTGTGACAGCGAGCCCCGCCGCAGACAGATAAGCAATATCCATGTCTTGTCCGATCGGCACAGCACCCACACCTCTCCTACACCTGTTCCTCCTCTGTCTGTTGCCCAGCGCAAGGATCCAAAACCTGGCTGCAGGACATCATCACACCTGCTCCTCCGATGCCCAAGCCAACCTTAAGGCCACATGGAGGAGGAGAACCTCCCCACCACAGAGCGTAATAAACCTCCCTGGAAGATCCGCACCTCCACCTCAGGCCTGGCCAAAGGGAACGGGAAGCGGAGCTCCCCCTGCTCTGCCTCCCAGCACGCAGGGGCACTTAGTCTGAGGGGGCTGCGGTGGCGTTAGCTGTCCCCGCACACCTCTTGCCCGTGCCCGGGCCTGACGGGAGCAGTGACCCCACAAGGTCCCCCCCAAAGGCCCAAGATCGGCGCGTCCCCTCCTTCCCGGGGCCGCCCCAGCACCCTCCCGCCGCGCCACCGCCCTCCGCCCACTCCCGGGCACCGGCTGTGCCCCGGGGCCGGGCCGGCGAGCGGCGGGCAGGGAGGGGAGGGGAGCCGTGAATCACGGCCGAAGGAGCCGGGCCTTGCACAACCGGCACTCCCGGCCTCAGCCCCCCCGGCCGGCACGGGGAGGGGGGCGAGGGCTGGGGGGCAGCCGCGCCGCGCCCGCACCGCCTGAGGGGGACAGCGCCGGGCCCGAGGAGGGCGAAGGGGGACGGTGTCCTCACGGCGCACGGCTTGAGGGGACAAGGGAGCCCGGTCCCTTCGTGTCACCGGCCCCTAGGGGACAAGGGAGCGCGGTCCCCTCACGTTACCGGCCCTGAGGGACCAAGGGAGCCCGGACTCCTCACTGCCACTTGCGTGAGGGGACAAGGGAACCCGCTCTCCTCATGTCACCGTCCCTGAGGAACCAAGGGAGCCCGGACTCCTCACAGCGCCGGCCCCGGGGGGACAAGGGAGCCCGGTCCCCTCATGTCACCGGCCCTGAGGGGAGAAGGGAGCCCGGTGTCCTCCCAGCGCCAGCCCCGCGGGACCAAAGGAGCCCGGACCTCTCACAAGCGACTTGCTTGTGGGGACAAGGGAGCCCGCTCTCCTCACAACGCCCGGCTAAGGGGACAGGGGACCCGCCGGACAAGGGGAGCGCTGCCGCCCGCTCTCCTCACGGGGGTGCCGGCGGCGCCGCCGGCTCTGCGCCCGCCGCATCCCCACCACCACCACCACCACCCGTCCCGCCCCAGCCCCTCCTGCCGCCCGGCGCGGCGGCCTCACCGGGATCGTCCTCGTCGCGGGGCACCTTGCGGAAGCAGTCGTTGAGGCTGAGGTTGTGGCGGATGCTGTTCTGCCATCCCGCCTTGCTGCGCTTGTAGAAGGGGAAGTTCTCGGCCACGTACTGGTAGATGTGGCTGAGGGTGAGCTTCCTCTCGGGGGCGCTCTGGATGGCCATGGCGATCAGCGCCGAGTAGGAGTAGGGCGGCCGCACCAGCTTCAGCAGCTCCTCCTGGCTGGCCAGGCTCAGCCAGCTCAGCTCCGCGCCGCCCGCCGAGGGGGACCCGGGGGCCGAGGGCGACCCCACCAGCTGCCCGCCCCGCGAGCAGCCGTACGAGGCCGGCGGCAGGAAGGGGGCGGCGGCGGCGGCGGCGGAGCCGGGCGGGCCCTGCAGGTAGGGCGCGGGGCTGTTCATGCCCCACAGGTAGCCGGCGTTGGCGGGCGCCCCGTAGTCCCCCAGCGCGTACCCGCCCGCCCGCTGCCCCGAAGAAGCGG
>VUYV01000028.1:0-59549 GCA_008711295.1 Anarhynchus alexandrinus
TTAATTGTCCTAGGTTGCCTATCAGACTTACCGTGGAGGGGATTGCTTTTGTGCATTTTTGGGACTACACAAAATTTGTCTCAGAGTCAGTGTCAATGAGAGTTGATACTGTGGATGGAAAGGGAGGGATTTTTCAGATCCTCTGGTACTCCAGCTGCTGATACTAATGCTCCCTCTCTCCCTGGGCCTTTCCCACAGGGAACTGCATGGAGCTCCAGAAGGCAAACTCAACGCTCAATGTGACCAATGAAAATGCCACCTCCCCTGTCATCGAGTTCTGGGAGTAAGTAAAGGATAGGCCTGTTACCCCACTTTCCTCTGCAACATACCTTCCCTGGGCAAGGAACAAACCTTGCAGTGGCACTTCATATTAACCCATCCTAACCAGAAGACACAAAAGAGAAAGCTGGGCAGGTCAGGGTGAAGGCTCTCGGGCAGTGCTGTCAGTGAGGGTAACGTTGCTGGGCTCTTGGTGTTTGGAGCTGTGCTGGCATGCCTCAGAGCCATCTGACTTTGTCCTTCTCTGATGTCGCATTCCTGTCCCTCTGGACCTTTTGGGCTTCTTGGTCTCACTGACCTCAGCGATGGCTAGCTGACTGTGCAAGACCTTACCTCACCCATGCTTTGCCTCCTTTGATCCTTGATGTTTTGTTTATTGTTCTTTTCTCCCTTATACCTCCTATGTTGTTGAATTCTCCTTTTCTCCATTTGTGTTGCTCCTCTCCCTGCCTCCTCCTTTGTTCTTCATTGCCAGCTGTGAACTTCTTTATAGAGTTTTTTCCTCCTGCAATGTCGGTGAATTGGCTGCATGTTCCCCATCCTGAAGCTTTGGTTCAGACTTACCCAGGGTGCAAACCTGAATAAAATTAGTGGCACTCTCACAGGGTATAGTGGCCATTACCATACAGTTTGGATTACGGTTTACATATCTGCTGGATTATACATTGCTCTTGTTCTCTTTGGAGCAGTCTGCCCCATGCATTCCTTGACCTGCCTGGTGGCTGAATCCAGTGTAACCATGCTCAGGACATGAGTGCCAAGACTATAGGTGGGAGTGGGCTGAGATCTATGGGCAGCAGCTCTGTGATGGGTTTTTGTCTGCTTGTCTCGCAACCTGTAGCGTGTTCAGCTGTTGAAGGGGAGGCCTTAAAGCCTTGTGATGTACTGAGTTTATGCTGGTGATGCAGTAGGTGATCTTTCCTTTGAATCCATGCTACTGTGCGATAACAGCTTGCTCCTGGGAGGCTCTGGCGTGGTGGATAGTGACTTTTGTATGTGGGCTGGTCTTCATCTTAAAAGTAGAAAAAGAAGTGATGTTTTTACTTTAGAGTGACTAATATGCAAACTGTCTTGAGGGGAGAAGCTCACCAAAATCAAAAATGAAGTGCTGGTGTCAGCTCACTTCACGGTGAAATTTGCTCCCTGATTTTCATTTTCTCCCCTTGTGTTAGCTACCCTGAGGTACACAGTAGCTTTCTTTCTGTCATGATGGCATAGGCCTGATGGCTAGGATTCTCTGATGATCCTCAGCATCTCCTGGGAGAACAGATGCAGTTACGCGCTGAGCCCTGGCTAACAGACTGCACAACTGACCCCTCTGCTGCCACTGTGAATTTCCCTTGTGCGTTTAGGTGGATGGAGGGCTTTGCCCTCATCAGTGATGCCGGGTGATGTCAGTGTGTGCAGCACACAGTACCTCTGGAACATCCCTGGCTCAGCACAGGGATGCTGCTTTTAAATTTCAGAGTTTTTAAACTTTCTTTGTCTCCTGTGTGCTCCCTGAGCCTGCATTCTCCCTCTGCCTGCTGCTCACACGTGATTAGATGGTGGCCTGCCTTTGACTGCTTTTCCTGAGGCTGGCTTCTGGAAAAGCTGGTGTTCCCATCACTGCTGTGACCACCTCTGTGTTACCGGGCAATCAGCACACACGACTGGAAATTTCCACTGACTATTGCTTCCGATGCAGCATTTGTTCCTGCCTTCCCTGGGCCGTGAGGTAGGAGGCCACCATTTCTTTGAGAAGCACTGACCTGCCAGTGGGATGATGGCATGCTTCTGAGGCCTCTTCTGGCTGCAGTACAGTGCCCAGTTAGTTACGGTCTGCTGGCACCCCTTCCCCACTGATTACAGAGTCCATGTCCTTAGAAGCAGGGAAAGAGCAACATGATGAAATGTACCTGGTGGAGCAGAGCAATTTTTCCGACCCCTCTCTCATCTTCTCAATCTGTTGCGAGGCTGTGTGGTAGGAAAGGAGGCAGTGTGTCTTAGATAGCTGTTCTCCAGGAGCGTGACCTTTATTTTGGGATAATTGCTGTCTTTTGTAGCTGGGCAGGCATTGCTGCTGGGCTCCAGGGTAGCATGTGTCCCTGTCTGCCTGTCTCAGGCTTTGGGTTTTGGGACTGCACCATGGTGTTTCTCACTCAAATCCACCTGTGCAGCGTAGGAGATAGAGGCGGGTGAGTTTGTACTTCTGTAAGTGATGAGGAAAATTTGACATACACATGATGTGGAAAGCTGCTATATGGCCAGGGTGAGACCATGAGACCCTAGCTGAACCAAGGTCCATCTGGCCCAGGATCCTATCTCCGCACTGCCTGAAAGAGGATGCCCAAGGCAACCTATTCTGACTGTGGAATGGGGATTATTGTGGTCTTGGTTGGGTCTCAGTCATGGCTGCTATGCTGCTCTGGGTCCTGCGATGAAATATGTAGCTGCTCCTAAAGACAGAAGTATGCTATGGAGAAGGGGTTGGACAGCATTGCTTCTTGGGTGGTTCTGATGGATTCTGCATGGCAAGTGCAATGTATAATTCACTTTGAGGTTTGAAACATGCCAGAAATGTAGGTGAACTTTGTAATGTACATGAAAAAAGCCTGGGCAGAGCTTGTGTGTGCAAAGTGCTGCATGTTCTTGCAGAGTGAGATATCTTACCCTAGAGGACAAGACAGATGAAGGGTGGGAGGAGGACAGGAGAAGAAATGTCTTGGCCCAATAGGCCAGCACTGGAGTGAGCGTAGAAGTAAGTGTCCATGTGTCATCTGCCAGGCTGGTAGTACTTTTAAGAGGGGAGCACTGCTTGATTCCTCAGAGGCTTGCAGCTCAGAACTGGGCCTTCTTAGTAAGACAGGTCTTCTCCCCAAAGTCATCAGGTGAGTGGAGGTGTGGTGAGAACCAGTAAGATGTTGGCCACCTGTGACACCAGTGACACCTGGATGTTCCTTTGCTTCCCCCCAATGCAGGAGGAGAGTGCTAAAGATTTCGGATGGCATCCAGCACCTGGGCAGCCTGCGCTGGGAGCTGGCTCTGTGTCTCTTGCTGGCATGGATCATCTGTTACTTCTGCATTTGGAAAGGGGTCAAGTCCACAGGCAAGGTGAGTATTTGGTTCAGATCAAGCCTCTTCTGTTGGTCACAGCTGGAGCGCTTGATCTACTCACCTGTTGTACGTTCAGAGAAGTACTAGGGATCCCCTGGGAACAACCCTCTGAATAAGCTGGCAGGAGCCTGTGGGGCTCATCTTGCAGCAGGAGTGCAAGCTAGGCTCTGTGGTTTGGGTAGGAAAGGATGGGAGCGCTGAGACGTCTCAGAGCATTAACTCCCAAGATGTGTATCCCCATCTGGTCCCTCTCCATCCACAGGCCCAGGAGACCCTGCAGTCTTCCTATTTATGGTATGGTTGCATGTTCCTTTCCCTGCCTCCACAGTGTGAGCAAGCAGCATGTCTTTGCCTCTCCTGGCAAGTCAGCTGAAAAATACTCAAATTCATTAGACAGTAACGAAGGTAATTCTCATGGCCTCAACACTTTGCCTCATCGCCACAGGGATCTTCTTTTTTTTTTCTTTTTGTTCATCCCAACTGTTCCTAGAGTTGCTCATACTCCCCAGCAATAAAGGTCTTTTTTTTCCCCTGCACTGGTCACAGCAGAGCTATTTCTATGAATGCTTCTGGGAAGGGTTGGTGTGACCGTCCAGCTCCATCTCATGCTCCCTCTGTTGCAGAGCGTGCCACTGTCATTTGCACTGACCCCATTACTTAGTTTCTGCTACTGCCTCCTGACCTATTCCCAGACAGCTTTGTCTGGAGCCAGCAAGAACAGATGGAAATGAAAAGGTTTAGTATGTTGTCTAAAAGGTGTCTTCTCAGCATGCTTTGAACAAGACATCATGTGTGATGGGGTGTAAATTTTAGCTGCATCCACTTCCATCAAGTTGATGGCGTGGATGTTAGCAGTTTCTCCTGCTTCCAGAATGGTCTGGGATTATGAAACATGATGGTGAAATCAAGCAGCTTGCAGAGATGATGTTTTCTGGTTTCTGTGGAGTAAAATTAGAAGAAAAGAGCAACTGCTTGCTCTGGTGGCCTGGTAAAAGAAAGCAGAGGCAGTATAATAACAGCAAATATGATACTAAGACACAGCAAACATAGTGTGGGAAGTGCTGAGAACAAATTCAATCTATTTTAGATACAAGTTCTAGGTTAAATGCAAGTGCTTTTTAGCAAAGAGGACTAGCGATGGTGAGATCTTCTCTCCTTGAAAACAGAAGCCTTTTAGTAAAGCAACGGTGTCCATAGGTTTATCAATCCTCTGCATATTTAGTAATCCAGCTAAAATGTTGCCTGTGGGAATACGGTCCCATTGGGGAACAGATATACCTTAGTACTGGGGATCTGCCAGTGGAGGGGCAAACACCGCCAGCTGAAATCGCCCTACTCAGAACAGCAGCAGCAGTTTGCATCCTTCGATGTGGGGACTGCCTGTCCCTGAGAAGCGCTCGCAGGAGGTTGTCACAGATGGAACTACTTTGCTGAGGCATGTGGATCAGATTCAAATAAAACCCTGGATGTTGTTGACCAGCATGTGACAGAATGATCACACTGATCCCAGCAAGGTTCCTAGTGATGTAGTTAGTGCTAACAATGCCTGAGAAATAAAAAGATTGGGTCTGAGCCAAGCATTGAGTAATATCTCATTGGATCCAGATGTTCCTGTTGTTAGATAGAAGTTTGGCACCCTTAATCCAGCAAAATGTTCTCCAAATTCAGGCCTCTGGTCTCAGTGCAGATGTGAGCGACTGTTGAGTGAAAATCTTAACGTGCTAATTCACGCAGGCTGTAAAGCACATAGGATGGTAACAAAATGTGAATCCAAATGATATGCCAGACAACTACCAGTTTGTGTTCTGAGCTCCTAAAACTGATGTTATGTAGACATCCAGCCAAGAATGTGCAAACTGGCATCTTGGAAGAAAGTGCACTAGGATCCAAAGGCAATGGCTTGGTTTTGTGATTTTTGTTTTTAATCTTGCTTTCATAAGCTAAGAAAGATTAGACTTGCACCCTGTCATTTCCTGAAGGAAGAATTTGGTTGTGTGGTAAATATAGGGATGATTGGTAAACTCGCAGAACCTGCAGAGATTTGATTAACTGTCAGTGAAAAGCTCTAAATCAGAGACTCCTCAAAAAATTGAGAATAAAATGAATGATGGTGTTTGCCTGTGTTGAAGAATGATGTCCCTGGGTTCCTTCAGTGTTCAGGATGCAGATTCATAAGGACGTGGATGGATCTGCTCACACAGACATCTCAGGCAATCATGAGCCCCAGCAAGGAGGTGTTTTTCACCAACCTCTGTGGCATTACCCAAGACTGCCGTGATATATAGAGCAGGGCACATGAAATGCATAGAAAATCTGAGGCTGCAGGCAGAGATGATAATCTAGCAGTGTGTTTTTTCAAGGATGGGATATCTCTCAAATCCTTCTGCCCTTCTGCATTACAAAACTGAATCACCAAGGAATGTATATCTTGACTTAGAGGAGAACTCACGTTGCAGCGTCAGGTGCTTTGGACATATTGCTTTATTCAGATGGAGTACACCAGAGTGGATCCAGAAGAAATCTCGTTTTGAATCACTACTCAGATCATAAGGGTTACCAAGGGCCAGAGCGAAAATGGTTGTACTGTCCAGGGGAATCATTCTTAGTAGGACCTCCTCTAAGGCAGATACTTCTATACCTGTGGGAAAGCCTGTGACCCCTGCTCAGGGATAGTGGGCTTTAGATGGATTTTGAATCACTTCATTTTGGATGGATGCGCAGGCATGAGAAACAGATCATTTCACATCATCATATATTGCAGTTCCTCCAGAGATGAGCTTTAGCTCTCTGGTGCGTAACTGCCCGAGCTGAGAAAAGAGCTGTAGGGTAGCATTCAAGTGAAGCGTGCTGATGTAAATCCTCACTCAGCACGTCCACACAGGAAAAACCTGAAGGAGCAACATTTCTTTTCTGGCCTAGCATGATACAACAGACTGAACAACTTTTTTTCAAGGTGGCCAATAAGTCTTGAAGGTGTGGGAGCAATGCAAAGGGATTGGATGACACTACTTGAATTGCTGGGGAGGCTACATCAGCCCTTGATATTGGGTTGTTTGTGTGGGAAACGCAGATCACAGTGTGTTGTTGTGGCACGCTACAGCAATTAGCCTGAACGGTCCTGAAAGTACCCCAGTAATCCCCAAATTGAATGTTATTTTCACCAGACGTGGAGTCCCTGAAAGGATTAGCTGATACCAGCCTGCAGCTTTCCCCCAAGGGGGACAGCTCCTTAGCTAGAGGAAGGGATTTCAACCCTACCTGAGTACGTCTGTGTTGCTCATGGGGCTGGGGGCATAAAAAGCAAGAGGACACAAGTTAAAGGTCCTGCTTGGCTCTGACTCCTTGACGGCAAGTCTGAGACGTGCTGCCCTCCTCTGTCTGAAGTGCCCACGTTGGGTATTTGAACAGGGGTCAGTCAGAGGCAGCGGCTGTGAGTCACTGCAGTGGGGAGCAGTGGGCACAAGCCAGTTGCCAGCCCTGAGTTGGAGACCCTCAGTGTTGTCCCTGGTGATCCTTCAGTAGCAATCATGTTTCAGCACGTGTCTCTTATCTGCACACCTCTTCACCCTTGCCACTAAGTGCTGCAGAGAAGAGGCTTTCTGTGTGTGACTCAGGCCTTTATTTGGGGTAGGGATGTGCAGATGGATACTGGGATCAGCTCCTTCACTGATGGACTTAGATATCACACCGCTGACTTCAGTGGAGCTACTCTGATGCCAACCTGGTGACAGCCTGGCTCAGGGTCTGGATCACTCTTAGGATTAAAAAGGTTTTCTCTGGCTCCAGACACACCATGGCTTATCACGACTTTCCTGGGCGCATTTTAAAATACATTTCTTTCTACTGCAGGTGGCAGCAAGATGCTCGGTAAGGCAGCCTCACCCGCCCCCTGCTGCTGCCCATCTGCCTCAGCTCGGGGGTCGGTGCTGCGCTGCTGGCCAGCACTGTGTGCTCTGGCCCTGCTGCTCTCTCACGCTTGTCCCTTTGTCCTCCTCCCAGGTGGTGTATTTCACGGCCACGTTCCCGTACCTCATGCTGGTTGTTCTGCTGATCAGGGGAGTCTCCCTGCCCGGGGCATCCCAGGGAATCCTGTTTTACCTTTATCCAGACCTCAGTCGCCTTGGGGACCCCCAGGTAAGTTGAAGGGGTGACCAAATGGCTGAACTGTGCTTGCATGGATGCCTGTGGCTGTCCTCTTCCCCTCCTTTTCCTTTTCTCACTCTCTTTCCTCCAATTTCTTCTTTTTGTCTCCTCTTTTTCTCCTTTCTGGGCAAAGGCAGGACTGTGATATTGGTGCGTATTCTGATGGTGCATGTGCTCTCTCACCTTTGGCCTTCACCTGTGCTCTTACCTTATTTTCTAGTCTGAGTTGGGTCTGAATTGCCTGGGGTATGGGCAGTGGGGTTTAACCCTTCATCCCAAGTGGTGCCAGCTGTCCCCCCCACTTTCTTGGGGAGAATTCTCTGCTGCAGAGGCAGGCAGTGCATGGGGTGCCGCTCTGCACCATGTCGGCTCTGCCCTGGCATGCTTGCTCTGGCTTCCCTGGGAAGCATGCCGGGTGCATGGATGGCGGGAGCCATGGCATGCTGCAGCATTTCCCTGGGACCTGGCTGCCCTCCTTGCCTCCCCGTCCCCGGTGAGAAATTCCTGCCTGTCTGATGGGAGGGTCAGCACCCCACTGCTGCTTTTAATCTCTTTGGGACAAGTTCTTCCACGTTAAATCCTGGCTCCAGCTGAGCTGCTGTACCAGCCTTTGTGTGAAGGTGTTTCCAAAGGAGATTAAAGGGTGCCTGCTTGGAAAATAGGCCAGCAAAACCCTTTGTAACCCCATTAACTATTTCTGGTCTAGTCCCACTGCTGCCTTGGTTATTAATTTTGCAAACCAGTCCATAGGTGCTGGGGGAGGAGCGACTCCGGCTGATCCTGCCCTCCCTGATGGAGAAGAGAGGATTCCTGTTCCCTGTGTGTGGGGGGGGGTAGAGCAGCATGGCAGGGGCCACTGGGCATCCCTGGGTCTCTCCTGTGTCACCAGTGTGGTGTGGCTCTGTGCAAGTCAGTTTGATTTATGGCTTCCGATACGGGGAGCTAAACACGAGTGTCCAGTTTCCAGCTCCAGGCGGTCTGGTTTTTATCATGGGAAGGACTCGGAGTTCCTGCTCAGCTTTCTGGAAGTCACTCTCTGGTCAAGGCTGCATCTCAGCAGGTGGTGAAAAGCTTCGTTTTACAGTGTTGGCTGCTATCCTGCTGTCTTGGTTTGCCTGTGGACAGGCGGTGGGTAGGACAGCTGCTCCTCCATGGGAAGGTGCAGCAAAGCTTGGAAGGGGATGAGGACAGGTCTGTGTTTGCAGTGTTTGTGGCTCCATTCGTGCCGATCAGGTGTGGGAGACTTCTAAAATGAAATAACATTTTCAAATGGTGCTCATTCGCTTATGAAAAGTCCTGTTGTTACTGTGGCTGTGTTGCCCAGGGAACTAAATTAAACCACTTCAGGCATGGCATGGTTTTGCTGGTACTAGCTGTGTCCTTATTAGGTCCGTCCTGGCAAACTTTTCCAATTACAGCCTGAGTTTTAGAAGCACAGCTTCCTTGCAGCCTGGAAAATGCTAATGCGCTGGTGGAAAGGCAGAGTAACCCTTCAGAGCAAAAGGATGGCTTATCCTCCAGTGGGGGAGGAAAACTGGCTCCTCCCTCCCCGGCTCCATCATTCCCCAATTAATGCTTCACTTTTGCAGGAGAAAAGCAGGAGTCAGTAACAGTGGTTGCCTTCCTCCAGTGTGCTTTAACCATCCTGCTGAAACAAGTAGCAGGGCTCAGGGCTTCTCTTGTGTTTTCCCATCAAAGAGGGAAGGGAAGGGAAGGGAAAGGTTAGTGCCCCAAGCTCCACACATGCGTAGCTGTGCTCCCCTCTCTCTGTGCAGGGACAGCGTGAGTCCTGCCAGCCCATTGGGGCCAAGTCAATTATAATTGATTTGCGCTCAGAGGACGGCGAGCTGTAATTGTTTACCCGCAATCCTGCACTGCCCAGAAAAATGTGAGACTCTATAGTGCCTGGGAAGGGATTTTGGAAATTAAAAAAAAAAATAAAATTAAAAATACCCTCTTCAATCTCAGCCTTATGGTAAGGCATCTCAAGAGGAGGTTTAAACAAAGGGCAAATAATATACAAGGGGACAAAATCAGAACTCCTTTAAAGTGTATGAAAAACTAGGTGAAAGGAGGGGATGAATTATTTAGCAGATTCTACCAGGGGAGCAGCAGCAGCAGCTGAGATGTGATTAACTGTCAGAATATCTGACTGGTGTGTGGAAATCATTGCTTTTTACCTGCCAAATGACCTTGGACTAAACTGGGAAATCCTGCCTACGAGAGCTCAGGCTAGCTGATTGATGGTGGTCTTTTCTGGCCATGAAGTCTACAGTGCCCTAAATCTTCCGGCACCTTCATTTTCCAAATCTATGAAATGTTTATAATTAAAATAGTAAATAAAATGCAGTTGATAGGTAGATCAGACTATACAAAGAAACTGCCAAACAAAGGTTTTGAATAATGGAAGTCCAGTTCTGCTCAAATACAAGCTGGTAACAGCAAAACCGCCAAAGAGATCATCTATTTTGAACTGTATGCCCCCAAACTAAAAAATCCAAAAAAGAAACCCTTAGTTTGTTTTTTATTTGTATAATGTGTAGTGTTATGACATTAGCATGCCAGCCATTACTAGGCCAAATTTTTTTCCCCCTCCTTGATTGCATTTTCTGTACTCTAGAAGGTTCCTACTTATTTCATAGCGTGGGATGTGTTTTAACTGAAAGGGGGTCTTGGGGTTGTTCACCATTTCCACTTTTGATCACTCCACCCTTTGCAATTATCTTTGCGGCAATTTTATCAATTGTTTATTTCAGTAGATAACACTGGGGATTTACAGACCTGATTAAGGAGAGGGATGCACAGTGTGATCCACTAGCAGGAAGCTGAAACAGGAGGAATTCAGAGTAGAAATAAGGTTTAAGTGTGGGAAACGTCATTAGAAGATCTTTTCTCAGGCGCCTGCAGGCTTTCTGTTGCTTGGTGCTTTTATACTACGACCAGGCACCGTTTTAGTAGACAGATTTAAAGAGGGGACTGATGGGCTTGATGCAGATAGTGCTGGCTGTATGTTTGGGTTTGCTTTAAAGAGAAGAAATGTAATGGTCTCTTTTCACTCTGGTATCAAGTCTCAAGTGATTTTAGCTAAAATTTCATTAGATTTAATGAGTGAGAATGGAGGAGGAGTTAAATTCAGCAGCTTCTGAGCGTATCGCTCTCTGGAAAACCAGCAAATGTTTCTCAAAACCTCCCACTCTTGTTTTCCTCTTGAAACTTCCAGAAAACCCACTACCTTGCTGCATGTGCTTGTACTTTATCTAGTCTTTATATAAAGGAAGAACTAAGAACTTTCTGTGACAAGCTGCTTTCCATCTGGACCAGACGTGCCAAAGGTGCTGGTGGGGGCTGTGCCCCTGATTCTGGGGGCAGGGAAGCACCATCGGTGCTGAGGACCCGCAGCTCTGCAGATACCCCGTAAGCAGTCCCCACTGCCACACCAGACACCCGACCCTGCACAGCGCCGTGCCGGGGTACCCTGCCTTGCTCTGTGTGGCTAAATTCAGAGCATTACCTTCCTCCAACCTCTGCTTCTCATTGTCTGTCCCTCTCTCACCTGCACTACTTTTCAAGTAACCTTCCCTACGTCCCTCTCATTTTCTTGCATCCGTGTCCCTGGTGGCTGCTTTCTGGAGCAGCGTTTGCCCTTGCAGTGTCCCCCACAGGCTCCTGCTTTCCCACCGATGCAGCAGGAAAGGGAGGCAAGAGACGAAGATGCCCCCAGCTCTTTGGGGGGCTGCCACTGTGCTCGTGGCTGGAGAGGGAGACTTCCAGGGTCTGGCTCATGGTTTGCACCAGAGCAGCTCTTGCTGCAGAGGCTGTGTCCACCACAGGGAGGACGGGAGGTGCATGCATCTTGTAGGGCTGTGACCTGCTGGATTAACCGTGGGCCCCCATAACTATGCTGGGGAAGGGGTCAGAGCCCCCAGATCCTCTCCAAATTCAGGCCCCTCCTCTGCTGCTCTGTGGCCAGTGAGAGTTGCTGCTTCCCAGCAAGAGGGGAGGGCGACTGTGGGCCTGCTAAATATTATTTGTTCCCCTTATTTATTTTCTTCCCTGCAAGCCTTCAACTTGACCCCGTGCGCTTGGTTTGTGCTGTTGCCAGCCCCCTGCTTCCCCTTTCTGAAGACGAGCCTGTTTTTTTTCCTCCTGGAGGGCAACCTGCTGCGCCCGTGTGTGGATGCACGTGCTGGCACCGCGCACTCTCCCCATCGCCCCCAGCCCTGGCAGAGTGTCTGCGAGCCCGGGCACCGCTGCTGGCCCTGCCTGGGGGATGGAGGGCAGGTACCGGGCAGCAGGAAGGGAGCGCTGGCAGCTCCCGCAGTGTGCTGGAGGGGCTTAGGGCTGGTGTTCTCTCCTCTGCTTTGCTGGAGGAGCGCATCCTCGTGGGGTGAACCACAGCTGTATTTACCTTGCAGGGCTTCCTTCTCCTCCTCCTCCCACGCCTCTCACCAGCCCTGCTGGCGTGGGACCCGGGTGGCTGGCCGGCTGCGGCCTCACAGCCCTGCTGAGTCTGATCTCAGCGCTGACATAGCAGGAAGGAATAAAGCTGTCTTTCTGTCCACCCACAAGCAGCAGGTCAGGGAGGACGATAAAGCCCGGCTTCCCATCCAGCAAGGAACATCCCTCACCCCTCTGCACCACCCTGGGGCAGGCAGCTGTGCTTTTTGGGATGAACAAGAAACCTGTTTGTTTTCTTGTGGTGTTTAAAGAAACCCAGCAGTGGGAGGCCTCTCTGGGTGTAAAACGTCCCTGTGGGTCAGTGGGTGCCCCAAGGTGCGGTGGTTACATGAGGTCACAGCATTACGGGGCGCAGGGAGATTAACCGGAGAACAAACACCCTGTCCCACACTCCCAAGGAGTCCAAGGATGTATTTTCCAAACAGCTGGGGCTTGGGGCTGGGAACGTGATGCTTGGTGGGGCATAGGGTGGGCAGAAGGACCAGGAGCGCTTTGCAGAAATGGCAGTGACTCATTCCCTGCCTCCTCTCTCCTGGGGTAAATGAAGACGAGGGAAAGTGTTGGCCTGGGTTGTGCAGCACAGTGGTGGGCTTTTTCAGCAGGGCCCCAGGGCTGCACAGCCCAGTGCCGCTGCAGTGCTGCAGGATGTGGACTGAGTCTTTGGGCTGAGGCCTGTGGGCCAGTCCTGTATGAAGGGGGTAAAGCAATAATCTGGAAATGGTGCCCTGGGCATCTTGAGGTGGAATCTTAGGAATCAAGATCTCCCCTTCTAAGTCTGGGCTGAAGCGATGTGTTTGCATGGTGAAGCGGGTGGCTGGTGGGCAGCGCCAGCGCCATGGGCTGAGCCGTGAGCTGTGATGCTGGGTGCGAAAGAAATGCTGGTTGAACTGGAGCTCAAGACCTGGATGGTCTTTGCTCTCTGCTCTGCATTACACTGAGTGTGGCCCTCCATGCAGCATGTACCCACTTCGTGCTGTATCATGTCTGCTTGCTGATGGGGACAGTTTTGCACTTCTCAGCATGGCACCTGTATTTGATGTATGACATACACTGGGGTTCAATAACATTTTGCTCGCAAATGGTCTTTACTGTTATTTGTAAGTGCTTTGAGATCTTCCTAAGGAAGGATCTGTTTCAGTACAGGGGGCTATTAAATTCCAGTACATGTAATAAAGCGAATATTGCTGAGAAAATTAAGGGGTGAAGGAATATGTCCTTTTATAGGCCATAACCATCTTGGATAACTGCAGCTCAGGTGTGAAGGCTCTGGCTAAAAACAGAGAGTAGGGGGTTATTAGAAGCTGGAGTAAAAAACATGTTCAAGGAAACTGAATTATGAATTAAATAAACTGGATGGCTTAGAAAACTGCAGACAACAATCAAATCAAAATACCCATGCTGCCAATGTGCCAGAGAAAGCTGAACAGGATGAACTTTACCAGTCTCTTTGGGAGCAGCAGCCAGAGAACAGCAGCACGCTTTTATCTGCAGGGGAAAGAGAGCCCTGCCTGACCTCAGCAAGCCCCTTTAGTCAGAGTGAAAATATTAAAATAATGAGAGGCTGTTGATCAGCAGCACAGGAGGGTCTTCGAAGGGCTGAAAAAAATATTTCTCTGAGTCACTGCGGGGAGAGAAATGAGCACAGACAGCAGGTTGGGGAGGGAAGATTTGGGTTGCTGTTTTCTGAAGCGAGTGGTTTGTGCAGCTCCCGTGAGCCCACGGGGCCGGGTGGGCAGCAGTGCTTCTCATGAAGGGCTTGAGGAGAAGGTTGGACCACAGATGGACTGAGGCCTCCTCTGACCCCAGTGATCCTGTAGTCCTGGGAGTTGCTGCCACTGCTCAGATCCATCACTAGTGGGTCAGGAGCACCCACGGCATCAGCCTTGTTGCAGTCCATTGGCCCTCAAGCAATTTGGGAACTGCCAGGGGGCTGGGAAGGACACAAAGGTGGATTGGTCTTTGGCCCAAGAGCTGCAGTAACCTTTTAAAATGGGAAATAAAGTGCATGCAGCCGGAGCCGGTGCTCACAGTCATGCTGACTAAGTAGGATCATAAGCTCTGCAAGCCAAGCTTAGCTTTATTTACAGTTTCAGCCACAGGCTGCCTTGCTTCAAATGAAAGTATATACTAAGGCAGGTCCTGTATTCCCTAAAGACATCCCTTTGGGGCTGAGCTCCCACGCAGCCCAGCGTGTCCCCCATGGGTGTTGTGTTGGGCAGAGCAGGCAGCGGAGCGGGGAGCACACAGACCCCACACTGGTCCCAGCTGCACAGTCAAGGGTATCACTGGGTTTTAGAAATGAGCCACTTCATAAGCCACAGGGCTAACAAAGCTTGGTGTCTTGATATTTGGCTTCTACCATGGCTGGTAAATCACCAGTTCTTTTCCTGCCCCTGGGATATTTCTCGTGTCTCTTGCTTGTGTGATTTATCTGATATTTAACACTGGTTGACTCTTCCTCCCTGTAGCTTTCTGCTCAGTGGGGACACTAAGTTCCTGTCTTTTTCCTATTCCCTGGCTGTTGTAAACTTTGTAAGTAGTTGATATCCTTGAGGTTTCGACCAACTGTTAAATCTGGTTGAAACTTGTCAACTGGGTCTAATGTTATGGCAAGCGTTGGGTAGGCAGTTCGATGGCAAAGGTCTTGTTATCTTGACAAATTGAACTACAAGG
The DNA here is from genome assembly GCA_008711295.1 of Anarhynchus alexandrinus. Taxonomy (NCBI): domain Eukaryota; kingdom Metazoa; phylum Chordata; class Aves; order Charadriiformes; family Charadriidae; genus Anarhynchus; species Anarhynchus alexandrinus. The sequence goes on from VUYV01000028.1 coordinate 14,650, forward strand.
GCTCCAAAACCCATGAGAGGGTGTGATTTGAGCTTGAATTTGATGAAAAAACAGAGCTCTAGCAATGAACAGCAAAATAAAAGGCAAACCTAACAAAACATTTCACCCCAGTCTCTGCAAAGATGCTTAAATTATTGATGCAAAGGTGTCGGCTGGTCCAGTTTACCTGAGTGCCTTGCTGTGCCTAAAAAGTAGCTGAAAAGTGAAGGCTGTGTCCTTACTGTCCACAAGCACAGTGATGCTTTAGGAATCGATTATAAAAAGGGCTTTGGTTTTTTCTAAACTTTTTGAAATGCAAAAATGAACTAACACCCTGCTCTCTAAACCCACCTCTCCATGCAGCTCCTCCAAAAAGGGTGAAAGACACCGAGGTCAATTACTTTTTCAATATCCCAGTGCCTAGAATTAGCTGTCTCAGTCCTACTTCATCATCTGTCCCTTCCTATTCTATAAATCAGTGATTTGATCTAACTCCCTGTGAAATTGTGAAGAGTGTTCTCAAGGACTGAAGAGAAGGGGGTGGGGCTGAAGTTGCTTCCAGGTCAGGGAGAGCAGTTTTGTCAAATCTAGCCCTAGCAGAGCTTTGCTTTCTCTCCACGTGGAGTGTACTGCTGGGTCTTGCAGCAGTGGGCAGGGAGAGCATTCGTTCTGTGCAGGTGTCCCTTGAGTTAAAAACAGAATTTCCTCCAGAAAATCACAGCTAATGGGATCGTAACAACCCTTCATAAGGCCCATCATCCTCAGAAGGAGAGGAGGTAAATACAAAACAAAATCCCCTACCACATGATTGCTCTTTGGCCAGTGTGGAAGAGGAAAGGCGGAACCATGCATTGGGGAGGGTGGCCTGAGCAACAGGGTCAGTTGGGCAGGTGCTGCCCAGATGACCATTGCCTCAGGACATGAGGTCTTGGCTGACAGGTACAGGTGCAATTCGGAGTCATCAAAACCACTGTGGTGCTTCCCATTGACTTCTCAAAGGGGATACTGGGGCAAGGCTGGTGTTTGTCCGAGGGCTCACCAGCACTGCTACTCTGGGGAAGAGGGTATTGCCAAATGGAGACTTTTCTCCTTGAAGTTGTCCCAGTAATACATATCTTCTGCTTTTCTTTCCTGGCTAGCTTCTCTTTTGTCTCTAGAATGTGGCTGCCCTTCAGCATTGGCTGAATGATTGTCTTATCTCTATTTTATAAACCCCTTAGGAAGAAAGATCTTAGGAAACAGAGGGTTTAATTAATAATCTTTGTCATTGCTTCATTTCTCACTGTTGGTTCCTGCTTTTGCTGTTCTCTGCAGAAGGCAGTGGCGGTGGTTGCATTGGTGACTGCACACAGCTAGGCTTTCAGATCAAATTTGGCATTGACAAATGTCAGCCTCAGAGCACTGGGACATGTTATTGGCAGTGAGAGCGAAGTGGAGTTCAAAGGTGCCTCATGGGACTAACAGAGTTCTTGTGTTTTCTGTTAGGAGCTGTCTCTTGCAAACAACTCTGTATATTTCTAGTACTTCTCACCTCCCCAGTTAATTTTCTTTTAAGTTTTGGAGCACTTAAATTAGGTCTTGGTGTGAAGGGCCACTACCAGAAGCTGTAGGTACCTGTGCCACCCAGTGGGAGACCAGGCTTGCCCAAATCAAGTCCCCCTCCTCTGCTAGCAGAGGGCTCCTTCAGCTCTCTTGGAAAGTGTTCATTTGGTCTGTCGCTGCTGGGAGGCTCTCCAGAGTCACAGGGTTCTGCAGATTTATTGAAACAAGAAAGAAATTATGATGAAGAGCTGTATGTGCTGTGTTTTTTCAAGGGTCTTGGTGCATCCCTTCCCTTTGGCACTCTTAGCACTCTCTGGATGCCTCACTGAGCACTGTAATTCCTGGCACTGTATATAACCTGCCCCTAGAAAAGGCTTGTCTAAATGCTGGGTATTGCTGACCTCCTGATCACTGGCCTTTCTGCTGGTTATGGCAGCTCCTGGGGCTCTGCCTTTTTGCATCCATGCAGTGTCTGTGCTCTGTGTTGGCCTTGTCTTCTCACCTGTATTTGCATCTCCCTTGCAGGTCTGGATGGATGCAGGCACTCAAATCTTCTTTTCGTATGCAATTTGTCTGGGATGCCTGACAGCTCTGGGCAGCTATAACAAATACCATAACAACTGCTACAGGTAACTGGAGCACGGCTCTGCTGCCTAGAGCCTTTCCCTCTCTGAACATCATTGCACATAGGCTGGTGAACTGCTGGAGGCTACTGGCCTTTTGAAGTGTCGTGTTTTCTGTTTCTACTCAGGGAGCAAGAAAACTCTTTCCAGGTGTTTTCTCTCCAAATCCAACTCTCTGTGCTTTCTACCCAAGGGAACTTTCTGTCCATGCTATGGATAAGAAAACTCCTCTTCCACACCAGCTGAGACTCAGCAAAGTCAGATCCTCTTCACTAGCTTTATTGTCCCAGCCCATACCACATCCTCCCCTATTACATGGATGCATGAGTAGCCACAGGGGAAGCAGAGCTGTGAAATCTAATGGCTCTAGACCAGAGTCCTTTCACCTCGTGTTTTGTCCTTCCTAGGTTCATTTGGACCTAGAGTCTTGTCAGTGCTTTGGCTTCCTATGTGCTATCTATGGTCTACATATAAGCCTGCAGATATGACTTCTGTTTCTTGCATACTTTCCCCATGCTCAACTGCCCTTGAACAGAGATGGGCCAGGTTGCCAGATAGAATCAGGCTGTCAAGTTGAAGTGGTCAGGTGAAAATAAACTCATTTTTCTGTAGATGTATCCAGCATCTGGAGCTGCATCCCCAGGGGTAAAAGGCTAGTGTAAGTGGAAAAGGCCACCTCTAGGTAAAACTACTCACCTCCCTTCCCTTTATCTGCTGACTGTGTTGCTCCTGGCACTGGGTTCTTCCCTCATCTTTTAAATTCAAGATTGTGGTTGTTGCCATGGAAGGTCCAGGCAGACCACTAGCTCCATGGTCCTTGCTTGGCATCTTTCTCTCTCTTCACTTTAGAAGTTGTCTTCTGCTGTAGAGATGCCTCTCCAACAGCACCTGGGCTGGGACTCCTCTTCCTTTTCATGTCCCTTCTCCCAGATGCAGTTTTGAGAGAAAAAGCTGGAGGAAAATAAGAGCGAATGGACCTGTCTATGGCCTGCTGCATGTCTTTGGGCATTAGCCCTTTGCATCTCCAGTCTAGATGTGTAACATGGAGGTGATGACAGGGGCTGCTTAGCAGCAAGGTTGTAAAGAGCTTCTGTAACTGCAGCTGGGAGTGCTACAGAAAGGGGAGAGATGTCTGCACACAGACCATTTATGCGATTTAGCTTTGCTAGGGAAATAGTTCTTAGTTTTGGTGTCAAACCTCCAAACAGCCTGTTCCCAGGCATGGACCCAGTTTTAATGAGTCAGTCCCATGCCCTGCAGCCTTGATTTACATAGGAAGACAGAACCAGGCTTTAATAGGGCAGAGGGACACCAGCACGGTAACCCACTCAGTTATCCCAGGCCAGGTGTAACCTTTGGTGACCTGGAAGAGAAAAGTATGTGGGCAGGAGGAACCATTGTTCATATGGCAGCAGTCCAAGATGGCACCAAACAGCATAGACCATTTCTTATTTCTTGGGACAGTAAGGAATATCAATCAGGGCTCCCTGGCTCCCTTTCGGGTGAAAATCTGTAGAGACCTCTTTGCTCTGGCCATTCCCTGCATGTTACCCTCCACCATGACACTCCTTCCCACCTGCCAGGTGATTGGAGAGTACCACCCAGCCCATGCCTTTCCAAGGAGGGTTTGACCTGTCATGCATACATCCAGGGGAAAGAGGGAGAAATATTGGGAAGGGAGAGGAACTATTTGAAATAAATAGGAATTTGTATAAAATGTCTGAGAATATAATTTGAGTGGAGAGCAGGCAGTTTATAGAAACTTCAGAAATGAGGTCCTGGCGTGGGCTCCCCACTGGATTAGCTGGGCTTAGTGGAGCATGACTGTCCTTACCAGCCAGGAGATTCACAGGGACTCATCCTGCAAGCCTCTTTCAGTCTCTTCTGCCTTAGAAACCAAGTGCAAAGGCAGATCGATAGTGTTAGGTGCTGTGCAGTCCTTGACAATGCAAAAAGCTGTGCTTTGGAAAGAATAATTTGTATTTGTATAGCGTAAGGGCTCTTCATGAACTATACTTTCTCTCTAGAAATGGTTGCAGACCGTGAATAGATTTAGTTAATGTGCAGGGAGGAGCATGAAGCCCCTGGATTGCTAGATACGTAAAGACTGATACAAACAAATCACACTGGATTTGCAGAGTAGCATTTAATAAAGTCAGAGGGGGCCATGAAATGCCAGAAGGGGTGTGTTCAGTTCGGTTCAGAATATCTCGGAAAGATGCTGCAAATGTTATTTTTGTCCCCAGGGTTGCAGTCACAAGAGGACTAGGGAGACTGGAGTGTGAAAAGGAATTGGGTAGATAAGAGATGCTTAGTTTAAAGCGTAGATGGATGAGAATGAGATGAAACAGAGACAAAAGGGAATAGATCAGAGAAAATAAGTTGGATGGCTCTGGCCATCTTTTTCTCATAATGTGAGGACCAGGAGATACCTAGTAGTGCTGAGAACCAAGAAGATTGTAACTGGTCTGAGAAATCTACTAAGGAAAAAGCATGCCTCCTTCTCAGACAAAAATAATCTCTGGTACTCTCTGCTACAGGAGGGACCAGGAGAGAGAGGAAAAAAGAAAAATATCAGGCATTTAGATGTGTAGCAAGACTATTTCACAAGCTTAGGTGAGGAATGCATCTTTACGCTGTCCTTGGAGAAGGCTTTCCCTGGGGAAGATTCTGCTGTGTTGCCTACCCTGGGACATCCTCCTGCAGTTCCTGGTGCTGAGCTGAGCTGTGGGGGTGCTGGGAGAGAGGCCCTGCTGTGGATGTGGACACAGTGGCTGGGGTGGGAGGGCAGGTGCTGCCCCAGGGGGCTGCCATGGGGTGAGGGTCATACCTGGACCCCCACCTTGCTGATGCTCTGCTCCCTCCTCCCAGGGACTGCGTGGCCCTCTGCTTCCTCAACAGTGGCACCAGCTTCGTGGCCGGCTTTGCCATCTTCTCAATCCTGGGCTTCATGGCCGGGGAGCAGGGTGTGCCCATCGCTGAAGTGGCTGAATCTGGTGAGTGGGGCTGTGGTGGGACAGGGCCGCGGGGGTGCTGCTATTTGGCCCCCCTCAGCAAGGGGAGCATACCCGCCCTGGCCCAAGCCATATTGCAGCTGCAGGTTCCCATCCTGGTGGGCAGCTCTGCTTTCTGCCTCCAAAAACCAGGGAGAAACAAATGCACGCTCATGAAACATTAAGATGTAATGGCCACGTCTTGAGGTCAATGCCTATAAGGGTTAGGCAGCTGCTGTCTCTCGGTGCGGAGGTAAGGCACCTGCATGGCATACACCCAGGCTTGTGCTGTGCTCCCCTGGGCTCAGAGGCTTTCCCTGGCTCCCAGCCCTTGCGATGGTGATGCAGCCGGAGCTTGCTGTGTCCCCTTTCCCTCCCTTCCTGCTGGACTCCTCCACTCCTTGAGGAGTCTGGGTTTCATGCACAGTGCTGGTATAACTGGGACGAGAGGCTTTATGGCTTCAGGCTATGCCTTGGTCGGGTGGCTGCCTCTGGTGGGTCTGCATCAGCTGTGCCCAGCTGCTGCCTGCTCTGAAAGCCCTTCTTCCTGCAGGGCCTGGCCTGGCATTCATCGCCTACCCTCGGGCTGTGGTCATGCTGCCCTTCTCCCCGCTCTGGGCGTGCTTCTTCTTCCTGATGGTTGTTTTGCTGGGACTGGACAGCCAGGTAAAGGTGCAGGGCAATTCCCTGCCAGGAAAAAAGCCACCATCCCTTCGGGACAGGCTTGAACTTGGCTGAGGCGGGGGCAGCGAGGATGGGGAGCCAGTCAGGATGGGCTGACAGAGGTGGGATCTCTGTTCTTTGCAGTTTGTCTGCGTGGAGAGCCTCGTCACAGCTCTTGTGGACATGTACCCCACCATCTTCCGCAAGAAGAACCGCCGGGAGACCCTCATCCTGCTGGTCTCTGTCCTCTCCTATCTGGTCGGGTTGGTGATGCTCACAGAGGTATTTTGGGATCAGACTGCCTGCATGATGCTTGCTGGGTCTGAGTGCCTCCCTGGCGGGGGTGGGGGGACTGGTGGGTGGTGGGGTCCATGCTGGGGCCAAGAGCTTGTGGGTGACCCCAAAATGCTGCGCAGTGCTGGGAGGAGGCTGCCCTTCCCTCCCCGTGGTGTTTGCATTTTCCCTTCCAGCCGTCTCCCCTTGTCCCAGTCGCAGTCCTGACACTTCTGATTATTTGAGCTCTGGACAGCCCATATTTTGGTTATAGGTTTATCTTTACATGAGCCAAACCTTTACAGCTGCAGCCTGTTGCACGGTGGGGGGGGAGCACCTTTGTCTTCTTTCCTCCTGGATGGAGCTATATGAACACTTGGTGTAAGGAAATTTGGTGCACCCCATATCTATCACACTGATTTCCTATATATTCCCCTTGTTGTGATTAATTGCCTGGGAGTTAAACTGTTCTGGTTTGAAACCTTTAACTCCTCCTAGCAGTATGTGTGTGGGGATCGATGCTGCCATGCTGCTCTTCGTATCTTCTGTTTTCATTGGGGCATAATTTTGAAAAAGCCGCCTTCAACATTGCACCTGCAGCTTTGTGCCCAGGCTAACCTTGCGGGCCCATTTTGTAGAGAGCCCTGCAGACCCGGGAGGTGAAGCAGCCGGGCTGTTGGCCTCTGGGCCCACAGCAACAACTGCGTGCAAAACTGCATGCACAGCTACTTCCCTCTGCAAATTGGGGGGGCTAAAGTGAATTAGATTATTGTGTCTCCAAAAGGGGGGGTTCCACCTTCACTTCCAGCTACAAGAGTTGCTCTGGTTTTGCCTCCTCCTAAAATATCCCCACAATCTCTGGCAGTCACTTGCCCTCCCCGGCCCTGCCCTGGAATGAGGGGTTGCAGACTCCTCCTGCGAGCAGCATGGCTACATGTCTCCATCACTCCTTGACCACAAGGGACACGGCCTTTGCTGTTGGGTAAAACCGTGCCCCAAGAGAGAGGAAGGTGCCTCCAGCCCTGGGGAAGATGTTGAGTTTGTTTCCTGCTCTGGCTGGAGCTCTTTGCGTGTGCCTGATTCCTCTCCCCTCTCTCCCTCCCCACCTCGCCTCGCTGCCCACTTGGCCCTTCCCAGGGTGGGATGTATGTCTTCCAGCTCTTTGATTACTATGCTGCCAGTGGCATGTGCCTGCTCTTTGTGGCCATCTTCGAGACTCTCTGCATCGCCTGGGTCTATGGTGAGTATGAACCAGGGTGGTCCCCAGCTCTGGTGTCTCAGGCTCTTGCTTGGTCCATCCTAAAAATGCTGGTCCATAGCTTCTCTTGGCAATTGCTTCACAGTGCAAGGCAGACCTCTAAACCCTTGCTCTGGTGCCTGTGGACTCAGCTGGCAGAGGCTTCCTCACAGCAACGCCCTGTGGCATCTGCTTGGCAGATATCCCCAGCATGTTCCTATGTGACCCTGCTTTTGAGGCCCTCCTTCCTTGGAGACTTGGAGCTAGCTGGGAAATCTTTTCCCAACTTGTGTATAGAGGAGTGTGAGGCCCTCAAACATTTTTGAGAGCCCTCTCTCAGCCTTGACATTCACAAGGGATGTGTAACACCCCGGTTTAAGTCCTAGCATGAATGATGCCAGCTGAGGGGCTGGCCCTGCTGACCCATCAGACTGTTGTGGGAGGCAAGAAGGTGTTAGTCCGGGACAAAGACTGAAGCTCTCCACACTCCTGGTGAGCTCCCCAAGTGGGCTGTCAGCTATACTGAATTACTGCCGCCTCTTCTGGGGAGCACCCAAACAGTGGTGAAGCAGGGACCCACTCACCATCCTCCCCTGGACATGCAGACCCTGCTGCCCTCCTTCCCTGGTAGCAGTGAGGAATCCTTCCCCTCTTCCGCAGGCGCCGAGCGTTTCTATGATAACATTGAAGATATGATCGGCTACCGGCCATGGCCCATCATCAAATACTGCTGGCTTTTCATCACCCCAGCAGTTTGCATGGTGAGAGCCCCCAGGCTGTGGGAGCTGTGGGGAGGGAGATGGGCAGAGCTGGGTGCCTCTGAGACAGAGATACTTACCTGTATACAGAGGGATGTGCATATGTATACTAGGGGGATTATGTGGCCTGTACATTGGGAGACTGTTGTTGTGTGTGTGTGGCTTTTGGGGCCAGGTGTGGGGCTAAACAAGGGAGACAGGGGCCCGGCTCAGCAGTGATAGCAGCGTCTGCTGGCAGGGCAAGCTCCTTGCTGCTGTGCCCAGTGCTGCACACAGGGGCTGTCCCAGCAAAACTTCCTTGACCTGGTGTCTCCTCTGTTGCTGTCCTGGGGAGCTCTTTGTTACCATGAGACTATGCAGGTGTGGATTCACCAGGAAGACATTTCTTGGCTAATGGTGTTGATTTTCTTGCTCTTTTTCTCTTGGTCTTTTCCACCTTGCCAGGCAACCTTCCTGTTTTCTCTGATCAAATACACTCCGCTGACCTACAACAAGAAGTATGTGTACCCGTGGTGGGGGGACACCCTGGGCTGGCTGCTGGCCCTCTCCTCCATGGTGTGCATCCCTCTCTGGATCATCTACAAACTCTCCACCATCAAAGGCTCCCTCAGAGAGGTGAGGCTGGTGCTCTGGGATCAGGGCATGGGCTCTGTGTTGAAGTCCAGCCTTGCAGGGGGATCATTTGTGTGTTGCAGGTTAATTAGCAGGGAGCCTATAATAAATCAATTGAATGAGTCCATTGCTATAACTGATTGTTGGTTTTATTAAGTTCTGCATGGCTGGAGGGCTGCTCCAAGCTGGCTGTTGCCTCTTGGTGCCCTTTGTTTATTGCTTCTGTCTCTTTGTGAGCACCATTAGGGAAAATGTTCATTAGATGGAGAGGATAAAAATGATCTCCAGTGCCTTGAGTCAGTTTGGAGGCTGCCCTTGACTGAGGCGTGGGGACTTGCTCCGAGAAAGCTCCAGATCCTATGAGCATTGCGGGCAGCTCAGTGTCAATGACCTGGGCCTGCCCAGCTCCAAGAGCTGCTGTGACCCATTGCTGGCTGCTCTGAACGTGCCTTGGGAAAGCCAGGGACCTGGCAGAGCAGACCTTGCTCCAGACAGGCATCCCATCCCTGCCATGGCTCACTGGAAGTTTCACAGACATCCTGATACCCCAGGATCCCACCCGTTCTCTGCCTCCTGCAAGTACTCAGGAATGGGTTGTGACAGCAATGGGCCCCTTAGTCCCATGTCCAGCAGGGACAGGGAAGAGTGGGCACACTGCATGACATAGAGGGTAGCCCCTTACGCACTTGCTGGCCCAGACAGGCTCTCCCTTTGCATTCTGTGCTGATGGAGGTGATGACCTGGAGGTACTTGGGCAGCACCCTTTCTTTAGACTGCTTTCTAGTCCTGGCTTGGAACAAATGGAGGACAGAGCTTTCCTACTGTGTCTCAGGTCTCTCACGTGCTCAGTGCTTGTCTTGGGACCAGTGATTCAAAGATTAATTTATCCCCCCAGTTTCTGAAGTGTTGACTGTCCTTATTTGGGACGTCTCTGGTGTTTAGGGACCAGACCTGCAGCCCTGCCTGGTTGGCTGAATGATACTCATGAGTGGAACAGGAGGGCCCAGGTCACCTTTTGTCCTTGCGGCTGTGTTCAATACCTGCCTTTGCCTTCCAGAGGCTCCGCCAACTCACCTGCCCACTTGAGGACTTGCCTTCCAGGCCGGGCACGGGAGAGCCCCTTCCCTCCACCAGATCTGGCCTCCTGATGCTGACAGAGCTCGAATCTCATTGCTAGGACCAGTGTGGCTCTCCCTCCCTCCCCCCAGGACGGTTTCTGTACAGCCTTTACCACCTGTTGGATAACACAAGGATTCTTCAGTTACCAAGGAGAGAGGGATTTCTGGGCTGAGCTCCCTTCCCTGGAAGATTTGAAGGGCTGAGGAAGAGGCTGCCGTGGAGATGGTCTGTGTGGAGTTAGCAATGCACCTTAATCTTCTCCCTGGAGAGGGCTCTGAAGGGGCAGATCAAGCACTGGTGTTCCTGAGCATCCCCAGCCTTCTGGTGGGCAGAAAGGAAGGACTGATCCTGGAGTGGAGGGTGTCAGAGAGTCTCAGAGGTGTGGCTCCGGTGTGGACTTTGGGAGCTTCTCCATTCATTTCATTAAATCCTTGTTTTTCCCCTCTAGATCCACTCTGTCTCAGTTTTATCTACCAGCATCCCTTGCTCACAGCATGTTAGGTAGGACGTGTGCGTTAGCGGAGCTGTGCTGGGCTGGATCTCTGTTGCACTGGCACATTGGTATGGGAGGGTGGCCAGAGGACAGGAAGCTTGGGTAGGGTAGGAAGGAAAACAGGGAACACGGGTTCAGAGGCCCCCATAAGCGGTAGGCCTGGAGTGCCGAGGTGAAGTGTAGAATGCAATGCCACCTTCTGCTGGAGCCATTGCCAACTCCCAGCCAAAAGAGTCATCTGGCTGATGAGTCACTGGGCTATTCCCGGGGCCTGAGAGAAGCGTGTGGGTTTGCGTTTTTGTAGTGCAAGTGAAGGATCATGGGAAACTGTCCCTTGTCTCTGCAGGTCTATGTCTTTTTTGTGTGCTGACTGCCTTCCAGGTGCTCTAGAGCCGGTCATTTTGGTTTTTCTGCCTATGGAAGAAGGGCTGCATGTTCAAAGCAATATCTGCATGTTATGTCAACAAACAGGGCCCCTCGTTTCCACGCTGTTTGGGTAAAAAAAAAAAAATAATCAAAGAGCTTGGGTTTTAAGTGCTGCAGCCCCAGCATTCGAGGAGGGCAGCCAGAGGACACATAACCCCGGGAAGCTGGATGGCTCCCAGCAAAGCCTGGGGAAGCTGGAGCCCGGGCAGAGCTGAGCCAGCGGCCGGCGGTGCTCGGCTTTCCGAAGCGCGCACGGACACCAGTGGGCACCACGCTAAGGCCGAGGCTTCTGCTGCCGCGGGGAGAGGAAGGCGCAAATTAAAGCAATCCACGCCATTAGCCACAAGGTGGCCCCAGGGCTTCACCTACGGCCGCGACGCGGCGCCGGGGTCGCTGGGGGCGGCGGGCACCCCCCGCAGAGGGGCCGGGACACCCCCTCTCCTGCCTCCCCCGCTTCGGAAGATGCTCCGAGCTTGGGTGGCTGTTTGGCTCTGCTCGCAGGGTCGGTGGCTGCCTGTTCACTAGCCGTAGGGCCGGGGAGAAATTTTGCCCTGGGTCACGATGACCCGGGTATTTTTCCTCCGGTTGCCTGTTGAGGTTTTCTCTGCAGACAGCTGCTTCCCGCAGAGAACTGTGACCCCAGTTGTGGCGCATACTGGTTTAGCCTTGTGTAGACAATGGCAAGTTATTGGGCTCGGTTTTCCCCAGTTTAGTGTTGTTGGAGCCTGGTGACCTGAGATGGGAGACAGGTCGATGATGGGAAGAGGTCACGAGCTTTCACTCATAGAGACTGTGAAACTCTGATGACCACCAAGTACTGAGGGGATCGCTGCTGGGAGGGTTTGTGATAGTGCAGATTTAACCTCCAGGAGGGAAAGCCCACTGATCTGTGTCCCTCTGGGGCTTCACTGGCTCTGTTCCAGATTAGCTGTGGAAACCTCATCTCATTTCCAGCCTGTTTTCCCTTTTCCCAGCCTATTTTCCATGGGGACTCTGGGGTGAGCGAGCAGGTTCCTTTACTAAGCTGCATGTGCAACCATGGGTGAACCCCCACCATGGTCAGCCCTGCACCTCCCCTGTCAAAATCTCAGCCACTGGGTTTCTGCACACCTCCCTCCCTGCCTCTGGAGAACACCAGGAATGCTGAAGGCATAGGGCTGGGGAGCAGGGTGTCACGGCTGAACTGGCTGTCACAGTTTTCTTAAGCAGCCTCAAAGTCTCAGAGCTCCAGGTTCCCCAGCTGCCACAGCGCTTCATGGTGCTCATGCGTGAGCTGAGGGTAGGAAAGAGCATAGAAACCCAGGGAAAGCCCCTTTTGGAAGAGACCCACAGTGTGATGGGGGATGGAGCCATCCAGCTGCCCTGCCACTTGGATACAGTACTGGCTGGTAGAAATTACTTCTTGAATGGAGCTCAATACAGGTTTTTTTTCTGTTGGCTTTTTGTGTGAATCGTATTAGAAGCTCCAGCAACAGATATTTTTATTCATGTAGTTCTAATCTTAATCAGAATTATTCTTTCATTTTCCAGTAATATCTATAAGAGGTTTGGCCCACTGGGAAGATATTTTAACCCCTAATAGAAAACAGTAATTGTCCACAGCTATCTCCAAAATATGGCTGATGTGGAAAGTCTGCTCCAGCTGCATGTAGGCAAAGTGGGAATTTGCTGAAAGGCTTGTGAATTGCTTTGTTTCAAAACTGTCTGGTGTCCAGTGAATTGGACACGTGGTTTATTGATGTGGTTATATATGAGCCAGGAAACCTCCCAAGCCTGTGACATGACCCAGTTGTTGTAAAGCTGTAGGTGAGCTAGGCAGGTCAAATAAAAAAGAAAACCAGAGGTTTTGCTGGACATTCTTAAATACATGTCTTATTTCTGATAGGACTTTAAGACAAAGCATTGGAACCTGTGATGCCTGGCTTGAAATATGAATCAAGTACGTTCTGTATTGCTCATTGAGAAGGTTGATGGACTAAATCTGAAATGTATGTATTTGAACCTTCAAGACATGACATTTTTCACAGAACTTTTTAAGATTCTGTCTTTAGAGGGAATTTTGGTGAAATTTGGAATATAGTGATTTTGGCATATTGTACTTGTTCATGATTTGAAATATGGTGAAAGGGATTTTCATTGCATTCAAGATCAGCCCAGTACTCTTCTTGCAGTCTGTGGAATTTACCCCTACTCATACCTTCTCCAGCTGGTGAGATTCTGGTGTCCCTTTAGACAGGAGATGTGTGGTTGTTGGAGATTTCTCACCTTCAGAATCCAAAATCTGCAACTTAACCTGAGAATTCAACCCATTATTTTCAGGAAAATGGGAATGAGTTTAAAGACCTGTGTTTTTTTCATGGGTAATTTTTTTTTTTTAGTTTCAAATTAAAAGTTCACATAAAAATAAAGATGTCCCTGAGATTCTGCCCCAGGTCATTAGTGCTTGGAAAGGATGTCTGACCTTTCTGTCCATCTGTCTGTGAAAACCAGGCTCTGCTTTTCCCATGCTGTGGTGCTTGTGTCAGTGGTGCCTGGGGAAAAGTGTCAGGCCCCTGATCAGCCCCCCCGGTTGACCCTGCCATCCTCCTGCATGGATGGAGATGTCCACATAGGGCAAGGGAGAGACTTCAGATGACGGGGACAGACCCGTGGACCTGTGGAACAGGATGCCTCTGCTTCTGTGGGGAGCATCCTGAACCCTGGGGCTCCCAGCGTGTTCAAACAGATGCCTTGCCTTGAGAGGTCCTTCTCCTTACACCCCTAGTGATATAAAAGACAGTTTTCTGTGACTATTGAAGAATCATGTAGTGTGAGTCAAGTTGCACTTTTCAATGACAAAAAAGGTGGATGTGTTGGGAGAAGAAAGGGCATGTTGCATAAATGGAGAGAACAGAGTAAGATTAACATTTTAACATGTGGCATACATAATCCTGTGAAGCAGAGATCCCCGAATAATCTGTTAAGTGTGTCCTACAGGCCAGTGCGAATGAGCATATCCCTCAGAGCAGGGGGTTTGGCTGAGCCCTTTTCTGCTAATGTGGTTAGCAGCCTGCAGGATGGGGATCTGCACGCTGCAGATAAGGGAAGCATGTGTGGTGGAGTGGATTCGGGAAGTCATTACTTCTGAGAAGTTGCCAGTGACTCGGTTACCCACTTCTCTGTCTGACCTACCCAGAGTCACACCACTTTGGGCAGCAACATGCACTTCTCTGTCCCTGGAGACCAGCTTTGTCCTTTGCGTCCTTGTGCCTTGTGCATCGGAGGTGTTTGCTGTCACAACGCATGTCCCACTGCAACAGGTTCAGCTGCCCTGAGGAAGCAAGGAGGAAAAGCAGGAGCAAACAGGCATGTACCCATGTGTCCTCTGCCTGCCTTTTTTCTGTGGTCCTCCTTGGTCTCTGATCAACAGCAAACATTGCTGTTAGATGCAGAGGGGCTGTTAGATCACAGATGTCTCCCCAGCATCACTAATCTTCCCTCCTGACCACCTTTATTGCCAACACTGGGCCTAAGCCCTTTGCCCTTGCCTCATCCTCTCCCCCACCACGGATATTGTGAAACAGGGGATGTCTCACCCTGCCTGTACTTCCAAAAGTGGAGGCTCCTGACAGCGTCCTCTTCTCCGGGACCACAGTGCAGGAGTGATGCTGTGGCTGCAGGAGCCCATCACAGTTCTGTGGGGCCTCGTTAGCGCTTGTTACTTTGATTGTATTCACTTGTGATTAGTTATGGTGAAACTGTTGTAGGAAGTCACAGGCTTACTTAAGCAGAAATTAGCTATAAACATAAAAAATAAATTACAGGAATGCCTAGGGGAAACTCCTCTGCAAACACCACATTCAGTCGGCTAGGCAAGTTCCCGACCAAAGAAGCATCGGTGCTGTGCCCACGGGGGAACCAGTGTTTCTCCTGGTTTGTTAGCAAAGGTGTCAAAAGGTGGAATGAGTCTGGACAAACAAGGACAGTTGTGGCTTCTCCCACAGGTGAAGCCTGTGGCAGCTTTCCAGTATCTGCAGGGCACCTACAAGAAAGCTGGAGAGGGACATATTTACGAGGGCATGTAGTGACGGCATGAGGGGTAAGGGCTTCAAACTGGAAAAGAATAGATTTAGATTAGATATTAGGAAGAAATTTTCCTTTATGAGAGTGGTGAAGCACTGGAACAAATTGCCCAGAGAAGTTGTGGGTGCCCCATCCCTGGAGGTGTTTAAGGCCAGGCTGGATGGGGCTTTGAGCAACCTGGTCCAGTGGGAGGTGTCCCTGGCCCATGGCAGGGGGGTTGGAACTAGATGATCTTCAAGGTCCTTTCCAACCTAAACCATTCTATGATTCTATAGGTGGCCCAACGAGGGGGGCAGCCAGGGCTGGAGGCTCCCCTGTCTCCAACACAAAACCCAGCGCCCACCTCCCCCAGCCCCTAACATTTGGAAAGCAGGAGCACATTTTGGATGCACCCGTAGTGCATCACGCTGACAAACTTCTCCCATCAGCTGGGCTGGGGGGGAATGGACTCATTTTGGCTTGAAGCCCTGCATCTCGCTGACTTGTGGAGGAGGGAAGCATCGTGGGGCCTGGGGTTTGCTGCTGCTGGGGAGCATGGCCCCAGCATAGGCTGACAGTGGCAGCCTGCTGCTCCGGGCTGGTTCTTTGGCAGGCAAGTCAGAGCCGGCCAAAAGGGAGGAAATGGTGGGGACACCCAAATAATGGTAAAAGCCAACACACACTCTGAGGAAAGAAAAGGGAAAGTAAAAAGGGAGGCAAGGGTGCACTGCCAGGTGGCAGGTGGTGAGTCAGGTGGGGAGGAGGAGACCTTTGCGGAGGACGCAAGGTGCAAGGACGTCTCTGAAGTTGGAGTTGGCTATCCATCAGGGCAAAGGCTGGTGTGGCAGGCTGAGTCCTGTTCTCCAGCTACCCTGGACCTGGCAGGCTGAGGGAATCAGGTCATTTTGAGATGGATTTTCCCCCTCTGCTGACAAGAGGGGATGGAAACCCATGTCGTGGGCCCTGGACAGGTAGCTGCATTGGGAACAGGACCCTCTGTGTGGTGAAACAGCAGTGCTTTCCCATTCCTCCTGTTCATCCTGCATGTATTCAGGACAGCCCCTTCCTACGAGGGCCACTTGGTCCTGCTGACCTGAGGTGGCTCCCAGGAACCTCAGTGGTGTGGGGAAGCCCATCCCCATCACCTAGATCCTCAGGATAGCGGGTTCAAAATGGCTAAAAATGGCAAAGGCAGCCAAACCTCAGTCACTGAGCAGGGTGGGACCAGCCATGTGGTGAGCCCATTGACCCCAAGGCAAGGCAGTATCTTACAGCTTGAGGCCATATACAGGACCTACTGGCGAGAAGGCTGCTGCCCCTCAGGCACAGCAGTGGGGCTTCCTCTTGTCTTGGTTTTCCTGCCTGCAAAATCAGATGCTGCCATCCCTTCTTTTGCAGAGCACCTTGGGAAGCACCGTGGGGAGGGCTACGGAGAGCCAGGCACTGCCGGTGTCAGAGCTCCACATGGCGGGGGGGGCGTCCCAGCTCTGAGAGTGGTTCATGCTGCTGGGGGAGGGGGTGCTTTGAACATTTCCAGGATTTATTGCAAGCGGCGCTTCCCTGTCGGAGTGGGATCGGACCCGGAGTAACGACGCAGTCTCAATATGAGTATGATCGTTCTCCTTTATTAGGTATTTTAGCAGAGTATATATAGGCTTACAGCAAAAGCATGCATAGCTAACAACATAATGATTGGCCCAAACCCCTTGTTCACGCGCAGCGTCTCTCAACTTGATTTGTTAAGGCCCTCTGTCCACGCACATAGCACACACTGGTTCTCCCCCCTCTGTGATCTCACTCCCGGACTCAGTCCAGCCTTTAGGATGAGTAAGGTCCTCTTTCTCCCTCCTTATCAGCCAGTCACGAAGCGGTCAAGGACAGTACGTGCAGGCCTTTTTGCCCAACTCAAATCCTGGGTTGCTCACTTGAATCAAATCATGGCCTTTTCCCTTCAGGAATTCCTCCACACTTCCCTTTTGGGGATGGAGTGTTTAAGAGTAGCCTCACCCACACTCTCCCCATCCCTGCTGCCAGCAGGGCTGCTTCTTCCCCCTCAGCTCCCTACGTATCCCTGTGTCAAGATGCCCTTAGAATCATAGAATCTTTATGGCTGGAAAAGACCTTTAAGATCATCAAGTCCAACCATTACCTAACTCTACCAGGCCCACTTCTAAACCATGTCCCTGAGCACCATATCTAGATGACTTTTAAATACATCCAAGGATGGTGATTCAACCACTTCCCTGGGCAGCCGGTGCCAGTCTTTGATAACCCTTTCAGTGCAGAAGTTTTTCCTAATGTCTAACCTAAACCTCCCCTGCTGCAACTTGAAGCAATTTCCTCTTGTCCTATCGGCTGTAATTTGCGAGGAGAGTTGTGAACAGAAGAATTTGTGTCTCTTGTTGCATTTGCTCACGAAACTTGTGTCTTGCTGGAAAACCCTCTGCTAGACCCTGTGAGAAGCTGCCTCTGCCTGTGGCAATGGCGGAGCAGGCACCCGTGCTGCCGGGAGACCCACAGTCAGATTGCTGTGTCTTTTGGCAGCCCTGTCCTACCTGTGCAGCTGCGCAGCCCAGGGTGCCTGCTCAGGGGCTGTCTCTACCAGTGAAGGTGACAATTAGTGGTCATGGAGTGCATCACCCCTTCCCTTGCCCTCTCCTGGGACGGGGCTGAGCACAGTCCAAACCCCCAGAGCTGAGCTGGTCAGAAGGTGATTTCTGGTTTTCAGTCTGGGTCATCACACTAGTGCAATCCCTCACACAGAGGCTGCAGCAGTGGGATAAACGTGCCCCATCCCCATAGCAGGATTTAAAACCACAGTGAATTGTTGCCCAGTGGGCAACTCTGAAGCCTGAGTGTAACTTCAGGTACCTTCTGGGCTGGAAAGCAGAAATAGCAGCCTTTTTTCCTGCCAGAGAATGATTTTCACACATTGCTGGATACAGTTTTCATTTAGGTTGACTTTCTTCTTGTTTTACCTTAATGTCACAGGTCATTTCCCATCTACAGTTTTGCAAAAAAACCTGTGATGTTACTGTGAAACACTTCAGTGTGGATAAATCAAGTTTTTAGTTCAGCTCTGCTTACCTAGTCTTATCTCAATCCCCTTTTCATATCTGGATAACCTCTGTTGCACCTTTTCCCCAGCTGCACTGGGTCACACCAGTCCTCCGTGGCAGGACCGGCAGCGGCACTGTCCTTCATTCGTAGGACAGATGCAGTGGGGGACGCAGTGCCTGTGTTGTGTAGCCAGCACATGACGTTCACCTTGCAGCCTTTCAGGACTTCAGAGACAGCCACCAAAAGGCAGAAGATGGAGCCTGGCCCCTCTGACACTGATCCCAGTCCATGCAAGGGAAGAATCCACCTGTATTTCTTTGGGTACGGGACCAATCCACTCAACCAGCCCAAATGGCAGGTGAAAGCCAGAGCTTTGAAAAATGTCACGCTTGGAAAGTTTAATCCTGGAAAAAGGGTACTGTACGTTGTCTTGGGCTGCCTGTGAAGAGGCATCACCTGTTCCAGCTGCTACCCCAGCCCTCTGCACTCATGGCCCCATTGCTGAACTTAGGCCTCTGGGATGGGGCTCGACTAGCTCAGAGCTTCCCAGTCCCAGGGATGTCCCCCAGCACTCACCCTGAGCTGCTCTGCCCCTTTTTTGCACTACCAAGCAGCGTGGGCTCAGACTGGCTGCCCCCAGTATCAGCTGAGCTAGTAGATAAACACCCCCAAAGTAGAAAGGGACATTTTCCCCTACTGCCTCCAGTACTGGCCTCAGTGGTTTATCCTGAGGATCCTGCCAGGCACAAGGGTGACTCCTTTCATGCACATCTCCAGCCTCACTTGTCCCCAGGGCAATCCAGCGTGCTCTAATGTGATCTGATTCACTGGCTTCTGGCACCTGTGGAAGATTTTTTTTGAGACAACATTACAAACGACCTCTCTAGTGTGTGCAGGTACATAAACCTACTGCTTCCACACTCTGCAGATGTGAGGGCTTTTGTCAGCTTCTCAGGTTTCCCACTGAGAGGGCCAAGGGATGCTCATCTGGTGAGCTCTGACACAGGCGAGACGATTGGAACATGTGCTGGATGTGTCCGAGCTTCCATCCCACGTGCTGCTGTTATGGTTTGACCACATGGGTACTTGAAAAGGTCAATAGGAATTTAGCAGGCACATTAACAGATACAAAGCAAAAGACAAAACAGTAACAGCCTTAAAGATGACATTAAAAAAGAAAATTTAGCTGAACTATCTTGAGAAAAATGGCATAACTGGAATGCCTGCTGCTGGTGTTGGTCATGAGAAGCCCTGGAAAAGAGCATCAGGGCTGAGGTGAATACAAAGCAAGCTGCCAAGGCAAAGGCACAGAGGGATTGCTCACTTCTAGCAAGGACACAGACACTATAAAAATAAAGGCTCCAGCAGTATCTCTCCCTGCTGACAGAGCTCTCTCCTATGAGCTGTGTTTGCACTCGCAGCGTATGGCACAGGTACAGAGGGATCTGTGTGAGCCCGGGACAAACGTCCCCCCCTCCACCCGCTCTCTGCCTTTTGCTCCATTTGCATGATGGTGTTGGTGAGCCTTGAGCTTGGCCACTGAAGCAGGTTTAGCGCAGTGGTCCCTGGAGATGGACATGATTTGTTCTGCACATTTGGGGTACAATTTTAAGGGATGCCACTATTCCATTAAAGTAGTGGAGCCCCAGAGCACTGGGTGTGTGCAGCAGCCAGCCTGGGCCATGCTGCAGGGTCTGCGAGGCAAGACCTCCCTCCCGCTGAGGTCGAGAGGACCTGGAGTCACTCCACTGACTGCTGTGGTTGATCTTTTCAAACTTTGGGCCTTTACCCTGCCTGACCATGGCCACTTTCTTTTCTTGTTTTCCTGTCAGGGCCACAGTTCAAGGCTGGAGAAGTATATGATGTAAGGGAGCTGGGGAGAAAGTTCTCCCGCCCTGATGCACCTCCCTTCCTGCCATCCCACCACCCACACGTGAACTGGGTGATAATTTGATGGGGAGAGCTGGTGGAGGGGGAGGGACTGGAGAAGGAGAGAGGGGAGTCTTTGCCTTAACTCTTTGGCACTCAGTGGATTCCCTGTTTGGACTCTGGTAGGACAGGACGGGACAGGACAGGACGGGACGGGCTTGCCTGGGGGACACCTGCGCTGGGTTCAGGTGAGTTGGGTGTTTGCTCGTTGAGCAGATCTGGCTGGATGTGCTTGTCACACTGGGAGTGCCGGTGTCTCCGGTCCTCCCACAGCTGACTGCTGTGCACCAGCTGCTGGCTGTGGTCTGGGGAGTGGGCCAGCAAATCTGCAAGGGGAAAAGCTTCCCAACGTTAGGCAAAGGAAGAGAGAGCACATAATCAGTTTGGATCAACCCAGGGAAGAGTTTTTTCTTTCAGTGGTTCCTGTAGGAGAGGACAGGCAGTGATGCTGCTGGGGGCTGCCGGGAAGGTGCAGAGCAAAGGGATGCCTGAAGGATGGGTAATTGGTACTGAAGACTGTGGCAGCAGAGAAAGAGAAAGAAAAGGACTCAGCCAGCAGAAAGATTGAGAAGAGAGATGAGAGGGGGCCAGACGGGGACAAGGATGGCGAGCAACGATGGCTAGGTGATAATAGGTGCAGGAGGAAAGGTGCTAGGAGTGAGGTAGGCTGTAGGCACTCAGCTCCTGCAAACATGAGGCAGTGACTCCCTCTCCTCCTGTGCTGCCCTGCAGAGGTGCCGGCCCTGGCGCATTGACTTGGGGGCTGCAGCTCTAAGACATGTGCCTGGGAGTGTGCTCCTTGTTCTTCTTGTCTCAGGGGTTTCATCAAATTTGTTCCCATGTAGGGGTGAGGCAGGGAGACAGCACAGTTTGTGCCTGTGCCAGTCTCTGGGGATCTGTGGGCATATTTGTGAACAAGCCCAGGCAGAACACATGGGGGTTTCATAACACCTGATCTGTGTCATCTTAAATCAACAGTGCTTTTAAAGTAATCACTGCTAATCAGGGCTTTCATCCAATGCCATTGCCCCAGTTTTTCCTCTTTGACAGCCGCTGATATGAGAGGCTGAACTTTGGACCTGACCTTTGCAGCTCTGCAACATCCCAACTTTGCTGGATTCATGGATGAAGATGTGGACCTTGCAAAGAGCAGGGTAATGAGCCCTGCGCTGTATCTCTACCTCCCCGTGCTCACAGGCAGGACTATAGGAAAACTTTGGTGTCCCATCTTGGAGAGCAGATACCTCTCCTCTCGGAGGATGCAGGTGGGATGCAGTCCCTATTATGCCAAGTGAACAGAACTATGTATGCATTGCAGCAGGTACAGCTAGGAAGGGGTTACGGCACTTTTAGAACCGTAGTCCACACGTGTCTCTGCCTGTCCCGATTTCCCACGAAGTGCTTTGTCCTGTGCACTAATTGGAGATTGGAGGTGGCTGAGCCTCCCCGGAGTCAGCCAGGTAGATGCTGAGCGTGCATCTGAGCGGGATAAGGGGTGCTGGGCTCCCTGCGCAGGGCTGGAGAGGGACCTTGGTGTGGGCTGCGGGGAGGACTGCAGCAGGCAGCCTNCTGCCAAACAAGCTGATGGCTCCCCTCGGCCTCTGTGTTTGGAGGCATTAGGTAACATTTCATGCCATAGCCTCACCTGCCTTTTGGAAGAGTTTTGCTTGAGTACTCCTCCCTCCTGCTCCCCATCATTCGTCACTTCGACAGCGAGTGTCCCCAGGCTGTGCTTTTGGGAGGTTGTGCAGGGTGTTGCCTCGGGGAGTTTAGCTAGAAGCGCCTGGAGCAGCGTGATGCCAAATCTCCTGTGCTGCTCTCCTGCCTCTGAATTGGAGACTTTTGGAGACGTTGACTCGCAGTGGCGCTGGCTCCTCTGCTCTCCTGCCCCAAAGCAGCAGCCCCGGGGAAGCAACTGCAAGGCTCAGATTTTAGACATTGCAGGGATTAGGATTTTTGCATGGGCCTGCACGCACCTGCAGAGGGTAGTTGCTTTGCTGTCCACCTTTCCCTAACCCCTCAGACTCTGGCCTCAGGCTGACCTGGGTCGGCAGCAGGCAGCCATGCCGTGGCGCTGGGGGCTGGCAGCCTCCCTCCCTTCACCCGACCTGCCTGGGACTGCCTGGTGGCACGCCTCGCTCCGTGAATTTGCTGCTCTGGTGGGGTGACAGCCCCATAGCCACCGTGTCCCCTCCTGTGGACTCTGTCCTGTCTCTGTGGGGTACCTCTGGGCTGCACCACAGGTCACTGACCCGCCGTGCCCCTGCTGCGCCTGTTTGCAGAGTGGGTGCTGGAGCAGTGTGGCTTCCACCCTCTGTGCCGTTCACCTGCTTGGCTCCTCCAGCCAGCGATGGGAGCCATGCTGTCCCCACGCTTTGGCTGTGCACAAGGACCCCTGAGCAAGCCTGGTGCAGCTGCGGTACTTCGGCCAGACACCTCCAGCCACCAGATGGGTGGCTGTCAGGGCTCCAGCAGTGCCTGGCTGGGACCAGACTGGCTCTGTGTCTATAGGACTCCTGTCACTGTGATGCTTTGTAAGAAAGATGGATCCTACTGTGGTTGCGTGCTACTGGGCCGTTGTGTGGCAGCAGATACAATCAGGCTATGGGCTGAGTGAAGGTCTTGAGCGTATCTCGTTTGATGCGAAGGCAGAGGCTGGTTTCTGGTTGTATTTACACTCCATTTACAGACTTCATTAGTTAGTCTTGATTTTTTTCTAGGCTAAAGTAAGAAACCACCTCTGTGTCTCTGTAGCCCAGAGCAGGGATGGTGAACCACAGATGCTGACAGAGACTGAAGTGGCACTGAGAACAACAGCCTACACTGCTTTTAGCAAGGGATTTGTCACTGGCCCTCAGTAAAGTCCAGCCACCATTAGGTACTTGGGAGGCTCTCCTGTCCTGGCAGCAGAGGACAGGGCAGGAGCCATTTGGTCCCCTCCTGAGCTGGGGGTGTGTGCTCTGAAGGATGACGCTCTATAATCCTTGCAGTTTGTATCACAGATGCACATGTCATTAGTAAACTCACAGTTGCTTTTTATCTCACTCTTGCTGGTGTCAGTAAGCAGCAAACTCACTGACTGCAGAAGCGTTGCTCTTATTTCATGTTGGAGAAAATGTAAGCAGGACCTGATCCTTGTCACAGCCTCTTGTGCCCCATGAACCTTGCTGAACAGATTCTTTGAGATGTGTGGGCCCTGCAGCCCACACAACCTGGAAGTTAATTAGAAGGTGTAAAGAAGCCAACTAGCTTTCAACAGCTTGAAATGAAAGGCATTTTAATTTCTACTGCTGTCTCAGAGTTGATCAGTTTTCTCTTGCTACATTTTTCCTTGCTTTTCTCCTTTTTGCAGCCGGAGAGAGCCATTCTCCGGCAGCGTTCGGGTTTGGAAGAAGCCGTGGTTGAAGCAGCTGTCCCCGCTCATGCAGCTGCTCTTAGATTGGCTGGAAAGCACTTACTTGTACTGTTAGTATTTTCCTGTCCATCCTGCAGACACGACCTATTCCAGTAGCAGCTCCCACGCACTAATCTAACTGGGTTTGTTCTTTAAGCTGTACCTTGGCACTGCTGTTCCTCACTGAGCCCTGATTTTCTGTCTCTGCTCCCACAACCGCCCCCACCTCCCGCCATCAAAATGCAACACAGGATTTCAGCTGCCGACTAACTGCTGGCTCATCTTGTGCAACCAGAGAATTTTCTGTGTTCTCCTGCTCCTCCTTTTGTAACACAGCCCAGCCTGCTTGCTTTCTGATTACTCCCTCCCCACGTTAAATTGCAGTTTATGTGCTTTGTTGCTGCTTGTTTCAAAATGAAACCCAGAAATATAAATTCAGTGCAGCTGTCTGCAGCATCACCTGCAGTTCTGCCTTCTGCAGTTCAGGCAGCACCTACGAGTGTCCAAAGGTGCTTTAAAACTGTGCTTCCTCTAATAATCATTATCATCTGCTGTTTGATGACATCTCTGTTTGCTGTTCGCTCTGTTTAGCTGTTTGCTCTTGAGATTGTCCTCCTCTCATTTGCCTTAAGATAAAACAGCAGAAGAGGTCAAACGGAGGATGTTAACTTCCCAGCAGTAGGAGCTCCTGTGTGACGGCAGTCGGGAACAGGCAGTAGGTTTGCAGGAAGAAAAAAGCTTTAGAAGAATCTCTAATGGCTTCTTCCTCTGGTGCCAAAGCCCCAGGTGGCTTCTTTTTCTTCTTTCTCTCTTCTTTCTTCCTCTTCTTCCTTGTCTCACCTGAGCAGCCCTGAATAAATCTTTTTTGCCCTGTAAAAGCATCATGGTTTGGGCTGGATTGGCCACCGAAACGAACGACAGATGCTCTCTGACCTCTCTCCCTTCAGAGAAGGGAGACCATCTCACTGCAGGGAGAGAAGAAAGAGAGAGAAAGAGACTTAAGAGTTTAAAAGAAACAAAACTACTTTAATGAAAATATTAAGAAAATAATGAAAAGGAAATAATGAAATATATACAATATATACAAAACCATATGAAGCTCCCAGGATGATGATCACATCACCAGCAAGCACTGGGAAAGTTCCAGACTGAATTCCAGATCTGGTTTCAGGAACACACAGATTGGGATCAAAGGCAGACAAACAGACAGAGTCCTCCTTGGACACCGGCCATTGAAGGAAGAGGGCTGACCCTTTGATACGACAGCCTTATACTGAGCACGAGGCAGATGGGATGCAATACCCCATTGATCAGTTTTGGGTCACTTGTCCTGTCCGCTTCTCTCCACAGGTGGGACCCCACTGCACTTTTCTGCTTCCGACCCTCCAACGGGGCACATAAAGTTAGCTGCCCTTGGGTGTTACAGCAATAAATATAGGCAAGAGCCTCTCTGCATACCATGCCATGGCATAAATAAGAAACAATCAGGTCTTAACAGTCTCTGGAAGTGGACAGTATCTGAACAATTCTGTTATTTTCAGAGAGTTCAGTAAGAAGAGGCTTAGCTGCAAAGTGAAAATATTGAAAAGAATATTGGTTCTATTTTACCTCAAAGCAGGACAGATACATCGAGGATACCACTGTGTTTTGCGTTCAAAGGCCACTTTCATTCTCTTTTAGTGGTTCCTTCCTCACCCCTTTGTTGTCATCCTGTCCCTGAATAAAGCCAACAAATGCTGTTCCCCTGCATATCTGTTGAGTGTCCACAGCACTTCAGAGGTGTCCTTGGCTTTCCTCGCCTTTTGTGGCCATACTTGAAGGATCCCATGGTGGTAGGTGTGGGACAAACACAGCCCAGAATTCATGACTAAGGGGAGACTGGGCTACCTCATTCAAATATTGAAGAAGGGAACAAGCCAACAATTTCATACGGAGCTGCCTGTCGCACTGGGCACTGGGGGAGCCCCCTCTTCTCTGTGGGAAGATGACAGCCTGGGGGTCATGTCTGCAAAGGGTGCTCTAGCCCTAGAAGAAGGCACCTCCTTCAAAGCATAGAGGGCTGAAAATACAGCAGGGCACCTCTAGAAGACACTGGTAAGGTATGAGGGAGCTGAGGAGGTGGTGGTGGTGGCGGCTGAGTGGGTTTAGGAGAAGGGTTAGATTGTGGACTGTGTCAGGTGGCACCTAAACAGTGGGGAAAACTTTATGGCAGAGGAAAAAAAGAGGCTGAGAACTAAGGAGTTAGAGGATCTTTTTTTCTCCAAACTGTGGCAAAGGAAGAGCAGAAAAAGTGAAGGCAGTCAGCAAGGGGCAAAGTCTTTCCTCCAAACTCGTGTATTAAGGAGAGGGGTGTCTGAAGGGAGAAGAAAATGTCTGCCCATCGGGGAGGATGTAACACAATGGGTGGCTGCAGCTGCTGGGGGAGAGTCAAATTGTTCCTAGCTGGAAACAAGAAATTATTTGAGTGCCCATCTGGCCTGAGAACATATAGGGCAGGGGCACAGTAGGATTAGATGTTCAGGAAAAGAGCCAAGAGGTGTGTGAATAGGTTTTCTCATAGAAACAGCAGGCAAAGCAGAGGAGGGAAGTAGTGGGGTGTGTGTAACGCTGTGCATTGCTTTGTCTGGGAAGGGAAAAGCTGAAGTTCGGGGCACAAAGGGCCAAAACTTTGAGCACCCATTTAATCTACCACTTGTTCCCAGTTGAAAAAGTTTGATTCCATAATCAGGGTGCTTTCCCCCTTTTTAAAATAGGAAAATGAAGCCACAAGCACCGCATCTTCCCTACTGGTCTGTGTTTGTCCCAGCCCTGTTCCTCATTGCAGCATCCCAGCTTCTGCCCTTCGTGTGGGCCTATTCTGGAGTCAGAGGACAGGTGCAGAGTCAAAGCCCTGGTCCAGGTATCCCTGAGGTGGAGGCTGCTGGCAGGGTTGAGGCTGCGGGCTGGCCCTCAGGGTGTTCCCTTCCCGGGGTTAGGTGAGAGGAGGTGCCTCCCTGGTTGTGATCTTTCCCCGCCCCTGTGTGTAACTGGTCGAACACAAACTTGGGCAAACCACAAATATTAGTAGAAACAGGCTGGCTCTTGGATCCACCTTGCATTAAAAGAATAAAAGCAAAGAATTAGCTAAGTCCTCTCCTGTCGGCTTCTCATGACATCCTCAATAAGCCCAGACTTAAGCATCATTGTACTTGATAATGTGCCCAGGACTGCAGCAAATTGGAATGTGCCAAGGAGTGTGACAGATCAAACATGTTTCATTAAGTATGTGTTATTTTTTTCCCACATTTGACAGTGCGCAGAGCTCTGCTCCTTTCAAAGATGAGGAGGCTGTGCTGCAGCATCTGAATGAACTGATTAGCCAGCTGGCAGGCCTTGCTGCAGGCAGGCAGTGGGGAAAGAAGCCTGGATTTCAGAAGCTGAGAAAAGACTGGCGGGAGGACCTGATGTTTCCACCTCCCCATCCAACCCAGCAGGCGAGCTAAGTGACAGGGCCAGAGCTGGGACTGGGAAGACCTCTGTGCTGGCGAGCTGTTGGCAAGCTGCAGAGCTGCTATCTCTGCACCAGCCAGCATTTATGGTGCATGCCTGGACTTCTGGGTTGCACCACCTTCTTTAAACGTGGAGCTAGAGGTTTGTATAAGCCTGTTAGAGGTCTGATTCAGCAGCACACTCAAGGGTACATCCACACGTGCTGTAGTGCATGGTGGGTTTGGGGCAGTGCAAGCCATACCAGTAAACAGGTGCTTTACGGCATATGGACCATAAGGGGCAAGGATGGGGGAAAAAGGGAGATTGCTTCCTTAGTGCCCTGGTGCATCTGTATTTGACACTGAAACTGGTTGTGCCCACAGCAGTACTGCCCACGTGTAAGCCCTTATTGGAATTAACTCGAAAAACCCTCTCAAATTTAATAGGGGACCAGAATCTTTCTGCAATGTTTTTGAAGAAGCAGCTATATAGCCTGGAGGATGGTCTTTGCTGACCCTCAACTGCCCTCCTCTGTGGTTTATGCTCCCCTGTTCTCACTGCAGCCCCTCTTACTAAAGGCAGTGTTAACGTCTTGTATGGGATTCAGCCCTCTGCATTCTGAGTCTGTGGAAATCTGCTGCTGATTTCAAAGGGAATAAGGATGAGCCCTTCAGCATGAAGGCAGATGGGGGAACAAAGACTGTTGTTGCCCTCGGCGTTTAGAGAGCAATTGGTGTATTATACTGTGAGATTTGGTTTCCTTTCTTTACTTGAATGACAGAGGGAGGAACCATGCCTTGTGCCAAAAACTGCTTGCTTTGCTATGAACATTCAATAAAAGCTGTCTTCATATGCAAGCATCTGTTTTTGCCCCATGGCCTGATATATCCAGAGGGTTAGCATTTAGGAAATAATTTTGTTTGCACTGGGCAACTTACAGAAGCAAATGAGACACAGTGGTAATGATGCTGTCTTGTGTGGAGTAAGCGCAAGCACAGCCAACCAGTTCTTACTCCTGCTTCCCTCTTGCTTCACTGAAAGCTACATCAAAACAAGTGCCATGGTGTTTCTAGGCTACTGGGCCAGTTTGATGTTAGGACCACACTTGCTTTTATTTCCAGTAAGCTCAGACTCCCTGCTAGTCCCTACTCCACATGAGATGGCTCATGCTCTGATGCTAGCCCAGAGGGAGATGACCGGAGAGAGCCTAGGCACAAGGAAGGAGGGAATAGTTTGCTGTCACGGTCCTGGTGTACCATCCTGGTGCAAAAAGTTGATGGATAGATTTGGTGGTCCTGTCAGGTAGAGGGCATCAAGCGTGGTGAGGTCTTGCTCATTATGCTGACTGGGAGAGTTGCCTGGATTGAGCCACCTCCAGAGCTGTGCTTGAACTTTGTCTGGGAGAGAACAAGCTGACGTGGTTCAGAGCAGATCCGGGTGAAGAGGAAGAGTTAAGTAGTGTGGG
The DNA here is from genome assembly GCA_008711295.1 of Anarhynchus alexandrinus. NCBI lineage: Eukaryota > Metazoa > Chordata > Aves > Charadriiformes > Charadriidae > Anarhynchus > Anarhynchus alexandrinus. The sequence goes on from VUYV01000028.1 coordinate 42,725, forward strand.
TGATGCAGATTCCTGTCTCTGCTGTTCCCTGGAGATGGGGATGTCCCCTTAGGAGGTGCGGAGGGAATGATAGATGTGCTATTAAAAAAACTATCAAACCACCAGCAAAATAAATCTGTAAGTTAATGTGAAGAGACAAAAGCCTGATTTCTTAGCACTCACAGCTGGTGGGAATGGAAGCCTTTAGCAGAGATGATGCTGGTTTGGAAAGGCTTGTTTCCGGTGTAGTTTCCTAATCCCAACATGAAAATGTGTATCCTTGCTGATTCCAGTCATTCTTTCAAAGGCCAACTTCTGCTCAGTAATGCCACCATTGAGATATAGCTACAGTTAGGGCTTCCCTGGCATAGTTCATCTGCTGCCCTGCTCGTGTTAAGTCTGTGCTTTCTGGCTGGACTCACCTGTGCATCCCTACCTTAGGTAACTGATTAGACCAAGCTTTTGAGGAGAATTGTTTTAGCTAAGCCGAAGGGAGCTTTCTCTCTTCACACTTTAGTTTCTTCTCATAATCAAATGCCTGTAAACAACATGAAAATGTTGTCAACAAGAAGATTCAATCTCGTCTGTGTGAATTTTGGCTTAATTTAAATTAACTAACCCATTAAGGGACTTTGCGTATGACGGAAAATTGAATCTTGTAACAAGCAGCCACTAACTTTGCTTAATTAAGATGATGCTAAACATAATTCAGGCGTTAGTACAGACTGAAGACTGTCTTCCTTGTACCACCCTACAGGTCCAGCCACATTCAATGTGCCTCCTCCAGCAGTGACTTCACTCTGTGTTTCCATAGCCGAGCTTTTTCCTACTAACCTTTTCACTGCAATAATTGAGCTTGTCTAACCTTAGTACACCTTTGCCCATACCTGAAACACTTCACAAGTATGAGGTCCCTTTGCTCATCTCAGGGGCTTTGTTTCCTTGCTCTGTATCTTTGCAGAGTTGGGCACAGAGGGGGAGGTTTGTTGCTCGTACCTGTTTGCTATTGAGGGGAGCCTCGGTCGAATAAGTGTGTGTGCGTTTTGCTGATGTGGCAAGCTGTATGGTAGTGTAACGTGGTGTCCAGGGGGTCAAAGACAGCACTCCTGGCAATGCCTTGAAATAAGATGGTAGGTCATCCATTCTTGTTCAAGCTATTAGTCCGCAACATTTCTATCCTGCTCTCTGAAACCACTCCAGAAGGAGACAGTTGCTGTATAAAGCACATGGGGAAAGTAAACTCCTGCCCCCGTACACTCCTTCAGCTCCTGCTCCTTTTCTCTTCCTCTGAACTGCTGTTTCCAAAGTCCCAGACAAGCTTCCAGCAGTGGTGGAGATGCAGAGGTTTTAGTCAGCGTGGGGAGGGGCAGATGGAGGTACAGTAAGGCTGGTAGTCTGGGAAGAATGAGGAAGGGTGCTGTGGTGGAGAAGGGTGAATTTGGGGGTGAGTCCAGTGAAGGGATGATGCAGGTGGGTTCTTCTCACCTGACTAGTGACCTTTTCTCTGTCCCTTCAGAACAGACTTTCTGTCTCACAAGCATAACTTGGGGAAAATGCTTCATCCTGACACTAAATAAGCCATTTTCCCATGGATGAGGAGAACCTCATGGTGATACTAGGAAGGCATACATTGTGATTACTGGTCCCCTCCCTCCACTTCCCACCAGTATGTCCCACAGCCGGCCCCTGTATCCCATGCTCTCTTTTTCCTCTGTCCCACAGAGCCATGACAAGAGCTGCGGCTAAGGAAGGAGAGCCCAATGGGGCCATCACAGTTCATGAAGAGATAAAAAAGGAGGAAATGGAAGAGAGAGGCCAGTGGAGCAGCAAAATGGAGTTTGTGCTGTCTGTGGCTGGGGAGATCATCGGCCTGGGTAATATGTGGAGGTTCCCGTACCTCTGCTACAAGAATGGCGGTGGTAAGTTCATAGCATGCATGAGTTGTTCTAGATCTTCAGGCACAACAAGAGATACACGCGTGTCTGGCCCCATTTCTCCTATGCCTCATGTACCCCTACATTCACTCCCTTGCCCTCTCCTCCAGCAAGTTAGCTCCTCCCAGGAGGAATAGCAGTGAGGGCTGAATCCAGTTCCCCAGTGGGTACTGTTTCTCAAAGCAGCTCTCCTGAATTTGGATGCTGAATTGAACTTCACTAATTCTTCAAGGCTCTTGGGCATCTCAAGAGACAGGTTGTCTTACAAAACCATCAGAAAACTGTGAGTGGTCAAAAAGCCAGCAGCAACCTCCTTCTACATAATTCCCTTTTCACACCCTCTGTGTCACCCCCACTTCTCTCAGGCCCTTTTTTACAAAGGAGGAAACGCTTTGATGACACCGGTACCCTTGTCAAGGTCTAGAACCCCCTTCCTTGCACCTGGGACTTCCTTGTCCAGGGCACTTGATCTCCCACCAGCTCCTCTCACAGGGCTGGCTGCCCTGTGGTTATTAGAGAAATGCAGTATTTTATTGTATCAGTACAACTCGATCAGTTCCAGAAATGAGGGAGGGTACCAGACACCCAACACTGAAGCACCTTGGTTTGTCATATAGGCAAATATAAGACGGAAGGGCCATCTTTGAGAACGTGCACGTGAAAGATTTTCTCAGAGGACAGGAAGAAGGACATTGCTACCTCTTCCCCAGGAACAGTTCTCCCAGTAGTCAGCCCACTGCTAGGGAAATCTGTCCTCAGGAAGAGTTTGTTCCCCTTTCCTTTTGTTTCTTGCATGACTCTCCTTTTCTAATAACACTGCAATAAGATCATTAAATGGTTAAAAATGAAACTTTCTCAAAACAATAAAATGAAACTGGGAAAGAGGAAGAGAATAATTGACTGTCACTAACTTTTCTTGGTGAATCAAAATCTAACTATATAAAAGAAAAGGAGGAATAATAAATTATATGTCAAATACAGCAATAACTTCACTTTTGTTCTTGTTCTCTAGAAACACCTTTAAATAACACTTTGGGGCTTACATGTTCCCCCCACTTTAAACTTCCTTTCTCTGCAGACCATGCCACAAAGGCCTTTCTTTGCCAAGGTGCTGTGAGCTGTCACCAATGGATTCAACTGTTGTTCATTCCAGGACTACCAAATTCCTGTCCCCTGTGCTGTTGTTGGAGTTTATCCAAATCAAGCATGAGTCAATACAATGTCTCCTCCGAAGCAAATGGGGGTTGGATAAGAGGATGGTTAAAGAAAATGGAAGGAGTTTTTCTTGAACCTGGAATGATTTTTAGCAGATCCTCCAGTCTCCTTCTCTGAGGTTTTGATGGTAGGCACTGGAGGCACCAAAAGCAAGTAAGACCGGCATGGGTTAGTAAACACTGGTAGTGCATCTGATTGAGCAGCCCATTCTGCAGTGACGCTTTGAGAGAGAAGTCATGGTTTTTGCATGGAAAATTCCTTCCTGAGCTCAGATGGTATCTTTGCATAGTTTATGCCTATGATATCCGGTTCAGTAGTCCTTGCAATTTGTATGCTAATTAGTGTAAGTGAAAAGGCTACTTTTATTCATTTTAGATATTTATTGAAAAACTGTTGGTTTTTTTAATTAAACTACTATGGAATATCTAAGGCTGTGATTCAGAGGTCAACAAGGCTAGGCTAGGGAAAGATTAGGATGGAAGAGTCCTTCCCTCACAGCTCACACACTGTCATTGCGGAAAGTATGCTACTACTGTAGAAGGTACATTTCTCTCTCTAGTGCTCTAGGGAATCAGATGGCCAACAAATTTGTATGGGACAAGGCACTGTCTTTCCCATGACACTCAACGATATCCTTTCCACTTGAAAAGTCCTTGAAATTGCAAAACAGACATTTTCCACTTATAAATTCCCCCCACACACACTCTAGCCCGAACTGGAGACTGCTGTCCTGTCACCTTTCTCCACCTTCAGATATAGTGAGATGGTTATAAAGCTGTAAAGACAGATGTCATAAAAACAATTGTGCTGACTTGCTGTAAAGCAACTGAGTGTAAACTTATCTATGGCTGCACTTTCAAATCTGATCTAATTGCTCATCATCCTGAGCTTGCTACTGACTTGTCAGGAAAGAGGGTCTGTTTCTGGGGGCCTCTCTCAGGGCTGAGTCTCCTCCAGTGGACCAGCAAACCGGGGGGAGGTCACAACTGGATTTTCAGCTCAGAAGTGCTCTGGAAAAGGTGAGAGAGGCAAGACAACAGAGGTCTAAGAAAGCCATCATTATTCAGAGACCAAAATGGCTCAAACTCTACCAGAGGAGAGGGTCTGGGACCTGCCGAGAGGCTCATCTGTGTGCAGGATAATAAAGCTGTCTTGTAGATTTGGCATACAGATACGATGTCTTGCAGCACCGAAAGCAGCAGCTGCCTCTAGTTTAGCATATGCAGTTCCCATTCCTTGCTCAGTTCCCATTCCTTGCTCTGCAGCCCTGGACGGGTGCTGTGAACCAGCCTCCCTCCCTCCAGCCCCAGGTTCCCTGCAGCTCCGGCACTGCTGTGTTTAGGGGAGATTTGGATGTTGCTTGTTGTTGTAACGTTGTTGGCTTCAAAAAACAAGGGGAAATGTTCCTAGTTGCTAATTGTCAGGGGAAGGAATTTCAGTGCTACTGCCTGTGCTGGCAGGGGAGGAGAGGGCCTGGGGAACAATGTCTGGCTGGGCTGAGAAAGGGGCCCCCATCTCGGTTGCAAACAGCAGAGATGCTCTCCATGCACTGTCAGTGGGAGGTACTCATGACCAAAAGTTTACTGTATGGGATGGCAAGACCGGGACAGCTGTTCCAGCGAGGAAGGCCGTCGCCTTGGCCTGTTTGAAGGGGAGAAAAAGTGTGAAACCCTACGCCAATGATGGGGAGAAAGACTGCGAGATTGTAGAAGGGAGGTCAGCAGTGAAACTGAACTCTCAGGAGCAGTTTTGAGCAGAACAACTTAAGTATTGGGAGTTTCGGTTTGGCAGCAGAATGGAAAAGAAAGAAAAAAAAGTTCAGATGGCTGAACAGGGCATAAACCTTTTTTTGTTTTGTTTGTCTTTTCTGATGCATTGGTTTTGTTGGTCATTGTTTCGGGGAAAAAAACTGCTCTCTTCCCTTCCTCTTCCATTTCATCAAGGGTTAATCTGAGGGCTATTTCAGGCTGATTTCTCTTAAGGCATTTCTCTATATTTTAATAAAAAAATGGAATTTGAAGAGACAAGTTAAACATTTTTATTTTGAAAATGCTGGAAAGATACTCTGTTGCCCTTCCCCTATTTCCATTCTTTCGGTGCAAACTGCTTTACAAATTTGACATGAAATATGTCTCAAGCAAATTTATATCCCGGGAAATTTATTACTTACCAAGAAATGTCACCAGCGTCCAGGTTTGTATCCTCTGGGCAAGTGGGGGAGTTTTTCTGTGACTCATGGGAAAGGCAGAACAAACATGGTTATGTGAAACAAGGACTCCTTTCGCTTTGCCTGACTCCTCCTGGAAGCTAGAATGAGGTCAGGAGAGTGAAGCAGGGAGATCTTCTCCAGCGCCGTCTGTTTTTTCCCTTTGCCTTGCTACTCCTTACCTCTAGGTTTTGGCCAAGACCAAACTCAGTACTGCAGTAGCACAAGACAGATCATACTTGTATTTTTTTCTGAGAAATGATGGTCTTGGAGACCTTGGTGTTTTTTCAGCAGAGGTTTCACAGTTAATTCGGAGAAATATTTGTGTTTATTTAGCCAAGTCCAGCTGTGGCCCCAGGTGCCTGGCAGAGAATGATGTGGACAAGGTTTTAAAGAGGTTCCTGACACAGAATCTCAACCCTCTCGGCAGGAGCCTTCCTCATCCCTTACCTCATCTTCCTCTTCACCTGTGGTATTCCCCTGTTCTTCCTGGAAACAGCATTGGGGCAGTACACTAGCCAGGGAGGGGTCACTGCCTGGAGGAAGATCTGTCCCATTTTTGAAGGTGAGTCAAATTACAGGCAGCACTTTCTAACAATTAGTGACTCAGAGCCTTTTTTGGAAATGTTATTCTGTTATTTTTCTTTCTCCTTTATTCTCCCTCCCTTCCTAGCTCTTCCAGCGTTGTTGTTCCTCCTGGTGACCGCTGTGTGTGCCGGGGTAGTGCACTGACTGCCTCCGTAGGTGACTGAGGGTGTGTGGTGCTGGCTGGGGGCTGTGCTGGTCCAGCCGAGGTGCCATCTCTGCTTTGGGATGCTCAGAGTCTGGGAGACAGGAGAAGCAGGATGGCCAGCAAGCAGGAGGAGAATGAAGTGTCGATACACGAACACCCACATGTAGTCCAGGACAAATCCTGAAGGCAGAAGAGGATGAGCAAGGCTGGCTGGCTGATGGCGCTTTGCCTGCCCATCGCTGTGCTGCGGCAGCATTTGCAGGCTGGTGTCCTGCACACTGGGGGAATCGCACTGCACGGACTGGTCTGACAGCCCGGAGGTGGGACGGGTTGTGGTTAAGGCACAGGTATAAGAACCAGGACTCCTGGGGCCCTGGGGGAGGTTGTTTAATGACATTAATATGTTGATTAATCTAATGTCCACAATTCTCCTGTCCAGAGGAGAGCTTATTACCCCACTTTTTCAGACAGAGAAACCTGTGCTCAGGCAGATTAAAGGCCTCATTAATTTGCTCAAGCACAGGTGTGCAGTGCTCTTTGAAACTCCCTGGGGAGTCTGGGACCTCCTGAGCTGGAGACCCCTGTGCTCTGGCACACAGCCTGGAGGAGGACAGCAGTGGCATTTCTTTTCTTTCAAGGCTAGAGCTGGCTTTGCTGCAGGAGAGGCACTGTAATGCAGTGGCATGGTAGTGGTCAAAAAAAAAACGTTTTCCCATCAGCAAAAGGTTTTCTTTCTGTTTCACCATAGGCCTATCTAGAGATACCAACAGAGTTTCCTGGCTGGATGCACAGTCACAAAATCCTTTCTCTTTCCCTTTCTCTTGCCCTATTGAGCCACTTGGTTGGTATTGCACCCTTCTTACCATGGCATGGTCTATGTCTTTGTCTGTGGTTAAGCCCAACGTGTCAGGAGTTGGTTGGCAGCCCCATCCTCACCTCCTTTACTTCCCTTCATAGGAATTGGATATGCCTCACAAGTCATCGAGTGCTATCTGAATATCTACTACATCATCATCCTGTCCTGGGCACTCTTCTACCTGTTTAGCTCCTTCACCACAGTGCTACCATGGGCCAGCTGCAATAACCCCTGGAACTCAGGTACACCTTCACTTGGTTGGCTTCTAGCCCCTTCTCAATTCCCAGAAATTATTTGGGTTTTGTAGAAAATATTTTTTATTCAGAGAGAAAACTCTCATGAGCTGCAGTGTGGCTAGGGGACTCCTGCAATGGCAACTGTCTTCATTCACCATGGGCAAGTGTCAGGAAAGGTGAGTGGTATGACCCTATGCCTAGCAGCAGGGGACGGTAAAACTATTTCCACATGGAGATGTTTTGGGCGTTGAGATTTCACTGAAAAATCCACATTTTCTGGCAAGCGGGAGAAGTAGGTGGGTTGGGAAAGTTTTCAAGCCAATCTAGAGTCCTCCTCATGTGGCAGGAGCTTTTCATTAGCTCTGGCACAACAATTTATCTTACTCTACCTCACTCCTTCAGAGTTACTGGGACAGTTGCTGCCACGTACTGAACAGTTTCCTTTGTGCACTCAGCTTTTGGCTAAACCAGACCAAGCCTGCACTGGAGGATTTTGCCAGGACAGGTCTCCCATTGTGGAACCAGTACCACAAAACTCCAAAGGCACTGTCTAATCACATCCATACAAACCACTGTTACATTGGCCAGGGGTCTCATCTCCTCATGCCCACAATTCACATAACTGTGCCCAGCAGAGAAGACCTGGCTTTGGTTTTGTTCAAGGCACTTGGGCTGTGCCCAGGAAGATGGGCTAGATGTGAGATAAACCTCCTGGATCTGATGTCCTTGACAGGCCTTTTTTACCATGTTGAACAGGTTGTTTTGCTTTCAGTGGAAAGCCAGGCTGGAAAGAGCTTTGGCAGCAGCCTGGTTCCCTCCCTTTTTCTCTTGGGTCGGATGATTTGTTTCTTTGATGTGTCAAATTTCTCCACCCTATGGGCCATTCACTCACACCTTCCTCTGCCCCTTCATCCCAGCAGAGGTAACTAGGCATTTAAAGAGTGGATCTGATTCCTTCAGCTTCCCCAGTATGGATTTGTTTGTGAGGCAAGCCACAGATGTTCTCTTAACAGACAGAAGCTTCCCAGCCAGAGCTGGGCTTCCTCGGTTTTCCAGTGGATTGTCTTTTGCTTGCCAAATGCAAGATGAGGTGCATTTCTTGGATGCACAGCATCTCCTCTGTTTTTAGTAATTTCACACTATGTGACAGAGTTGGGGATGGCAAAGTGGAACAGGAAGGCATCTGTGGGGTATGTAAATGTATGTGTGCGTGTGTAGACAGGGAATGGTGTGTGGTGTGGGAAGAGAATGGGATTTTCTATCCTGGCTACTCATAGTGGCTATCCCTCAATAATATATATTTTGCAGCCATCTGGTTTCCATTTGGCAGGGAATTGCTCTCTCCTCCTCTCCCCTTCCTGAAGCCCTCTGGCTACTGCTGGATTGGGATTCATGGCTGGGGAGAGCCAGAATTTAATGAGATGCTTAATGAGATGCTCTGTAGCATGGGGTGAAGGGTCTGTGTGCAGCCAGAGTGAGGGTTACTGTACAGAGGGGAAGGAGCATCCCTCATGGAGGAGCCTTGGAGAATTTCTCTGGCTCATCAGCTTCCTTTTCTTTTGGTAGATCTCTGTGTGGACATTCTGAATAGCTCCAGCTTGGACAACAGGACCATGCCTGCGAACACCACCTCCCCAATGATTGAGTTTTGGGAGTATGTGATTGCCTTCCCTCTGTTCAGGCTCCTCTCTCATCCAAAGGCTACAGCTGTAGGAGTATCTGGGCGGAGGGCTGTGTGTCTGTGTAGGACCAAGTGAGGTCCCACGTGTCAGACCCGAACACGGGGAGCACAATGCACTGAGCTGCCAAGGAGATCAGCACAGAGCCCAGGGGCATGAGGACTAGATACACCCCAAAGGCTGCCCACAGTGTGCCAACCCAGGGGTTCTGGTGTGTGCACAGGCACAGGCATGTTCCCTTTACAGCACTGAGGTGCCTGGGTGAGTGTGGCCACAGAAAGAGGCACCAAAAGAAGATGAGGACTTGCTGTAAGCAGGGGGTACTTGCGTTGGGTGTTGTAGGCTACTGTTGACAGGCAAGCATGGGAGACCAGGGCAGACTGAACAGTCCTCTACAGTGAAACAGAAAGGGGCAAAACTGCCTTTTCCCTTCTTCTGACTATGTCTTGCTTGGTGTCTATGGGAAGTGGTCCATCAGGCTGCTCAGGCTCATCCCTGGAGAGCAGGGATCTGGGGTGGATGCGTGAGGTGCCAGCCAGGGGCTCGGGGAGGTTTGGTCATGGTACTGGAGGCAATAAAACACCTCTGACGGAGGGGTCCTGCAGCAGGTGAGACAGTGTCCCAGCGAGGGTCATCACTGCAGCCTGGAGAGGTTGAAATGGCTGCCAGGGCCACACTACCTCTCCACACTCAGCTGAGGAAGAGCTCGTAAAGAAGAGGGGTGCCAGGGGCTCAGCTTCAGCAGTATTATTCTTCCCCATTTATGGCTCTTAAAGTGTCTCTAAGAGGGCTGAGTGTCCTTTGTCACTTGCAGCTGCCTCAGGGCACACAGAAGACAATATGTGCCCATGGGTGCAGAAAGAGAACGCACAGTGCTGGACCCCCTCTCCTGCCCTATTCTTTGCACATACTACTTAGAGAGACCTGTGACCCCTCTGAAATGATTGTTCAGGCTTTCTGCAGAGGTTGCAAGGGCAGGGGGACCCTGAGGGGACCAGTTTGGAGAAGGGTGTGCAGAGAAATAGTAAGTGTGGGATTGGGCTTCTGGTAATGGCATGAGCTGCAGTGCTGAGCTCTCATGTGGCCCACCTTCATGATGGTGAGTCTTCAAGGAATGAGGCTGAAGGAAGGGCATGGGAATCATAAAGGCCATGTATGCAGAGCTGGGGTGATTCGCATGGCTGGGAGCCTTGGGCAGATGTGTTGTGGATGGTCTGTTAAATCTTTGGATGGGGTAATGTGGGAAAGGTCTGCATGGATGAGTGGTGTCTGGGGTGTTAACGCTTCTCTCCCTGTCCCTGGACACCGGCAGGAAGCGAGTCCTGGGGCTCACGGATGGTATTCACAAACTGGGCGCTGTGCGCTGGGAGCTGGCTCTGTGTCTCCTGCTGGCGTGGATCATCTGCTACTTCTGCATCTGGAAAGGGGTCAAGTCCACAGGCAAAGTAGGAATGGAGATTGTCCTCCTGGTCCATAAGCCTCCTTGTACCCATCTTACATTTCTTCCCCAATCTCTTTTCCTTCTTCATGAAGTAGAGACAGGAGACATGCAGCACCAAAGGCAAACCTAAAACCTGGTGGGCTGTACTGATTTACACCAGTTATGTTTGACCCATAAGAGGAAGAATATAAGAGTAGATCAAACAGGGAGGAGAAAACAGGGAAAGACCTGGGAACTGAGGGGAGCCTTGGGTCACCTTTTCCCTTGGAGATACCCACAGTGGCTGATGGATACTCTCCAAGTATCATCCACTCACCAGTGTGTTGTCCTGGTTTGGCTTGCTGGTATTTTTAACAAGATCCTCTGCAGTGGCAAACTTTCTGCCCCTGGCAATAATTAAACACTTAATAATAATTAAACACAGACAAGCTTCTGCCTGTAACCAGCTCAGTGAATAGATTATGAATCTCTCCTTCTTCTTTATCCTGAAAAATATGTGGAGGAGGTGTCTTTGTGCTCTCCTTTGAACTCTCCCCGGCCCCGCAGGTTTGGGTTCAGCAGGCCACTTTCTGCATTTTGCTGGTGAAGCTGAAGCTAATGCTCCCTCCTGATGTTGGTCCTGTAGGTGGACTGGTTATCCTTCTGGAGTGAATCAGTGTGTCATGCTTTGGGGTGGGTGTTAGGGAGGCTGCTATGGCCTTGACTTGTTCAGGACCTCCTTTGTTCCTGGAGCTGCAATGAGATGGTTGGGTCATTAATGATGGTTGGGTCTTCTGGGCATTTAGGGGATGTCCCAATAGCAAAAGGAGGAGAACCAATTTCTGCAACAGACTTCTTCCTTCAAATCACTATCCCTAGTATTGGTAGATGTTCCCTGTAGTACTGGACACCTGTGTTTCTGTGTCAAATCCCATCTCCCACCTTAAAACTCCCAACTTAACTCCCACCTCCCAACTTAAAACTGGGCACCCATTTTAACAGAGCAAGACAATAGCTTGCTCTGCTCACTAGGTTTCTCCCAGTCTTTGCTTATGACACTGGCTCTTGCTGGTGCTGACCTGCTGTCCATCATTTCTCAAGGAGGGAGAGCACGACTCCACGTCTACAGGGAGAGGGGATGCTCCGCATTTTAAATCTTAAATCTCTGTTGCTCCCTGCCACAGTGCCATCTTCACACGAGGTATCATTCTGATCTTGGGAGATTGGGTCTGAGGGGCTGTTTGATCTGCATGGAAGTGTAATTAAGTCATCCCAGGTTCCCTTCAGCTCTCAGCCCTCTCCACTTAGTCTCTCCTTTGCCTGGTGCTGCCCTGGTGTGCAGAGCTTGCCTGCACAAGGAGAAAGCTAAAGAAGTTCAGTCAGGCTGGTTGGGCTGATTGGGTTTGGCAAAGTCAGACAAGAAAGTGAGAGGAAAAAGTGGTAGGTAGTAGCTGGAATGGTTTTCCTGGGACCACAGAAGATTTTTCTATTGCAGGTTTTAGGATACAGGGCTAACTTTTTACCAGCCAGATGTTATGGACATGGTGCAGCAATGCAGGGTGGGTTTTTCTGTCCCGAGACATACCACAGGTCAGACAGGCCAGCTGTCTTCTCTGCAGGTAGTCATTTTGAGTTTTACAGGGGCACTGTCAAAAAAATCAGCTCTTTCCTTCTCTTTCCTCATGGACTACGCATTAGGATAAGCAGTAGGGAGGTCCCAGGAATTCTGAGTAGGTGCCTAATTTTGTTCAACAGCTGCAGAGTAAACAGGATGTTTGTGCTTGACTGAAAGGCTGCTCTAATCGGATAACCCTGCCAGACCCTTGTGTTTATGCTTCTGTGATTTAAGGAGTCCAAACTTAAAGAAACAATAGCAACCTCAGGAAAATAATTTCAAATAACTCCACTAAGACTCATTTTCCTTAAAAGCCTTTTTCTTTTATTCATTTTGCTTGCTCTTGTGCTCTTTCCATGTTTCCTTTCCCTATGCAATCAGCTGATGTGTATAAATGTTCCCCAGAAGTGATTTCTGAAGGTAGATTTTAGTACTTGTCCCAAAAGTGCTTGCATTCTCATTCAATCAGGGAACAGCAAAAGTGCCACGTACTGTGACTTATTCGACCAATTATCACTAAGCAGAAAAAATATAATTTTAGGCCCCTCACTATGAATCCATAGAGTAAACAAGCCTTCACATTGCTTGGATGAATTTTAATAATGAATAAATGTTAGGAAGTTGCAACTTGCTCACAGATATTTTGCAAATGAAAAAAAAAAAAGTAACATTAGGCAATGGATTAAAGTTGATTAATTCTACTGTAATATTTATTTACATCACACATACGAATAAGTGAAAAGAAGGTTTTACAAAAATAATGGTCTTCATTTTCTTTAAAGGCTTTGAGGTGCTCCCGTTTTTTACCTGTGAGCTCAGAGGCATTGAAGGGATGAGAGAGCTGCATGAGCACCCCTGGAAATGAGACCCATCAGAGGTGTCTCAAATTGGGCAGCAAAAGTTGCTATTTAATTTGGAAAATTCTTGCTGGGAATAGGACTGTTTTAATAACTCCTCGTTAAAACTCAGTGACAGGAAGAGATCTGGGTGTCTTCTGCAGCTCTGGAAAGATGAAGAGAACAGCTGGAGAGCAGGGAAATTACACTGACTGGAAAGAGAGAATAAAGCAGAGCAACCAGTGGCAGAGTCTTGGGTGAAGGACAAAATGTAGATTAACTAAATCACTGGTGAGATGTAACCTTGATTAATTTCTTTCCCACCCCTCTTCTACGCTAGCAGTAGCCACTATAGCCAACAGCAGAGTCCAGGGACGTTTGCTGGGGTGGGGGCCTGCAGGTGAGATGAGATGATGCCTGTGCCCCCTTCCCGCTGACCCTCTCTCCTCTTGTTTCCCTGCGCCCACAGGTGGTTTACTTCACTGCCACCTTCCCGTATGTGATGCTTATCATCCTGCTGGTGCGAGGAGTCACACTGCCGGGTGCTGCTGAGGGGATCATCTTCTACCTGAAGCCGGACATCTCCAGGCTGGCAGACCCGCAGGTGTGTGGGGGTCGGGCAAGTGCTGGCCACGGGAAGGTTTCCAGCACCCTGGCCCTTGGATCTGCTGCTAGCTGAGGATCTAGCTGTCTTCTCTGAAAGGAGAACCGTTTAGGACTCCTTAAAAACAGCTGAGAGGGGTCTAGTTCCCCTGCACAGCACAGCCTTTTTGCTTGTGCGTCTGCAGCATATGGGCGTATTGGGTCATTCCTACTCACGGGCTCAGCAAAAGTAGGAGAGTATATGAAATATTCAGCATGTAACAGATGGTTTTACTGGGTCTTAAATGCAAATAATTAAGGAAGGAGGGGGGAAATGATCTACCACTTTTTGTTTTTTTCCAGCCTGGTTAGCACTTTGTTTGGCTCCAATGCTCCCTCCCGGGGAACGCAGGGCCCCTGTGCTTGCAAAGACTGAATGGATGCGGGTAATGTGGGCTGTGCAGCAGCTTCGCTTCACCCGTCCCAGGGGCTGGTCCCACTCGTTTGGGTCAGGGTCTGGCCGAATGGAGTGCGTCAGCCCCTGGCACCGCTCACTGGAGCTCATAGTAACAGCCCCTGGTGGGGAAGATGCTGTGCACCCCTAGATTAGGGCAGGGGGTGCAGCCAAACCCTGCAAAACAGCCCATGCTGGCAGGAGGTGGGCAGCAGCCTTGGGGGCTGCACAGGGCAGACAGCAGGACACCCCCCCTTGGAGGATCCCCCTGGGGTATCTGCTCCAGCACCTTTCTGTCTCAGCAGGTTCCTTCCCTTCCCCACGTGGGCTCAGGAACACTGTGCAGGCTGCCTCCCTCATCCCAGGGAGGTGCTAATAAACACCATATCCCCCCCTCTCCCCCCCTNTTGTGGAGGCAGCCAAGCAATATGCTTAGCCCACAGTCTCAGCTCACCTCCCGCATCTTCCCAGATGGCCAAAGCCCCAACTGCTCCCAAACCAGCTGCCAAACACACTGTCTTCCCCCAAATGGCTTTCAGATGCAATTATGTGTTGTCAATACAAAATCTGTGGTGCGCTGAACGCAAAGAGCCAGCTGAACATAAATGGCATTTTAATATCAAAATAAATAGCAGGAGGGCGACTGGGGCTGAGTGTGTTTTATTCATGGTCAGAGCTTATTCACTGAAAACTTCCCTGTCTTTCACAGCCTAACTAAAGCTGACATGGTCTGTCCAGGCTGCTGCAATCCAGCGTAGCAGGAGCGAGAGATCCTGTTACTGATTTTAGGTGGAATGTGGGGCTTTGGTGTAAAGCGGGATGTATGCTCATGCCTGAAGGGCTCCGGTGTACACGTCTATCTGTGAGAGATGCACGTGAATTCAAGCAGCAATGCATGGGCTGGGATTTTTTGAAGTCTGCCAAATTGCAGCCGCTTGGATGTTTGCAGCTGGGGGCCGCTTAGAGGAAAAAGAGAGTGAGAGGGAATGCACAGACAAAGAGAAAGGTGGGCTGTTTTCCTGCCTGCTAACTTGCAGCTCAGGGCTTTGCCTGGGAGAGCGTGAGAGTGGTGCTGCAGTTCAGCCCACGACAGTGAACAAGGGACTCCTCCATGGTGGAGAGGGCTGGGGCAGCGGTGAACAAGCCCTCTCAGCTTTTCCCATGCAATGCTAGATCAAAGTGGAACCTGGGTCCATGACACCCCATCGGCCTGGTATCTCTCAGCCCAGCAATTTTCCCCCTTTCACCCTGCACCGTGGCCTCAGAGATGTGGAGAACCAGATTTGGCAGCAGGGAGGGGAGTACATTGATCATGCAAAAGACTCACTGTCCCTCTCTTGGGTTGACTCACCAATGGCTCTGTGAACCCCAAGCCATGTAGGGACCACAGACACCTGCAGTGCCAACTTCAGCTGGAGTCACGCTATCAGGGATGCTGTGTCCACCCAGAAAGCAAAGGTGTGGGATGGGGGAGTGGTGTCAGGCATCAATCAGTGCCCCATATCTCTTTGAGTGTGATGTACAAATATGGTCTCCTGAGGAGCCTTTTCCTAGAGGACTTTGCATCCTATAGCTCAGTTTTCCTGGAGAGATATCCAAGTTTCTAAATTCACTGAACCTCTCTCCATCTCATGCAGTTTGTTCTGCATGGATCGAGGGGCTGGTGCTAGTCAGGGCACAGCCATTTTTTTATTTTGTCGCCAGGTCTGGAGACCACTGATCTTCTCTGTTCCAGGTCTGGATGGATGCAGGCACTCAGATCCTCTTCTCTTACGCCATTTGCCAGGGTTGCCTGACAGCTCTGGGCAGCTACAACAAATATACCAACAACTGTTACAGGTAAGAGGAGCCTGGAGTCCTTGCATCCTTCTGGAAATTTGCTCAGAGACGAACAGCACAGAGCTGCATCTGAGACAGGCTCTGTCCCCAGGGGAGACCTTGGGTCATGCTGCTTTGACTAACAAGCTGCTCGGACTGTGGAACCTGCAGAGGACTCAGTGTGGGGCAGAGTGGTTGAGGGAACAGAGGAGCTCCAGAAAATGGCTTTAGTACTGCTTTCCTGCGTGAGTCAGCTTGGAAATAGGAGAGATTAGAGGAGGGGGAGGAATGAAAATGGAGAGTGTCTCCAGCCACTGTGGAGACACCATGGGTTGTTTTGACAGGGCGGGTGAGCAGGGGTGGCACAGCCAGCTCTGCTGTCACTTGCTGGGCAGGGGAGATGGTACAAAGATGATGGTTGGGCCCCCCATCTCCAGTGCTTTACTGCCATCAGAATAATGTACTGCCAGTATATTAATCAAAGAGATTAATCAAGTCTGTCTGGCCTCCTCCTTGCCCTTGGATTGCAGATCTATATTATCCATGGCCTGACATGGAGCTCAGTGAAGCCATCAAGACCATTTCTGACACCTTCCACAGAGCCACAAAGAGTGGGGGCTTTGTTATTCCTTCATGTATTGTTCCAGCAATATGGGAAAATGTAATTGGTACTCTAGAGACATCAATCATCTCTCCTCTTCTGTTCTCAAATAAGAGCTGCCACGGCTGTTGGTCAGGCAATTAATACTTTCCCCTGGCTCTCCCGAAATGTATCTGTCACCAATTGAGCCGTACACTGATGCCTTCCTCTAATGTCTTAGGTGCCTTGGACTGGCAGCTTAGCTCTGGGTGGCCCAAATATGCTGGGTGTCCACACTGCCCCATAGTAGCCAAGGCTGTGGGTCGGCTCTGGCAGCTGCCCAGGCAGGATCCCGGAGTGTGGGGTTTCCAGCCCAGCCAGCTCAGACTGGTGCCCCATTTTTGCAGAGAGCAAGTGCACAAGCATTTCAGGACAAACGGCATAGCTCACTCCAGTCTCCGTCCCAGCATAGTTAATAAAGACAGTGTTAGACAAGAACCCTTGTCAGGTAGGGATTTTTGTTAAACCACTAGTCCTTGTTTACCAGACCTGCTGAACCTGTAGAATCATAGAATCATAGAATTAGTGAGGTTGGAAGGGACCTTTAAGATCATCAAGTCCAACCGTTAACCTACCCTGAAGAAAAAAGAAAAAAAAACACACAAAAAAAAAAAACCCAAAA
>VUYV01000028.1:59833-72232 GCA_008711295.1 Anarhynchus alexandrinus
AGGTGAGGCCTCACCAGTGCCGAGTACAGGGGGATGATCACTTCCCTAGTCCGGCTCACCACACTATTCCTGATGCAGGCCAGGATGGTGTTGGCCTTCTTGGCCGCCTGGGCACACTGCTGGCTCATACTCAGCCGGTTGTCCACCAACACCCCCAGGTCCTTTTCTGCCAGGCAGCTTTCGAGCCACTCTGCCCCCAGTCTGTAGCGCTGCATGGGGTTGTTGTGACCCAAGTGCAGGACCCGACACTTGGCCTTGTTGAACCTCATACCATTGGCCTCAGCCCATCTGTCCAGCCTGTCCAGATCCCTCTGCAGAGCCAATCTACCCTCAAGCAGATCAACACGCCCCCCTAGTTTAGTGTCGTCTGCGAACTTGCTGAGGGTGCATTCGATATGTACATGTTCATGCTTTCAGATGCTACTCTTCCTTGACTATGTTTACTTTTGCAACCTCTTCCCTTTTCTAACTTGCTGTTTTTCTCATTTTCTCTGTTGTTTTTCTTATTCTCTTGAATCCTGTCAACTTTTTTTGTTGCCACCTCCCTACGTATGTCATTGTGGCATCCTTTTCACAAGCCACTGGTGGTGCTCTGTGCCTCTCTTTGTGCCACATATAGTCCTATAACTCTTGAACAGTGGGGTACAAAGTAGCTAGGCTGATTTTTGGCTCTGTTCTGAGTTTTTTACTTCTGAGGGCATTCAAGTGTAGCATTGCTGTTCCTTGGTCCATGCTGTCTGACTGGGGAAGCTGAATACAGACATGATCCCAAGTGGCCCCATTCTACAGCAGGAAACAGTGATTTCTCTCTGGTCTCCCCCCTGCAGGGACTGCATCATGCTCTGCTTCCTGAACAGTGCCACCAGCTTCGTTGCTGGCTTTGCCATTTTCTCTGTGCTGGGCTTCATGGCTCGAGAGCAGGGTGTACCCATCGCAGAAGTGGCTGAATCAGGTAGGTTTTTCCAGCTGACATCAGAGCCAAGGCAAAACGACGAGCTCAGTCTGTTAATATGTGGCTCCGTGGCTGGTGTCATCGCCACAATTTTGGGTTTTTTGACAATGGAATGACCTACACGGCACCAGGCCTGCTGGGAGCAGATGGGGGCTGGCTCGCTGCAAAAGGGAGAAGGGTTTTCGCCCAAAAATTATCAGGGCTTATTAACAGGGCTTTAAACTAGATTNGTAGCATTGCTGTTCCTTGGTCCATGCTGTCTGACTGGGGAAGCTGAATACAGACATGATCCCAAGTGGCCCCATTCTACAGCAGGAAACAGTGATTTCTCTCTGGTCTCCCCCCTGCAGGGACTGCATCATGCTCTGCTTCCTGAACAGTGCCACCAGCTTCGTTGCTGGCTTTGCCATTTTCTCTGTGCTGGGCTTCATGGCTCGAGAGCAGGGTGTACCCATCGCAGAAGTGGCTGAATCAGGTAGGTTTTTCCAGCTGACATCAGAGCCAAGGCAAAACAGAAAGTCTGAAGGGGAGGGGACTTTTCTGAAGGGAAGCCCGGGATATTATCTAGATCCTCTATCGCTATGGGTGTCTGCAGCGAGGTCTGTTAATCTTGTAATCTTGTGGTCTGTTGGCAGGTCCTGGCCTGGCTTTCATAGCATATCCAACAGCAGTAACAATGATGCCCATGTCTCAGCTCTGGTCCTGCCTCTTCTTCCTCATGCTGATCTTCTTGGGACTGGACAGCCAGGTACAGCAAACGCTCCCTCCTCATCTAATGCCCAGGTGCCTGTCCCTACCCTGAGCACTCCCCAAGACCATGGGAAAGGATGAGGTGGTTACGTGCTTTGCTGGTACCTCAAATACATTCTCCACATTGTCTGCAGTACTTTCACACTGTATGAGCTCAGAACCAGGGCCACGGGAGGCCAGTGGTTATGTGTGCTGGCATCTCTGTTTGGCATCCTTCTCCCTACGTGTACGCGAGGGTGTCCCAGCTACATCCCCTCCCACCTCTGTGCCAGCACCGAAACCATGCACACTGCGGAGTGAGGCCCGGCACAGAGCAGGGCAGTCAGGGAAGGGGAATGGGGCTGTTTTCTCCCAGCTGCATCTCACCAGAGCAATCCCTGTGTGTTTTCCTCATTGATGTGCCCATCTCTTACCCTCCCATATCCCTGTTATGCCAGGAGCAAAACCCAGCAGAGCACCCTGTGGAGCACAGTGTGCAACCTTGGTGTGCTGGCACGAGGGGAGCAGGGGATGCCCTGGCATGTCTGCCAGGTAGGGTGTTCTGCCCAGGGTCCACTTTGAAGCACCTCAGCCCCTGCACCTGGAGAATGAGGTCTCTTTCCTCTGTTTCTCTGGGTCAAGAGACTTGTCTCATCTTGCTTGTCGCTCTGCTTCATGCTAGTGGGGCTGTCCTAGCAGTGGCTGATGTTCTCTTATGTACCCCATGGGTGGTGTGTGCTGTGAGACCAAGAGCCACGTGGTGATGAGCAAGCGTCCTGCCCCACAGTCAGCCATGAAAGCCATCAATTCACCTGTGGGACCCCTGGCCACTCGCTCTACTGGGTTGTCCCAGGCAGTTGTGGCATATTTTGCAGCCAGTCCTGCCATACAAGGGGTGTGCTTTATGTTAGGGCTGTATCCTCACAGTCACCTGGCTCCCCTTAGCTTCACGGTGGCAGGAGGAGCTCCCCCCTATCACAAGGGTTCCTTGTGCCATCTCAGGTGCTTCCTCACCCTGCTCGAGGGACACAGTCTGCCCCTTGCCTCCCCATCCCTTGGTCATTCCTGCTGTGCAGCAGCATGCTCTGTTGGCTTTCAGGCAATCCCTTGTGTGTCTCACAATTTATCCCCCCAACATGGGGCTGTACTTTTAACTCTTTCAGTCTGCAGCTCCAGAGGAGACCTCACTGATATACCGAGCTGTGTTTGGGTCCCTTGCAGTTGCAGCTGGCCCTTGGGGGAAGTGAGACAGAGAGAAAGAGAAAACAAAAGAAAAGAAAAAGGATTTGGGTGGCTGGAGGAAAAAAGGACAGTGAGAGGGAATGTGTGCTCGGGGAAGGGCAAACACTGATTTTTCTAACCTGTCGTCTTCTGCAGTTCGTCTGTGTAGAAAGCATGGTGACAGCTCTTATTGACATGTTCCCGGGAGTGTTTCGAAAGAAGGGGCGTCGGGAGCTGCTGATCCTGGCCATTGCAGTCATATGCTACCTGCTGGGCTTATTGCTGGTCACTGAGGTAAGAAAGGAGTAGCTGGGGTACAGCCGAGCACCAGAAACACCGCTAGACTGCTCTGGAGGAGTGAGTAGAGACAGCAAGCTCGTCTTTGATGCTGTTAATTATCCTTCATTTCTAATGCATTAGCTGGTGTCTCTCCCAGCCAGTGCTGCTTTTACCCTGCGTGATGCTAGCGTACTTGCTGGATAACTGAGCCTTCCAGAGAGACGGTCCAGCAGCCCAGAGGCGCCACCTGACATACAGCTTTATGCAAATACCAGTCCTGGTGGTTAAAACAAGCTGAACTGCACAAGCAGAAGCTCTTCTAAGGGCAACGATCAGTTCCTGGCTGCTTTCCACAAGAAGCAGAGCAGTGGGAGGGAAGGGAGGTAGTAATGGCTGCACCATCACCCTACCTGAGTCAGCGTGCAGCCTGTGATCCCCAGGACCAGAAGCAGCAGAGTGGTGTCAGCGTGATGCTACATGCATGATGTTTGCTCTGCTCTGCAGCTAATAGCCAAGCACCTCTTCCTGCACAGTGGTGTGGTGGGCTGCACTGTGCGTGCACCACACGCTTGGGCCAGGGGTCTTAGCACCCCTCTGTGTTGCCTCCACGTGCTGTGTAGTGGCAGCTAATTCCTGCTAAACCTCTTAGGTGCTGCAGAATGATCCTGGGCAGCTCCCACTGTGACTGAGAGAGCTTTGAGTGAAAATGCGTGAAAGGTTCCCATGGCTTTTGCATGCCCACTTGCATGGAGGCATCCACTCCCATGGATGGTGCAGGATGTCACCTCATACATGGTGGGATGAAAGGGTAACTCCTCTGCTACTCTGGCAGTGTCTACAGCCCTTCAGTACTATTCAAAGGCATCTGCTTGACTTGTATTGGAGAGGCTTTCTCTTTGAGAAAACACATGAAAGTATGAGAGTGGAGTCATCCACTGACCTGTAGAGGTAGCTGATGGCAACTATGCAAGACTCAGCTTGAAGTCAGAGGCAGCAGGGAAGCCACATGCCTCTGCCATCACAGGGCTTGGACCTTGAGCAATATGTAAAGATGGATGCAGCAAAAATGAGGTGTCTGGATGTCCTGATCCTCAGAATCCCAATTTTTTGCCCAGAGCATTTGTTGAGGCCCCATCCCTGGAGGTGTTTAAGGCCAGGCTGGATGTGGCCTTGGACAACCTGGTCCAGTGGAAGGTGTCCCTGCCTATGGCAGGGGCGTTGGAACTCAATGATCTTCAAGGTGCCTTCCAACCTAAACCATTCTATGATTTTATGATTCTTGGGTGCAAAGTTCTGCACTGCTACATGGTGCTTTGAAATGATACTGAAAACTTGCTAACTGGTTTAAAACAAGCAAACACACTGGCTCCTGCTCTTATGGACATAGAAACCAGCCTAGACCAGCAGTATCATAAAATGGGCATGAAAAGCTCCCCTGTCACCAGGCCTGACTGTCTTTTTGGGACAGAGTTGGGGCAGCCCCAAGAGAAGGTTCTTCTCTCACCTGCTTTAGATGTGGTGTTTCTGCTGCTGTTCTTCTGCTTGCCTCAGTCATTTTTCCCTCACATGGAATAGTCCTGCCATGACTCTCTCTTCTCTACCTCTTCACCAGGGTGGGATGTACATCTTCCAGCTCTTTGACTACTATGCTGCCAGTGGCACATGCCTGCTCTTCCTGGCCATTTTTGAAGTCATCTGTGTAGGATGGGTTTATGGTAAGTGGAGAACAAAAATCACGTGTTTCTCTTTCTCAAGGCAAGGATGGGGTGTTGAGAAGTGGCAGTGGGTGGAAAAGATCCTTAGGGGGCAAAGGAATGCTGTAATTACCCTCTTTCTTGTCTGGTTTCCACTGTGTTTCCTCACAACATTTCTTAATTGCTCCACATTTAGAGTAGGAATGTTTTTTCCCTGTCTGAAGATTCCTTATGTTGAACTACCTTGCTGCTCTTCCCATCTGTCCTTTGAATTAGAAAATAAGCTATAGAGGAGCGACTGCTGTTCTTTGGTCTCTGTTACTGTCTGCTTGCATTGTGCCTTTAGTTTAGTCCTGTCAGTTAATTTAACACAAAATGCTGGGATGCAGACTTGCTGTGTGTTACTTCTGCAACTCTTCCTGTTTGCACGAGCTGTGGTGGCACTCCTAAAAGAAACAGGAGGGACCGCTTTGGCTCTCAGTGAAGTCCGTAACTAAACTACTCAGGAGCAGGATTAAACTGAGATCCATGAACTGTCAGAAGGAAACCAACTGCTTGTTAGTCTGTGAAGTAAGAACAGTATCCTGTGATGTCCTACGGGAGATCTCTTCCCTGCTGAATGGTGCCTGAGCACACAGGCTGCAGTTCACTGCCTTGAAGCTCACGTTGAGGCCGATGTTTTTCGGGCAAGGGGTCTAGTTGTGTGTGATGCAGAGCAGCTGCTCTCTCTCCTTAGCTTCATCAGGCTACAGGAGCTCAGTACCTGTAAGGATCATGCAAAGCTATAGTAGATCCCAGCTTAGTCCAGCTCCTCAGCATCCCACAATCAGGCATCTGCTGGCTCCTAGCCACACCAAGCATCATGGCCATCCTAACATAAGGAAAAGATTTCAGGCATGAGCATCATGTTGTGTCTCTTTCAATGGCCAGGAATGGATGCTCAGTAAGGAGTATAATAGCAGAAAAGTTAGCAATTATACTTTCTATGAATATTCTTCCAGCTTCTAACAACTTATTATAGAACCATAGAATGGTTTCGATTGGAAAGGACCTTTAAATGTCATCTAGTCCACCCTTCCTGCCATGGGCAGGGACAACTTTCACTAGATCAGATTTCTCAAAGCCCTGTCCACCCTGACCTTGAACACTTGCAATGATGGTGCATCCACAACCTCTCTGGGCAACCTGTTCCAGTGCCTCACCACTCCCACAGTAAAAAATTTCTTCCTTGTATCCGTTTTAAATCTACCCTCTTTCAGTTTAAAACTGGTACCCCTTGTCCTGTCACTACATGCCCTAGTAAAAAGCCTCTCTCTGTCTTTCTTACAAGCCCCGTTTATATATTGAAAGGCTGCAACAAGGTCTCCCTGGAGCCTTTTCTTCTCCAGGCTGAACAACCGCAATTCTCTCAGCATTTCTTCACAGGAGAGGTGTTCCATCCCTCTGATCATTTTCATGCCCATTCTCTGGACCCACTCTAACTGTTCTAACAGGTCCATGTCTTTCTTGTGCTGGGGATCCTGGAGCCAGATGCAATACTCAGCTCATTTCCCAGGAATTTCCAGAGCAAGAAGTAAAATATGTTTTTTTTTTTCTGTTAATTTTTCCAGTTGACTCAGGTAAACATTTATCATCCACAAAAATTCTGTAGCAAGAAGCTCCATGGATTGATCAGGTGTTGTGTGAGGAGTCACTCTCTTTTCCTTGCTTTAAATATGCCACCTGCTAATTTCATTTGGTGCCACCTTTGTCTTATTTTAGAAGAGACAGTGAACAGACAGTCCCTGTGTGCTCTCTTTGGTGCTTACAGTTCTATAGATGTTGCATTGGCTGTGGTGCAGCTGCTGATGAAGGGATTAGAAGTTTCTCAAAAAGCTTTATGTACAGCAGTCTGGATGGACTCCTCTCTTACTGAAATGGCAGAAGGTCCAGCCGCTTGGGCTTGACCTCCAGGGAAGGCAAGAGAAGCAGATCTGCAAGAAAGATTTATTCTAGAGAGATGTCCTACAAGGGAAGCTCACCTGAAAGCTTGCAATACCGATCCCTGGCCAGATTTTAGTTTAGAGTCCCCTTCTACCCAGTCCCTGTGGGATTTACAGGGGGATGGAGATTCCCATCCATCTGTGACAGGCTTTCATCATCACCTTGCTGGGTTACATGAAACTGAATTATGCTTTAATGTATGGACCCCCCCCTGCCATTTTTAGGGTCACACAGGACAAATACCTTTTCTGATGACCCATGGAGACGAGCAATGGCAGCCAATGAGTAGGAGAGGTGATGCTGCCCCAGCAGCCTGAAAGGGGACAGAGCAGCTGGGGACTGAGAAATGGTCCTTTCCCTCACCACCATGGGTTCATTTGCCCCACTCCACACAGTGGGATTTTACCCTCTTGATGTTCTGTTTTACATACATTGGGCTGATTCTGGTCTGAAATGTAGTCAGAGGGCCAAGGTGAGGCATCTCAGTGGAAAAAAAGTGCCTGGTGCCAATTAATGTTTTTTTCCCCAGCCTCCAAATTGGCAGGGCTGAGCCTCTTGCTTACACTGTGAAGAATTACAGCATTTTTGCTAACACAAATATGCATTCTGAGTTTCCCCTCTCCCAGCACATACGCCAACCACCCACCACTTGGCAGCTTCCCTCTGCTGCCAGGCAGCTGGTCTCGCAAAGATCTGAGGATTTCCTCGCATACTGCTCTCTGCCTGTGAAAGGATTGCCCAGCATCAGACCTGCCAATCACATTCCCTAGAGGGGACCACTGGAGGGGTTTTGGTTGTTTTTTCCCCCTCCGACCTCTCCTCTCTGCCTTCCACTTTGGGACAGGCAGCCCTCATACAAGTGGGCACAGGTTTTGAGCACTGGGATTCGTAACACTGTGCCACCAAAACATGCTTCAGGGAGGATATTTTCCAGGTGGTCACAGCATGCCCATTAGGATTAGCTGTTCCAGGAGAAAGCGAGTGCCTCCATCGCTGCAGGAGAGCCGGGGCTGAAACCATTAGGACTGTTTACAAAGCTAAAGCAAACTGCTGCCAGCGGGTACCTGTGGGCAGCCCTAGAGTGAACCCGTGTTGTGCTGGTATAAATCTTTCTCTCGCTCTCTTGCTCACATGCAGCATGGCTACCAGAAGTGGCTGCCTCCTTCTGCCTGGATCCCACCTCTCGGGCTTGCTCCAGCAGTGTTTGCATTATCCTCTTGGATGCACCAGCTACAGGCAATCTTACATGCTTATTTATGGACCATAAGGGGCCTGCTCTGTGCACCTGGTACCCAAAGGGTGCGCAGTCATTGCAGTGCCACAGCATCTCTGCTGCCGGCATTTTGCACAGGTTGGGCGCAGGTGTTGATGCTGCAGGTTTGAGACAGAGAGGGAGCAGATACAAGCCCCGGCATAGAGCCTGGGTCATCACTGATTGAAATCCTGTGGATGAAATTGGATATAGAGGAATGCAAATAAAGGCAGCTTGGGAGAAAAGGTTTAAAAAAAATAAAATCTTCATAGATTCCAAACTGGCAGATCTGTGAAACTTACTGTTTCTGGACATTGTAAAAATAAAATAAAATCTTTGTCCCTTTCAGTTTGGGTATCGCTTGCAGTTGTTATAAGTTACATAAAATGAGAAGGGCTCCATAAGGACAAGACATAAGGATGTAAGCAAATCTCTAGTTGGGTTCATGTGAAATTTATTCCCGTTAATTTATGTAGCAAAAGTAAATGATTTGTCAGAAAAGCATGCAACAGCTTTGAAGGTATATGGGATTGGTCACAACAAGAGAAGTGCTACCAGCATATATGGATAAATTCCCTGTGCCTGCATACTGTTCTTCCTTGTCTTGGGATATTGGGGATAACACCAAACCTCTTTGTTCATTCCAACAAAAATCTCTTTGGGGAAATCTTTATGGTTTTCTCTGCAGGAGCTTTACCTAATCCTTCTAATGCGTGGGGAAGGAAAGGGGACTGCATGCATCCTCCAGCTCCTAATTTGCTCAAAAAGCCAATGTTGAGTGATTGAACTGGTGAGTTCTTAAGCTTGATTACTTTGTCATCTGCCCGCGAAACATAGAGCATGTAAAACTTCCTGTTCATATGCTCTCCGAGGATGCTCTGTCAGTTCCCATTGTGTTTCATTGCATCACCTACTGACTGCCACAGTGGCTGTGGGAATTCAGGACCTGATGATGGTTGTACTACAGAGAACAGGGGTAAGGACAGGTAGCACACCGTAACTAGCAGTGTAAGTTTTGGGTTGTTTTCTTGGTGGAGGATGGACATCTGTTGTGTCTTACGTTTTGTTTGGCATCTTTGTGTTTCTTTAATTGCTATGTATCTTCCACTAGATCCTAGATTCAAATTTGCAGTGAAACTTTGGCTTCCACAAAGTCGTATTACGAATGAATTTATCTGTCATATGTCTGACATCACAGTGTGTTTCTGTGGAAACACTACATATAAGAGACTGTGCTATACTTTCATATTCTAAACTACAAGTCATGTCATTTTTATCTCTCTCCTTTTATTTTTTTTCCACTTGGTGGATGATTTTGGCTTCTTGGCAAAATAAATTTTTTATACCATCTCCCTTTAATCCCCAGTATATTTTCGGAAATGCTATCTGAAGTCTCATGATAGTTGCAGCTTGGAAATTTAGAGTTCTGCTCTCTGGTGTAGGCTGGGCTCCCACACAAGACTGTGTGTCCCTTGATATGCCACAGCTTGTTGACTGTGCTGGAGGCTACTTGTTAACTTGCCAACTCAAGATGGGAACCATGAGGTGTTCAAAGAACCTGCCCCTCCCAGCCTAAGTACTTCAAAAATCTGGGTTTAAAAGAGCTTTCCTGCAAACATTAGTCATGGGGTATAGAAAATAATGCAAAGAATTACAAAAAAAGAGAAGCACACATAATGTGCTTTTGTAGAATTCATATATTTAAAGAAAACGTAATACAGGAATTCAATTCTAAGACATAAAAAACACAAACCAAAATAAAAGTCACCACTAAACAAGAGGAGTTAGAGATGTACACACACCTGCAGGGCTATGATCTTATTGGCAGAGATGTGCTGGAATAGCTCCTATGACTGGAGTGTTGGAATGGAAGGATACAGGCTCTTCAGGAGGCACAGGCAGGGGAGACGAGGAGGCGGTGTCGCCCTCTATGTCAATGACCAACTGGAGTGCATGGTGCTCTGCCTGGTGATGGATGAGGAGCCAACTGAGAGCTTATGGGTCAGGATTGAAGGGAGGGCAGGGACAGGTGATGTTACAGTGGGGGTCTGCTACAGGCCACCTGACCAGGAAGACCAAGTGGATGAGGCCCTCTATAGACAGATAGGAGTAGCCTCACATTCACAAGCCCTGGTCCTCATGGGGGACATCAGCCACCCCGATTTCTATTGGAGGGACAACAGAGCAGGGCATCAGCAATCCAGGAGATTCCTGGAACATGTCAATGATAACTTCCTTCTCCAAGTGACAGAAGAGCCAACAAGGAGAGGTGCTATGCTGGACCATGTTCTCACCAACAAGGAGAGGTGCTATGCTGGACCTTGTTCTCACCAACAAGGAGGGGCTGGTGGGAAATGTGAAGGTCAAGGGCAGCCTTGGCTGCAGTGACCATGAAGTGGTGGAGTTCAAGATCCTTAGGGCAAGGAGGGCACACAGTAAGCTTGCTACTTCAGAAGAGTAGACTTTGGCCTCTTCATGGATCTACTTGGTAGAGTACCATGGGATAAAGCCCTGGAGGGAAGAGGGGCCCAAGAAAGCTGGTTAATATTCGAGGATCACCTCCTCCAAGCTCATCCCAACAAAGAGGAAGTCAGGCAAAAATGCCAGGAGCCCTGCATGGATGAACAAAGAGCTTCTGGACAAACTCAAAGACAATAAGGAAGTCTACAGAGGCTAGAAGCAAGGACAGGTATCCTGGGAGGCATACAGAGAAATTGTCTGAGCAGCCAGGGATGAGGTTACGAAAGTTAAAGACCAGATATAATCAAATCTGGCCAGGGATGTCAAGGGTGACAAGAAAAGCTTCTACAGGTACATCAGTGATAAAAGGAAAACTAGGGAAAACGTGGGCCCTCTCCAGAAGGAAATGGGAGACCTGGTTACCCAGGATATGGAGAAGGCTGAGGTGCTCAATGACTTTTTTTGCCTTGGTCTTCACTGGCAAGTGCTCTAGCCACAGTGCCCAAGTTGTAGAAGGCAAAGGCAGGGACAGGGAGAATGAAGAACTGCCTACTCTAGGAGAAGATCAGGTTTGAAGTTATCTAGGGAACCTGAAAGTACACAAGTTTGTGGGACCTGATGAGATGCCTCCATGGGTCCTGAGGGAACTTGTGGATGAAGTTACTAAGCCACTATCCATCATATTTCAGAAGTTGTGGCAGTCTGGTGAAGTTCCCACTGATTGGAAGAGGGGGAATGTAACCCCTGTTTTTAAAAATGGAAAAAAGGAAGACCTGGGGAACTACAGGCCAGTCAGTCTCACTTCTGTGCCCAGCAAGATCATGGAGCAGATCGTCCTGGAAACTATGCTAAGGGACATGGAAAATAAGGAGGTGATTGGTGACAGTTAACATGGCTTCACTAAGGGCAAATTGTGCCTGACAAATTTGGTGGCCTTCTGTAATGGGATTACAGTATTTGTGGATAAGGGAAGAGCACTGACATCATCTACCTCGACTTGTACAAAGCATTTGACACTGTCCTGCATGACATCCTTGTCTCAAAATTGGAAAGACATGGATTTGATGTACGGACCATTTGGTGGATAAGGAATTGGCTGGATGGCCACACTCAAAGAGTTGCAGTCAACAGCTTGATGTCTGAGTGGAGATCATTGATGAGTGGTGTCCCTTAGGGATCGGTATTGGGACTTAACCAGTGCTGTTTAACATCTCTGTCGGTGACATGGACAGTGGAATTGACTGCACCCTCAGCAAGTTTGATGATGACACCTAGCTGTGTGGCGTGGTCAAAATGCTAGAGGAAAGGGATGCCACCCAGAGGGACCTGGACAAGGTGGAGAGGTGGGCCCATGCCAACCTCATGAAATTCAACAAGGCCAAGTGCAAGGTCCTGCACCCGGTTCAGGGCAATCCCAAGCACAAATCCAGGCTGGGCGGAGAATGGATTGAGAGCAGCCCTGAGGAGAAGGACTTGGGGGTGTTGGTGGATGAGAAGCTCAATATGAGCAAGCAATGTGCGCTTGCAGCCCAGAAAGCCAACTGCATCCTGGCCTGCATCAAAAGAAGCATGGCCAGCAGATTGAGGGAGGTAGCCGCTGCACACCCAGCACGCGGGCAGCTGGTGGGCGTCACCCAGGGCGTTACCACGGTGAGAGTGGGTGAACAGCGCGCAGCTTTCCTAACGGTAAGTTACTAAAAAACTCTTGACCCGGCCAGGACGTCATGGTAAGAACTCGGCAGAAGACCATGGCTTTCCTGAGCTCTGCACCGAGCAGCTCTGAGGTGGCCACCCAGACAGAGCTAGCGTGGCAACATGCTGCCACCCAC
>VUYV01000028.1:76242-196173 GCA_008711295.1 Anarhynchus alexandrinus
TGGTTGGTTTGTGTTTTTTTTTTTTTTCTCTCTCTCTTCAGGGTAGGTTAACGGTTGGACTTGATGATCTTAAAGGTCCCTTCCAACCTCACTAATTCTATGATTCTATGATTCTATGATTCTGCCCCTCTACTCTTGTGAGACCCCACCTGAAGTACTGTGTCCAGCTCTGGAGCACTCAACACAAGAAGGACATGGAGCTGTTGGAACGAGTCCAGAGGAGGGCCACAAAGATGACCAGAGGGCTGGAGCACCTCTCCTAAAACAGGCTGAGAGAATTGGGGTTGTTCAGCCTGGAGAAGAGAAGGCTCCAGGGACACCTTCTAGCAGCCTTCCAGTATCTGAAGGGGGCCTACAAGAAAGCTGGGAAAGGACTTTTTACAAGGGCCTGTAGTAATAGGACAAGGCAGAATGGTTTTAAACAGAAAGAGGGTAGATTTAGATTAAATATAAGGAAGAAATTCTTTACTGTGAGGGTGGTGAGGCACTGGAACAGGTTGCCCAGAGAAGTTGTGGACGCCCCATCCCTGGAGGTGTTCAAGGCCAGGTTGGATGGGGCTATGAGCAACCTGGTCTAGTGGAAGGTGTCCCTGCCCATGGCAGGGGCATTGAAACTAGACAATCTTTAAGGTCCCTTCCAACCCAAACCATTACATGATTCTATGAAACCCTGAACATTCACAAGTGTGGCCAGTCCTCTAGGCACATATTTTGCCTACCCCAGCCTTCTGGTGTTAAGATGCAAAGAAGCCAGGTCTCATCACAATTGCAGGTGGGAACCGTGGCATGACCGTGAGTTCACAACTGGATGAACACCCCTAAAGGCAGAGACCTTTATCAGCTAAGCACTGTGATAAAAATTCAGTAAGATAAATGCGGTATTATATCATCACAGAGGTGCTTAACTGATAACCCTTTTTCTGGACATGCTAGCTCCATTTTTTTTTGTCTAATATTGTTGCCCTATTTTACCTGAGGCATCTGATATAGTACATCTGGTTAGCTCTAGTCTGGAAGATCTTAGGGCATCTTATGAACGACTTTTTGATTCTTCTTCATTTCACATCTCTTTCAGGCCAACATTAGGCACTTGATCCTTTAAGATATTGTAGAGTTTACAACAAGGTCTGCTGAAGTCCATCTGTGTTACATTGTCTCCTCTATATACCATTGCATGTATTTCCTCTTTGTACTTTGGGTTGGGAAGAGTCAGTGATTAGGGTCTGGCCAGTGGCAGGACATTTAGATGCTCTTCAGATATATATCCCACTGTGGTGTGCCATGAGATTCAGGTGGGTCACACATACTGTGAAAAACATGATCTAGTAAGTGAAACTAATGAGGAGATCAGGCACCCACAGGACAGCTCCCACTGGACAGTACAGCAGCACTGGCAAACGGAAGATTTGGTTTCCGGCAGAGTTTGAATTGCCAGGTCTTCTGGGTTTAGGCCAAAAATAAAATATTCTGTGGAAAGCACAGTCTTAATGACAGAGGAAATGCCCAGCTCAGTGAGTATTCTTGACATG
The DNA here is from genome assembly GCA_008711295.1 of Anarhynchus alexandrinus. Lineage (NCBI taxonomy): Eukaryota > Metazoa > Chordata > Aves > Charadriiformes > Charadriidae > Anarhynchus > Anarhynchus alexandrinus. The sequence continues at coordinate 77,772 of VUYV01000028.1, forward strand.
ATTTCCTTGGTGTGCTGATCTGGTTACAAAGAAAGGGTTTTGTTCGGTGTCCCCCACTCTCTTTGTTCTTTTCAGCACTCTGGGCGCACACAATCCTGTATGCTTAACCTGGAAGAGCTTTCCCTTGCTGACTGATAAACCAGGCACCCCTCCTTGCTTCATGCCGGTCCTTACCAGCTCTTAGTGGCCCATGGGCTACATCCTCTCGCTTGCAGCTGCTGCTGTCTAAGGGACAGGACATTTCTTCTATGTTAAGCTTTCTGATAATTTATGGCTGAAATTAAAAACCTTCATCTGTATTTAGCCACAGATGGGCCTTTTCAATGCTAGAAAAGCCTCTTACCTGCTGCTATATTACTAGGATAGCTGCGTTTTTGCCAGGAGTAAACACTGAGGATAAAGAAAGTTGGGATCTGATGTGAACAGTGGTCGAAGAAAACAACAATAATCTGACCTCTGACTTTGTCTCTGTGCTGGCTGGTGGCCAAGGTGCCAACCGCTTCTACAACAACATTGAGGACATGATTGGTTTCCGGCCGTGGCCCTTGATCAAGATATGCTGGCTGGTGTTCACACCAGGTCTGTGCTTGGTAAGTGCAATTATGACAACATACATACTATTCTGGGTTCCTGGGTTCTCAGTAGAAAAGGTTGATTTGTCTTCAAGGTGCTGCTGTAATTTTTTTCAAAATACTGTGGAGAAGCAGAAGTTTGTCCATAGCTGAGGAGGCAATTTATTTCCTTTGTAAAACCTTATCTTTTGCCTGGAAAATTAATTGAGCCTGAAAAGCCACTTGTTTACTGTGAAGGCAAAGGGAAATGTATCCTCAAATTCTGGAGAGGTTTGGTCAAATTACTTTTAAATAGAAGACCAGTGAGAATTACCCTGTTCTGAAATACGTGTTGCAGCCTGTGTTCCTGTGACCTCCCATGGCTCAGAAATATCTTTCCACAGCCATTTGCTTCCTATGTTATTAAATCCCTTTTAAAACTCCTGTGACAACTGTGTTTAAAGAAAATGCACCCTAAGTCAGGCGAGTTCTTGCCTGTTTTGAGTTTATGTCCAGTCTTGCTCTGTTGACTTTTACTTGATTTCTGAGCCAAATTCTGCTCCTGCATCTGATGTTGAGAGTTGTTTTCTTTGACCTCAATGGCAACACAGATGGGATCTATAGCTACAGCTTACAAAAGTTTTCTAGTCCTTTGTCCTCGGGCTCCAGCAGGAGTTGAATATAAGGGAAATTTTCAAAGCAAGCCTGATCCAGCCCAATACATCTGAGAGCTCTGTGGCTAGAGAGCCCCAAGAGGGGTAAATCTGTGCCCACGTGGTACTTCTGGAGGGCTTCTGCCAGGGACAACAACAATTCCTGACTTTGATATGAATATATGGCTGTTTCAGTGTTGCTGGACCCTCAAAGATGCTGCCAACTTTGCTTAGGTTGAACCCTTAAGAATCCTGAAAGCTTTACACTGCAGAGAAACCTGTCCCTGGCTCTGAGATAACTCCTTGTGTGGTCAGCATGCACCAAGCTCTGCCTCACCGCAGCTAGCAAGGTCCATGCTAGCTCACACTCATTGCCCCCCAGCCAGTGCTTGCAGGGTGGCCAGGCTGGCCAGCTTTTCTGCTCCCTTTGCTCTGGCTATGTCTATGTTTTCTGCTCCTCAGGCTGTCTTCCTGTTTTCCCTGATCAAGTACACACCCTTGAAATACAACAATTTCTACATGTACCCACCCTGGGGCTACGTGGTGGGCTGGCTGATGGCTCTCTCCTCCATGGTCTGCATTCCTCTCTTTGCCATCTTCATCCTCCTGAAAACCAAAGGACCCCTGAAGCAGGTATTGGGATTGTGGTTACTGGGTGAGTTGCTACTGCTTCCCCGAGAAGGCTCATGGTAAGGGCCTCAGGGAAGATGTACGTGGCACATTTCTCCTCTGAGAAGGCAAGGTGGGTGAGAGTGGCCCTTGCCCAGATTGACCCATAGCTCTTGATAGCAATTTGGAGAGCTTGGAGAGTCTCAGCACAGCTTCCACGGTGATCATCAAATATCCAGAGTGTCCCATGCGACGTTGCACTACCATGCTCAGTGCAATATGTAGACATATGCAGAGCATCTCTAGCACTGTCTCTACTGGATGGCAGAGGACCTCCTCTGTGTGGGCTACCTGAGGCGACAGGCTGATTGATTTGGTTTATGTTCAGGTGGTCTTGCTAGCCGTGTAAGTAAAGATGGCATGCCACCACCTTTGCCTCCTCTTTCGTTACAGACTAGTGCCAGTGCAAACCAGGTGCAAAACCAGGATCTGTACTTGTTGTCCCTTGCCCCTGCTCCCGTTTTATTCCTACATCAGGATTGTGTTATTTTCTCTGAAGAAATGACATGTGGCTGTTAAAGAGGACATGCTCACAGAGCTGTAAAAGTCTGCCCTGTGCCATGCCCAAGGGTATCCTCTTTCCCTGTAGACACTTTGTGCTGGGAAGAAGTGTGTCTAGGAAGATGGTGTCATAGAGATGACACCTAATCCACAAAGAAAGACCTGAGTGATGTACAGTACATATAAATTTCTGCACAATTTAGCTTCTGGTCCTTCCCCATCCTCACTGACTGTAGGCTCATCTGCAGCTGGTTGGGGTGGAGAAGAGGTGAACAGGGCACGGGAGCATCCCTGTGACTGTGGTGTAGGTGTGACAGTCACATTGTGGGGTTATGAGGAGGAGAAAAGTGCACTGCCAACACAGCCAGGGATGGGCTGGGTGCATGATGTCCTTGTTGGCTCCATTGCCTCAGGGAAGGTGAATCTGTGCCCTTGGGGGCTCTTATTTGCAGGCTGGGAGATGTGACTTAATAGGGAGTGACAGGAATTGTGGCAGAGCTGGCTAATACCCATCTCAGGCTCAGGAGAAGACACAGTCCAATACCCAGACAGGAATGACAGCGATGAAAGTCTTCGGTGACACAGTGAGAGGAGCATAAGCCGTGCAAGCAGGGAGGCAGAGGAGAAGTACAATGCTATGAAATAGTTCCTGTTTAGCTGCCTTTGGCCCTTGGTTCTTCTGGTTACCGTTGGTGGCCATGAAGAGATGACAAGGTTGGGAGGGAGCTGGGAGCTGTACACCTCCCATTGTGAGGACCTCCAGGTGAATCTTGTGCCAAGGTGCTGTGATGTGATTTGCTCCAAGTTCAGACCTTGAGTCCTGCCTCTTACAGCCCTCTCCTGTGCTCCGGTCCATTTAGCAGTAATGTATCTGTCCTTTCCTGAGGCCAGTTTGAGGAGTTTGACTGGGTGGCACAACATGTCTGATTCCCCACAGCTCAGAGGTTTCATATGTCTAAATGAGGGATCAAAGCTGTCAGTGAAGTAATTACCCCAATATCCCGCCTGCTAAACAAGCAACATTTCTCACCTGTTGCAAAGTGCTTTGAGCCTTTGGACTGAAATGTTGTTGTGAGTAGTGTTAATGCTTATTTTACAGCACATCTGAGGAATTGATTTGGACAATTTCAGATTGAGGGGTTTTGTATTTGCCGTGGTTTAGATGATATTAGTTGTAATTTCCAGGGACTTCTCAGTTACATTAGTACGAAGAAACTTCCAAGGATGTGGTTTAGGCATGTAGGAAGGAATCAGTTGCTAAGCCTGGGTTGATTCAGGGGAGAATCAAAGCCAACCACATGATGCCTCCTGGAATAGGAGCTCCTGTTTTGAAAACAGGTTTTCTCAAAATATACCTGTTCCCTTTTTCCAGTCACAGCCCAGAAATGTAGTAATTTCCTGACACAGATGCTTCCAGGAACAGTGCCTTTCAACTGAATATTGCAAACCATCCACTGAAAGCAAGTTTGTAATTGGTAATTATGATCAGTCACTGCAACAAACTTGTTACACTTGACTGACCAAGAAACACAAATGTTGTTTGCTAATGTGTCTGATTAAAACAGCTCAAGCTCCAAAGACTGAAAACTCACAATGAACTGCTCACAGAGCAGCTGCAGGCCAAGGCTGATTTCAGAAATCATTGGGCAAATACTTTTGAATAAATGAGTAAAATCCGGGATTCTGGCAGGCACTTCACAAGGAGTGGAAGCACTGAAATTAATCCAACGAGTCACGGATGAATGGCCTGCTCTGCTTGTGATGCACTCTGCAAGGGAGGAGCACGCACTTGTGATGGAAAAAGTTAGTAACAGTGAAAGTCAGTATTCAGCAGCAAAGTGATACACTGGCCCCTGGAGCCAGGCAGGTGGCTGCAAGATGCTGTGTGTTACTTGGCTTTGGGAGGTGCCTAAGTGCTCAGGAAAGTGTGTGGTACCAGAGAGGTTTCAAAAAATGGGAAGAGAAAGACCAGAAATTCACATCAGCTCTCTCTGTGGGCCAGCACCTTTTGCTCAAAGAGCTCCAAGTTCTTTGCATTTTTTTAAGGATAGCTTGCCCCAAAGCTGAGACATCACTAGCGTATGTGTGTGTGGGACAGCCTGCGACACTGGCCGCGTTGCAGAGGACAGGGGGAAGTAAGGGCAGGCAGCTGCCCCACAACCCCGCTTGCCCCACCGCAGTCTGGCTGGCTGCCAGAGGGGAGCTGGGGTGAGCTGGGGGCAGGAAACAGCCTGTGAAAGGGCTGATTTACCAGGGAAGTGCCACTGTGGTAGGTATCACCTGCCACCCTGTTTCAGACCAGAGTTGGAGGTGCCCAGCACTTTCTGATAGCCAGACTATTTGGAAGGCTCCACAGCTCCCACCAAAGTCAGTGAGAAGCACAGCTACTTGGCATAGGGAGAAAAAAAAAGGGCTTTACGGTGTTTTTTCCATGGCCATACAAAACGTCCGTGGGGCTTAATCGCTAACATCCTTTCTCCCAGAAACATGTCTGTGAGGAGCCCTGTACATCGGGCTGCCAGTCCACAGCCTGGGTTTGAGCCCATAGGTGGAATAATTGTCATGGAGAGCAGTTAAAGCAAGCCTGCTCTCCTCCCTCCCCCTTTCACAGCCATTTGGCAGGAGAGGAGCAGGGAGCTGGGATCATTAGCTCTCTAGGTGCCTTTGCCCCCAGCAATGGTTGTGGATCACTAACGGGTGTTGGTTTGTTTATCAGCTTAATTAACAGAGACTTCCCCTCCACAGCGGCTGACACAGCTGATTTCCCCAGCGGAGGATCTGCCGCAGCCAAAGAAGCATGTGGTGGGCCTGTCCGACCTGAAGCACAAGGGATGGTCCCCCCCGGTCCAGGAGGTGCTCAGCATCACAGAGAGAGAAACCCACTTCTAAGACACCGGGGAAGTCTCCTCCATACCCCGCATACTCTCCTTCCCAAAGTGGTTTCTTTTCGCTCCTGGGCTCTTCTCATCTCTCCTTCATGCCTGAGACAGAAGCATCTGGGACACCCTCTCCTTCCAGCCAGCTGGTTGCACCCACCAGGGACAGCATTTCTTTTGACTCCCTAGGGACAACTACCCCTTGTCAGCAGCTGGGGAGCAAGCAACACGCTTTTGTCAGAAGTGTCTCCAGTACTGACACTGGTGGGGATGAGAAAAACAACGTATTAACAAAAAGAGAAAAGAAAAAAAAAAAAGTGGTCATGTTTGGAGGAGGAAAGGAAACCACAGTGGTGAGAGAGAGCAGAGAATAAAGGTGTGCAGGAGCAAAGTTAGGGATGCAAAGGCACAAAACGATGGGGCGTTAGCGCAGGGAATAAGTAAATTGGTTCAGAAGTACATAAGAAGCTGGAGGATGACAAAGGAAAGTGCATTGCTAGGTCACCTACGTATGAGGAAGAGGGAGCCAGGAACATATCATAGGCGATAAAAGGAGGCTGCAGCATTAGTAGTTACAGTTTCAGTTGTCACTGAAAGGGAAGAGAGCGGCAGGGTGCTCGATGCTATCGTAGTTATTGATGATGGCTCTCAAGGCAGTGTCAGGCTGGAAAGGGGGTGAGGAGTAACTATGTAGGGGCTTACTCTTGGTCAAAACTACACGGCTCAGTGAAAAGGCATCCGAGAGTGAATCAGCCGATTATTTGACAATTCTTTCACAAAATTCATGGAGTGGAGCAAAAGTCCCAGAGCAGTTGGTAAAAAAAAAAAAAGAGCTGCAGCACAGCAGGGAGAAATGAGGCCCTGGGGACTGCACACCCACAGATTTAACTGCACTGCTGGGGCATTTTGTAAAGGAATTAATGAAGGAGTTGATGGGCATGATTCTGTGCTGCAGAGTAGCTTTGGAGCGAGGGTGGGAAAAGGATTGTGCTCCCTCGGCTTTGCTGCAGATGACTGCTCAGGGGATAAGGAAGACATAATTGGGTGCAATAATCATAAGCTCAGGCAAGATAAAGCGATAATTAATAGGTAAGATGGGTTCATCGGAAGCAGATTGTGTCAAATTAAAGGTCTCTCGTTGCCAGGGTAGTCATGAATGTCAGGCGCTGGCTGGGAGGGATTGCGCTCGGATGCAGTGTTTGGTGCGGTGCCACACAAAGCTCTGTCCTGTGGAGGCTGGGGCTGTAAAACTCCCTGCCAAAACCTGCTTGAATGCCTATCAGAATTTCACAGTTAAAGCCACAGGGAAAGACAGTGGCAGGATCCTCCCAGGAACTTTTCTGTGGTCGAGGGCTGGTGCATGGCTGTGTTGCAATAGTGGCGCATCAAACCACGCTGGAGAATGGCCGTTAAAAAGAATCAGAGATGCCAAAGTCTCCTTCCGCTTGTTCCTCATTCCAAGTAATTGCTTTTCCCTGTGCTGTGTGGAGATAAACCGCCAGCACTGAAAGTAAGTGGGAAAATCGGGCCTCATCTGTGCAATGCAGTACCTATTCCAATTGCTATGGGAACCTTATCTTCTGCAGTTTCCTGTGAGTTTAACTGGTGAATTAGCATAGGGCAATCTTTTCCCCATTTAATTTCCTTTCCTTTAAAAAAATAAAACCAAAAAATTGCTGCCGGAATGAACACTGAAAGTCAAGTATCAAAATTTGTACCTCTCTGGGACATTATCATTTGCTTGGAGATGATTTACTGTAAAAGGCAGAGTTAGCTGGCAAACCTCATTCTTGTTCCCTGCAAAGGACTGCAGCATCACATAAGACACCATTTATTTTATTTTTATTTTTTAAGGAGCTAAATGTCACACCGCAGTGATAGTCATGGGAAGAGCTTAACATCCAGAGGCTTGCAGTCAGGCCTCATCGTAAGTGTTTTGCTGGTTTTTCCTCTCCTTCCCAGTGGTGATGCTCATGATATGGTAGGGGAAGCAGCTCCTCACAGCGGGTCTCTGCATGGAGCCGGAGCAAAAGCCAGGGGCTGTCACCAAGGAGCAGCAGTGCCAGGGTGGCACAGCTGGGTCAGCTGGAGAAATCACCGGCCCCAGGGGGTGCCGGGTGTCCGTGGGGTGCTTGCTCTGTGGCTGCGTCCCCACACTCGGAGCACGAGTGGTTTGGTTTCAGGCATGGGCTGCAGCTGCCTTGGCAGCACCTGTGGTCAGAATAGCGGTGTTTGCTTTGAGAAGAAAACCTGCCTTCTCTTCTTCAAGCAGCAGAAAGGAAAGTTAAAGGACTGGGACTTGCCATCCAGATTCAGTCTTAGGCATTAGCACAAGTTTCTTCTACAACACTTGATAGGACATTTCATAGAATTAAAGAATCATAGAATGGTTTAGGTTGGAAGTGACCTTGAAAATCATCAAGTTCCAACCCACTGGCATGGGCAGGGACACCTCCCACTACACCAGGTTGCTCAAAGCCCCATCCAACCTGGCCTTGAACACCTCCAGGGATGGGACCTCAACAACCTCTCTGGGCAACCTGTTCCGGTGCCTCACCACCCTCAGAGTGAAAAATTTCTTCCTAATATCTAATCTAAATCTACCCTCTTCCAGTTTAAAGCCATTCCCCCTCGTCCTATCACTACATGTCTTTGTAAAAAGTCCTTCCCCAGCCCTCCTGTAGGCCCCCTTTAGGTACTGGAAGGCAGCAATAAGGTCTCCCCGGAGCCTTCTCTTCTCCAGGCTGAATAACACCAACTCTCTCAGCCTGTCCACATAGGAGAGGTGCTCCAGCCCTCTGATCATCTTTGTGATGATCATCATCATTTAACCCCTTTAATCCTGCTACCACGTCTTTAAGATGTAAGATAGTGTCATACTGCCAGAGAAGACATGGAGATGTGTTCACTCCTTTTTCTAAGGTAGTCGGATAACGCAGCAAAAATCCTAGATAGAAATAAATCACTTTTCAGTTTTAGAGCACAAACATGGGGCTGTGTTATTGAAAATAAATACTGCATGAACTGGTTCTTCTGTTGCTGATGAATAATCTGATAGTAGCGTCCCACCTCTGCCAGGAAGCAGCATTTTTTAATAAAGTCAGAGGAGGTATTGCTGTCCCCATTGAGAGCAATTACAAAATTCCCCGGATCAGGAAATTTATCCAGATGTTTTGGATGGAATTGACAGAGTCTCAGGAAGTTTAAGGGAAAGCTCAATGACACAGGTACACCCAGCTGGGGTAACAGGGGAAAATGCCACCGATGGCTGTCTTTTGCTATGAGACCCCCAGCACACAGGCGTGGTGAGAGACCAAGTAATGGTTTGCTAAACTGATACAAATGTCTCAGGCTTTGCTGCGTGTGTATGACAGATCTGACAGGTCTCCATCAGCCCCTGGAAGTGGGCACTTTTGGAGACCTCTGAGTCTGCTCCCTTCCTGCGCACCACCAGGGTGTAAATACACCATCGAAGGGATAGTACAGAGAGGAAGGAGAGATTTTTTTCCCCTGTAATTGTTGATAACATGCCAAGATGTGATACATTTGAAGCTGAAGTCTAAGGGAAGTTACAAGGTGGCCATGCTGTGCTGCTCCTCCTGGTTGGAGGGAAAACACAGTACATAGGAGGACAGACATCCATCAAGCACCTAATTACCACTTTGGGGTTTTCAGTTAGGTTTTTTTTTTTCATGAAAAGCTTATTTTCATCCCTCTTTCCAGAAAGGAAAGCCGGGAAAATTGTTTGCTAATAAAGAAACCAAGCCAAAGGGTCTTGTATTTTCCTTCTCCTTTCTTCATTTTCTGTTTCTTTTCTTCCCATTTTTTTTGCTCTCCCTCTTCGCCTTCCCTCATCTTCTTCCTTCAACAGTGGCAAATGGAAAAAGAGGAAAAGGAAATGATAGTTGAAAAGTTGTACTGGACAAAACTTGAAAAGAAAGATAAAACAAATGGCAAACCAGCCAAAAAAGTTGCTAAGAGTTACTTGCTTGCCATGTTCCCCCACTGCTCATCCATGCTCCCAGCTAGAGAGGTTTTGTCGATCCCTGTGTGACCCAAACAAGCCCCTTCCCATGCACTTCTGGCAAGTTTCTTTTTCCCAAAGAGAAATGTGTTATTCTTGAGCCTTTCCCCTTAGATTTTCATCTGAATGACGGTGATTCCTGGTTTGGCTGGACTTCTGCCCCCTGCTCTTCGTCAGGTAGGGAGATACCATGGTGTCCCTCGCACGGCCTAGGGCTGCAGCTGGCTAGGAGCCCTTTCCATCCTGGCCCTGGAGGATGCATCCAGTCTCTGGAGGACTCTCACAGCAATTTTTGCATTTCTACCTTTGTCCAGTGTGAAGTAATGTGTATGTCTTCTCATCATTAGAATATCTTCAGTTTTCACGACTCCAACACTCAACACAGTTTTTTGGGGGGAGAATTGCAGTGGCATTTCATCTTGGTTGGAACTCGGCTCTCAAACTTTCTTCTGCTCCAGGTGACCATGGTAGCCCTCAGGCAAAGGACAGTGACCTGCTGTAGCTCTCAATGAGCTGGAGATGCAGCTGTGCCCTCCTTCCAGCCCTCATCTTAGCTTTTTGGGTGGAGAGAAGCTATGGCCACAATAGCCCTAGCATGGGGGTTAGCTACTAAGGATTGGAGCCATAGCTCCATCCTGAGCAAAGTTCTTGATTTTCCCTTCATTCTGTGCATGTATTGCACCTTGCCAAGGGCCAGGAGAGGACAAAGGGTAGTAGGGACTGAGCTGGAGGAAACAGGGCATTTTTGTTTGTGAAAACCCTTAGAAGAGCAGGGGAGACTGGTTTCTCAGATCTTTGGTCGTTTTTCTGTTGTGTGAGTTACAGGTGCTCAGTAGCAGCTGTGCGGTTTGTGCTTGCACCTGGAGACTTTCCTGGGCTTTTGCTTCCCTGGTGTGCGGCAGGAGAGGTTTGGTGAGGTGCTTTCCTGGTCTTGAAGGGAGGTGGGCCTTGCCTGGGTAGAAATAAGAGGCAGAAACAAAGTGACTTGGGTGCACAGCCAACAAGGGCCAGGAAAGAGACAGTCTGCAGTCATGACAGTATAGGGACCATCAGCTCGTCTTGCTGTTTTTTGCTTTATTACGTTATATGTGCTTACGTACAGTAACCTCTTAGCTGAGACGAATTTGATCAGGGTAAGAGAGGAGTAATGTTCATCAAAGGAGAAGATAAAATAATATAAGCTTTCAAAAAGTAAGGATTAAAATTTAAGACCTGAGGGGATGAGGAGATGTGTATAAGCTACCACCCAGTTCCTCCTTCAAGGAAGGACTGGGGCATCAAAGTCAAAGACTTTATTCCTGAATCTCTTTCTGGGGCCAAGGAACATGTCTAACAGTGCTTTGTTTTATTTTGAAACCCAGAATAAACTCTGCCCCCTCGACTGCTCTTAGGAGCATGATCCTCGTTTTGAATCCCTGACCCAAGACTCTCTCTGCAAAGGAGGACATGTATATTCGAAGCTGTCTGTTCTAGTTTGTCAAGCCTGTGCTTGGAAAGCTATGTGGAAAAGAAAGGGGTTCCCAGGGAAAAATGCGTTGCTTTCAATGGCTGTGCAAAGCCAGTTGTGGGTGACTCTGTCCTGTCTTGCATTTGATGACATGCCAGGACCATGTTGTGAAATGGTCACTTGATTTTTCTCTCCTTTTTTTTTTTACAAGCTGTAGAATAGTTTCCTCCCCAGCTTGGGTTACAGCCAGGACAGGGAGCTGTACTCTGCTAGCTGTTGAGGATGGCTTGCTCTGGACCAGAGGCATGCTCTTGCTCGTTTGTTATTTGCCAGTGGCCACTAGACTTTTCCAAAATATGCCTTATTGAGTGTGAGGCTTTTGTTGTGTCATGGTGTAGATTGTGGTCTCTGGAGAAGGATGAGTGATTACAGGCAGTCTGGTGCCTTTCTTGACCTCGTATTTCAACAGGAGATGAAACGAGCTGCTTTTCCTCGTGGAGGAATAAACCCACCCCCAAACAAAAAAGTGACCTGTCACTTTCCCACATCCTGGAGAAGGGCCAATGTGCAACGTGAGCCTCCCTCCCCACACAGTAGCTTTGAAGTGGGGATGACCTGAGAGCTGGAGCTGGGTCTTTCTTGACCAGGCTCTCTGGGAGCAGAGGGCTTTTTCTGCAAGCAGCGCAGAGGTGGACCCAGGAGCTGCTGAAGAGAAATCCCACCAGTGGCACGGCACAGCAGTGTAAGTCAGAAACCATGTGTTAGCCTCTCCAGGATGCTGGAAGGCAGCCTGGCAATGGGAAATGGCCCGGTGCTGAGGCTTGATATCATAACTTGGGGAACCCCATAACATGGGGAAAACATGTCCAGGCAGTTTTCTGTGTTATGTTTTTGGATGAGGTATGAATTCCCCAAGACGGGCCAGGGAACTGTGGCTCCCATTGGCACCGGTGTGATATGTGTGTGTCAGTCATGTAACAGGGAGGCAGCGGTGGAGTCGCCTCTCCCATGCCCCATGCGCTCCTGTCCCATGGGTGTCTGTCCTGTCACCAACACCAAGCTCTCCCATTCCTGTCTGCTTGTGTAGGTCTCAGCTTGACACCTGCTGCTTAGCTAAACCGTAAGTTATCAGCTAAGTAAAACTGGAGCCTGGGGGCAGCCTCTGGTTGTGCTGTCCCATAAACCTCCTTGTCCAGGAGCCCAATCACAGGAGTGCGTGTCTCCATGTGGGCGAGTGGTGCGGTCAGGCACAGTTCATTTTTTTCAGAGCCTGTGGGTGGAGGATATTTGAATGCTTTCAGAACATATTGATTTTACAGTGACAAGTTGGGAAAATGACAGGAATTAATTTCTTTCTTTTTTTTTTTTTTTTAATGAGTTACCTGCCCCAGCCAACAGATAAAAGATCCAGCTTTTAAAAGCTATTTGGTGCTCAAGAATTTACATAATTTTCAATATGAGCCTCTTTTGCAGTTCAAAACAAGGGTGACATTTCCCTTGCATTTGGGGGTGGTCGAGCTCAGTCCCACTTTCCCGCTTCCCTGGTCTGTAGCCAGTTGGAGCTGAGCTTTATTAGGGCAGAGGAGGTTACTTCTAGTGGGGTCTCTCCAAGCAGCTGTCACAGCCGGCGGTCAGGGGAGGCAGCAGCAAAACCTTCACTGTTCAGTCCTCAGGTTCCAGCGAGGTTACATGTAAAGAGGAGAAAGGCAAAAAAGGGGAGCCGGTCCCTTTCAGAAAGTTAGAGATACTGACCTGAGATGTCACGCATCTCCACATGGGTCCCCGTGTGTCAGGGCATCTGGGGGAGAATTACGCTTTGGTATTTTTTTGTGTTTTAATCACACCGCTGATGTCCATGTTGTGACAGAGACTGGTGAGTAAATACATCGCTGCCGGCGTTTCAAGTTTGTGAGCCTGCGGACCTTGACTATAAGTAGAGGTAATTTGTAATCTTGGTAAAACTTTCCAAAATTTCTTCCCTCTCTGGAAGGAAGGGAAGGGTGTTTTACTGACCCTGGGCAGAGAGGTCAGCAGCACCTTTGGATTGTTCTGGCCAAAGCCCCTCGCACGGGCTGACGTAAGGCACATCGAACGATGGCAAAGCAATTTCCCACTATCTGATTCTATCAATAGAAGCAAATCCCCCGGAGGGTGAAACACGATTGCTGCAAACAAGGGCTTGTTTTGGTTGTGTGCATCACATGGGCAAGCAGCAGCAAGGCCGCAGGCTGGAGATGTTTTCCCTCATGGTGTAGGCACCATCCCTTCCTACGTGATGATAAATGAGATTTTACCTGTGTGGCACTTCACAGAGGAGACGGGCCTTTGCTCTTCCTCCTTTTGTCCCCAAGGCCCATGTACTTATCATGATGGAGCACCTGTGGTGGGCAGTGGTTATATGGTGGGCAAGTTGTTAACTTGCCTTGGTTTGCATCTCATACCAACATGTGTCCTCTTTTTCCTCCACACCTGTCACATTTTTTCCCCGCACCCCTGTCCTTTTGAGGTCAAACATAGATGCGCAATAAGGCTTCTTCTCCTTGTAGAACACTGCCATACAGTTGTACTGGGAAGTGGCATAAGCTCTGTGAGTATAACTGTACTTATGCTGATTTAAAGCATCTACCTCGGAGCTTTTATCGGCATAAGCCTCTTAATAAAGAGGAAAAAAAATCATATGCTCTCCTGGCAGAGATATACCAATGATGTAACTAGACCTAAGGGCACATTTACTTTAAAGTTAGGTTGGTTTAACACAGTGTATGATTTCAGTTAAATCTTCCAAGGTACATGAGGACAATTCTATTTATGTTCCGTTCACACTAATTTTAATTTATATTAAGTCCATCAGGATCAAGTTTGAGCTAAGTTGAACACAGTGTTACTTTCCACACTGCTTTGGATGAATGGAAAGCGATAGAGCTAAATCATCACAGTCCCTTGTGAGAGCAGTTTCACTGATAGAAAGATGCTCAGGTTTTTTAACTACCTTTGTCAAAACAACCTGCAGACACAGGCACACTTTCATCAACGTGACTCTGTCCACCTGTCACCCAAATGGTCTTTAAACTGGAATAATCATGCTTGCAAAGTGGGCTGCTCTGGCTTAATTTACCCTAACTAGTTTTGATTTAGATGGGCAACACTGGTTGCTTATGCAGAGACTAGACCGAAGAGAGCTCCCTGCAGTGGGTAAGTGCTGTAACCCTGCTGTTACGCAAGTCCTGCCAGAAATCCTTCTCCCTGCAGAAATGGCTGGTGTCTGTGATAGCTCTTGCTTCTGGTTCCTGGGGCCTTGTTCCCCTTGTTGGTGTGCTGGCCAGGAGGAGCACATCACAGGGATGTTGGACACCAAGTTTCACTCAGATATGCCTGCAGCAGGGGAGCTAGCTTGGAAGATGGGGACAAGGGAAGACTCTGCCATGCTTAGAGTCTGCTCCCAAATCCCACCATGGACATCAGTGGTACATGGCACCCTGTGCCCTCTGGGCCCTCCCTGGGAGCACCAGTGTCCCTGTGTCACCTGGACCCCAGGTACACTTGCACTCTGGGGACTCCAGCCTTCAGAGCATCTCTGGAGAAAGCTGAAATCACACAGGCAGGTGCCGTACCCTCGCCAGTTCTTAGAGACTGACCAGCAATCAGCTCGAGAGCTTTCTGGCAGCTCCTGGGAGGCAGGCACTGATAATTAAACCTCGCACTTTGGAAGGGCAACTCAGGTCTGGCTTTGCCCGGCAGAAAACTGAATCTGTGTCTCAGTGAGGTGTTGTAGCTATCAGCACAATCAGATGAGTGGGCTGGGCTACCCACAGGTACAGGCCATCCTCAAGCACCACCACCAGCTTTGCTGCGGCCAGGGAAGGAGATGTTTTGAAGGTGCAGAGGGCTGACCTTTCACTGTGCTTTAGCTGTCAACAAAAGCCACAGGCATGCTACCTCGTGTGAAGCAGTGTGTTTCTCTCCTCTCAGAAACTTCCATATATACAGCCCTATTTATTTCAATCAAATGGAAAAATTGGTTACACACCTAGAAGTACAAACTGGATGTGAACTCTCTTCATTGAAAGAAAGAGTAGGGAAAAATGCCATTGTGACCACTTTGAATGCATGGATTTTATTTTAGTGGCTGTTTCTTTCTCTTCTACCTAATATCCTCCCTCCTCCCATAACACATCTCAGGACTTGTCAGATTGATCTTCTTCATTTTGTGCTGGAGGACTCTTGGTCCTTCAGGTCTCCCTTGCTGAGCAAAAGCTCGGCGCTGATAAATCTTTAGCAGCGGAAGCTTTCCTCCCAGGTGTTTCTCAACCACATGAGTTAAGGTGAAGTGCACAGGACAAACAACAGAAAAAAACAGTGATCTTAACAGAACTTGGCTGTTTCATAGCTGATGAAGTCTTACTGCCAGTATTTCCAGTGACATTATCTCACTAGTTCTCCCTGTCTCCAGAGTATTCCAGGGGAAAAAAAAGAATAGGCGGGCCCTGAACAAAAGCGCTCCAACCCAATCTATTTTTCTTTTGCAGGTCAACTTTAATCTCCTCAAGGGTGGAAATTCCTTTTCTTTTCTTATACTTATTTTCAGTTTTGTTCTTACTATATTTCTTTTACATTTTTTGTTCCTCCACCATGTTCTTCCTCGCGCTGCTGGCAGTGGAAGTGATTTAAAAATGCCCATTCTTTGAAACAAGTGATCTCCAGATGAAAAAAAATTGCTCCCAAGGGCTCCTAGCAGCTGCAGGGGCAAGTCACATAAATGTAGATTTAAGACCAGTGGGTGAAGGCAACTGTAAATAAAAGTGCTAGCTGCGGAAAGTATTGTACAGGTTTCTGGGGGACGGATATTTCAAAGAAGCTGCGTGCCCCAGGAGCGGGCTGGCAGCCTGTAGAGAACTATAAATATGTGGGGCAAGACCTCTCCCTATGCTGCAGGACCAGATCATCCCACCTTAACTGGGAGCAATTGCACAAGGTGCCCAAGATCAGGAGGAGCGAAGGTTCTGGCAGCTTTCGTGGGGAGAAGAGGCCAGCGAGGCTGGGAGGTGATTACGTTACTGGGTATTAACAGCCCAGCTACTGCTGATGAAGCAACCCTAGACCCCACCAGGAGAGTTTTCAACAGGCCACCTGGGTTGGGAGTCCGGTATAGCACCTGTAGGTGGAAGCTGTGAGGACCGAGCACAGTAACTGTCCTGCCTTACCTACTCTGGTCTCACACATTTTCCCTGTCTATATCCTACTGACCACGGTTTGGGGGAGGATGGCTTGGGTTGTGGGAGCCAGACCAGACCTGAGCTCTGAGCCTGCTCAGGGAGGAAGGAGGCAAGCCAGCTTGGCCCTCACAGCAGGGTGGCAAGATCTCTGAGGTTGTGGAGGAGAAGGCCATGCCTTAGACTGGGCTCAAAAAAGCAGCGCCTGCCGGACCCGCTGTGCTGGCCAGCTTTGCTTCCCTTTGGAGGTGGTGGATGTGGTGGGCTGAGTCAGAGCCAGGCTGCCTCACAGCTAGCAGCAGCTCTTTTCGGTGAGTGCAGCCCTCTTCCTCTTTGCAAATTATCCTTGAGTGATTATACTTCTGCTTATTTTACAATGATTGCGCTAATGATTTTTGCAAATGAATTTTAAACCAAGAGTTAGCTAGCCTGATTATTTGGCTGCTTTTACTGCTATCGTTGCATCCAATAGCTGTTATTCAGAAAACACTCTTTGCACTTGTGTTTACTCACCCAGATTATATGGTGGGGTTGGGCTCTTTTGCTGGATGCTTCCCAAGCCACCAAAAGCTTTGGAGGTGGCAGCCCAAATGCTTCAAATGCAAATACTCAAGCCAGCGAGTATTTGTCTGAGTATCTGCCAAGCTCCCATTTTCTGGGAACACACTGGTGAATCAAAATTTAGTCTCACGGATGTTTATGGACAATAACTAAGAGAACAGCTCCAAATCTCACCCTTCCAAACAAATTCTGCTTCTCTTCTAAGGCATAGTCCCAAATTCATTTGGGCTTACCAGTCCATGTTTAGTTCCAGCCAAGTATGAAATATCCATGTCCTCTCTTCTTTTCTTGGTCCTGCTTCCATTTCTTCTGGGAAAGGAAAGGGTTGCCTCAGACTGATGCTGAGAGAAATTCTTGCTCCCCAGTGCCTTCAATACTCACCACCTGCTTGCACGAGAAATGTTGTACAGAAAACACTTGTTGCTTTCAAATTCATTTTTTATCCCTTCAGTGGAAATGGCTGCTTTCTGGCCTGTTTTCTCTCCACGCCAGCAGTGCATGAGGTGGGGAGATGGTTTGCTGTGCTTCCAGTGAAAGGAGTCTTTGCCTATGGCACCTAGTGTTTCCAGTCCACCCGCTGTGGTTCTCAGGTTCTCCTCAGCCAGGACTGTGTGGGGAGCTGTGAAAACATATATAACAGGCTGGTTCCCTCAGGCCTGAGATCTGCACCTGCCCTGCAAGCAAACCACTACCATCTCTCTCTTTTTATGTTAGGAGGTGTCACATCAGCAGTGGGGCTTGAGGAGAGATTGAAGACCAAGAGGGAACAGTGAGGGATGGGCTAATGCCTGGCACAGCGTGTTCAGAAAAGGGTGAGTTATGAAATCTCAGTAGCTGAAGTTTCATTCCTTTTGACAAAAGGAGGCCAGGGGCTTTGCTGCTGGCTCCCCAATGAAACCACTCTCTGCAGGTATCTGCTCTAATTTGGCTCATTTGGCCGAAGCAAATCTGAGCTGGTAAGATGGCATTACATTCAAAAGGCCCTTTCCCGGCTTGGGCCCTGTGGAGGCTGCAAAGAAAGCCTGGCAGTGGATGGACAGCTGAGCTTCCTTACATGGTCCAGCATACCCAGGGCTGTGCCCGTGCGTTCCCCAGGAGATGGGGGAAGCACACCTCTGCCAGCCCCGCTTTCGCCCAGGGCTGTGAAGAAGCTCTCCGAAACACTGCAAGCCATGGCTCACCAGGCAAGGGACTTGATCTCGCTCCTGTGGGACCCATCTGGCAGCAATTCCAGCAGAGCTCCATGGTGTGATGGGTGATAATGATTTCCCTCTTCTGCACTACATGCTCCCTGTCCTTGCAGGTCTGGCCATTCACTTACATACATGCAGAATGGTTTTTCTAGGGAGCGTGAACAGCACACTGGCTCGTTTTTATCCCAGACAAGAGTCTAAAGGAAAGATTTCTGAGACAGATGTAGTTTACCACTCTTCTAACTTTATTAGCTGCTAAATAAGAGGTACTCAAGCTCACAGAGCAGCGTGGGGAACGCAGGCTCCCTGGCAGAGAAGAGGGATCGGGGAGCTCTGTCAGACCCACGGCTCACTCTCAGAAGGGATTCCCGCTCACAGCATTTGCTTCAGTTCAGAGAGGATGCCTTTTTGTGAGGACGCCTCCAGCCTGCATGCAATCCTCTCACTCAACTCTCAAACTCTCCTGGGTTTACCAGGCAAAAATAATTTTCTTTCTCCATTTTGCCTCTCACCAGCCAGTCCTCCTGGCACCACTGTCTTTCTCCTTTAATGGCCAAAATAACCTGGTGGGGGTCTTACTGCCTCCTCCATGCTCCTCTAGTGCCTGCTTAGCCTGAACCATGATCTTTAAACATAGCCCATTGGCAGGATATTAGCACAGATGTAAGATGGGACCACAAGCAGCAACCTCAGCAAAGATGTAAGGCAGCACGTTTTCCCGCCCATTCGTATGGGTTAAGGGCTTTGGCAGATGAGCTATGTTAGTTTCAGCTGTGATGGGTTATGGGTGTGATTGCCTGCTCTAAGGGGACATGAGGGACCTTTAAAGATGGTGAGTTTTGCTAATGAGGAAAAAAACATGTGGGATTGCCGGGGTACGCTCAGCCCACCTGAGCACTCGTGGAGCTGGTGTGGGGTCATGGCTGGGGTGAAGCAAACCCCTGTGTATGGGCTGGGGGAGTATGGGGGGGAATCCAGCTCACCAGCTGCTTTGCCTCCACAGCGCTGAAAGCCACTAAGTGTACTTTTGTCACTAATGTAAGCACACCTAACCCTGCTTTCACACAAAGACAGCAGCTGGTAAGTGAGAAGGTGTCATTTTTGCTGGCGATCTCTGGGCAGAGTTATACTTTAATTCACTTGGGCTCCTTCCCCTGCGCCTCTGAAAATGCTGCTGCTAATGAGGCGATGCTCGCAGAGCCGCACACTGCCTTTGAGAGAGACTTCTCCGTGCTCCCAGTGGATGCAAATTGTCTTGAGCCCCAGAAAGAAAAAGAAAAGGGAAATAAAGGCTCCGTGCAACCCCTTTTAGAGAAAATGACAGGATTTACACGCTAAGCAACTGGTCGTTCCATGTGGCTTCTTTCCTTGGCTAGTGGCTGGTACCTGACACTTCAAACAAGAAGTATACTTATTCCTCTGCCATCCCCCTCTGCCCCAAAAGCCTGACCTAGATCCAGAAGTGCACCTGACCAGTGACACCATGGTGTCCTTTGGGACGATTCTTCCTGAACCCTGCCTGCCCTGTTCCCCCTTCGCAGGGCTGTGCTGTTGCAAGCCTGGCCCTGCAGAAGAGCAGTGTTGGGCAGGGCTGTGCGAAAGCAGGAGACGCTCACAGGCAGCGACCTAACCTCTCTGCCATGCATGGTGTGCCGGACCTCTGCATCCTCTGCAGCCAGCCCTGCTCATGGAGAAGATGGACTCCACGGAGGGCAAGGGGTGCGCACAGTGCCTTTAGCATGGCCTCTTAGGTACTGCTGCAGCCATCCTCGCAGAAACTGCTGCAGCAACATGGGTGCAACCAACCCCATGCAACCCACTCGCCTGCTACCTCCCCCATTTTTCGGCACCAGGCCCTTTGCCTGCGCTCCTGCCCTCCCTCCCGCCCATGCCCTTGGAGCCTCTTCTCTCTCAGCGACGTGTGTTTTTCCAGTGGCTCTGGGTACCCCCCCACCCCACACCCACGACATGCAGGGTGTTGATTTGACTGGACATGAGCTCAAAGCTCATTAAGGGCTCGTCGATACAGGCAACGAGGATCTGTGTGGGGTGAGGCAGGGGGAAAGGGGCCCTGCAGCAGGAGGGGCTCATAGCTCCCCTCTGTATGCGGGAGCAGCTTCTCAGGCTGGTGTCTCCGTGAGCAGCTCTGTACACCCCAAGGACCCGCAACTGGCCGGCACCGTGAGGTAGGTGCATCCACTGGGACAGGAGTGTCTGGTCTTGGGGACGTGAGTGCTGGGGTCAGAGAAGGTGGTGGGGAAGAGCCGCCTGCCCACATGAGCATCCCTGGGGAAGGGCTGCTGCAGATGCTGAGCTCTCCTCCATCCACAGTGGGTTGGACGTGGGGTTGAGGGGCTCAGCACCATGAGGACGTGGCAGGATGAAGGATGGTTTCTGCCTACCAAAAGGTGCTGTAGGGGTAAGAAAATAGGGGCAGACCTGCCTGCCTGGCACTCAGTTGGGACAGTGTGAAGCAGGCGTACTGCCCAAAGCAGGAGCGGACGTTGTCTATGCTTCACCGTCAGCTGCACCACTGGTATGCCTAAATTTTTTCAGTTGCCATTGCCATGGCCATTGCAATGTGCCCTTGGTCAAGAAAGATGCTGTCACTGGCATGTAGAGCCAACTGGGTTCCCCTTGGGGTTAATGGGCAGCTGCAGCAACCAGACTCCGTTTAAAACCCCCCTCACCCTGAGCAAAACCCCAGGCTGCGGAGGGTGTTTCTGCTGCAGTGGAGAAGCAGAGCATGAGGTCCCAGTTCCCATCTGGAGAATGGTGCTGCCAGGCAGGGCGAAGAGGAGGATGGTGATCCCAGAGCAGCACCCAGAAATAGTATTGGGGGTCTGAAAAGTGAAAATCTTCTCACAGCGCCTTTGGGCAGGAGGGAGATGTGGCGAGCTTAAATGGTGGCTCGGTAAAGACACTGTAACAGCACTTAGGTGAAACCCTGGCCGGGTTTCCCTGGGTAGGGGGTCTCCAGTGAGGAGGACTCTGGGGACAGACTAGGTGACATCCATAGGAGAGGAATAGGTACAGCTGCCTCTGCCTGTAGCTGAGACTGCCCTTCCCAGCCTTGCGTGCTGCAGTCCCAAGGATCAGCCCGAAACGCAGTGTTTCAGGCTCTTGGCACACCTTCACAGAGGTTCTGCAAACTCTGGCAGTCTCTGGCAGTGGAGCTGAGATTCCCTGCCCATACAACTTCTGGGGTGTTTCAGAGGGGGTATGTCTGTACCCTTTCTTTCTATCTATCTCCAAGACACTCTGACCGTGAAGGAGGTGCCTGACTCCCTAGGTGAAGCCCTCCCCTGTCTCCATGGCACTGGAGAACTGGCCAAACTCATCTGCCCCTTCCTTCCCTCACATCCTACCTTCTCCCTGCTCCCCAGCTCCCATAAGTACTGCTTGGAGGAAGAGACAGCCACAGCTTGGCTACCAAAGGGTCCCCAGTTCACTGGTGACCTTGCTGTGGTTCTGCCAGCATCTGGTGGAGACCTCTGGCACACTTCATTGTGGTGTTCCTCCCTCCAAGAGAAGCTCTTCCACAGTTTGGGATTTTATGCTAAGGAGAACAAAAATCAGGCCGAAGACACATAGCTGCAAATGTGTTTTCTTCTGGAGAAACTTAATGGGCACAAGGAACAAACAACTAATGTCCTTATACTCCCCATGACGCTGGGTCCTCTTCGCCAGGGATACAGCAAGTGGAGGCTGTGTCTGGCCACTGTGGAGATGCTCATGCAATAAAGGCTGTGCCTGGCCCCAGAGGGTCAGGGTCTGCACCCTGGTATGGGCTGGCTGTGTGAGCTGTGGCTCGGGTCTCCAGACGAGGCATGGGGACAAGAGTCTTTTCATCACCTGCCTTATCTCCCGATATCAGAAGCCCCGAGGGGAAAAGCTGCTCATTTTGCACCACTGTATAGCGCTTAGCACAAGAAGTAGGGAGAGGAGAAGGAAGCTGTAAGTGTAGTATAGATAATAATGCCCAGCTAGTTGCAGGCTGATCCTAGACGGCAGGGAATGATGCTCTTACTGGGTAACGAGCACATTTTGTGGGCCACAAGGAAAAGCTCAGCCAAGGGGCTGCTGGCTAATAATGCTCATGCATGGCTCCTGCAGAGGGAGCTGGATCTGCCATTCTTTATTTTCCACCCCAAAAATGTGTATGAACAAAGTGGAACCTCACAGCAGCCTCAGGGCTCTGGGGCATGATTATCTCTCCCTTTTCATGGAGAAGGAGAACAAAGAGTTTGGCATCTGAAAGTGGGACACAGATTTCCTCTCTGGCTTGGCTGTGCTGTAGCGGGAAAATTATATTCTCTGTGTGGTGAGGGTCTGGTCTTTCTTGGAGCTGAATATGTGTGCTGGAGTGGCTGGGCAGTTTCACAGGTGCCACATTTTGGATGAGCCCTTGGTGACTTGACACAGCACTTGGTAGTTGCCGTAACCCTGCCCAAAAGGAGCAGGGGGAAGGTCTGCGTTTTGTCTCCTCCTTCTCCCATCTATCTTCCCCCTTGTGCTTTCAGCTGAACAGAGTAGCAGACGTTTTTAAGGCAGTGCAGGGGTTTTGCCTGCTTATCTTACTCCAAGAGCAGCAGGTGCTGGACAGTGTGGAGCAGGCTGGACTCGTCTGTGCCCTGCGGATGGGTCATGTCCCCAGCTGCAGTTTTCCTGGCCACAGGGGACATGCAGTGGCCAGTCCTTTGCTCCTCTGCCACACAAGGTGAGGACAGATTGCTCCCCTGCCATGCTGGACACTTCAGCCAGTTGCTGGATCATTCTAACATTTGTTTCTGCTCTTCCCTTGTCATTTTTTTTTCTTTTTTCAGTTTTTCATTATTAAATTGTGGAAACAAAGTCCAAGGTGAGTTTCTTAGGTGAAGGTCATCACTTTTCATTGCAAGACCAATTTCGCCCAATTTGCTCTGTTCAGTGACTTCATAAAAAAAACCCAGAAAAAACTAAAAAAAAAAACCAAAACAAAACATATCAAGCCCAATATAGCAAATAACCACTGACATTACTTGCAACATCTCTGGAGATGCAAATCCAGCTCTACATATGTGAAGTTATTATTTCCCCCACCACCCCCCTCACACATAGGATAGCTGTGCCCTTTGCACACTGCTTATGACTCCCAGCGAGATGGAGAAATCTACCCCTGTGAAGGCCATGGTCCCACTGAGGATGTTGCTGCAGCTCAGGGTTTGAGCTAAAATGTTAGCTCAGAGGTGCAGTTTTGGTAAGGCAGTGGCCGGTGGGAGCAGTAACTCGGGCTGCATCGTCTGAGCTGTGACACTGCAGCCTCTCTGGGGGCAGGAGTGAAGGGGCCAGCAGGGATGCCGGCCCTGGACACCATGCTGGGCTGTAATGAAAGGGAACAGGAGGTGTAAGGCAAGTGAGAAATTTAAGCTGGAAACACCCTCTGTGTTCATTTTTAGGTACTTCTGTCCAGGCAATGTTCTCATTGAAGTCACTGGAAGTTTTTTTCCATTAGCCTCCCTGGAGAGGGGATGCCCCTTAGCAAGGAACAAGGTAGGCATAGGAGGCCAATGGATGTTATTCCTGGTTTGTGCATACAAAAAAAGTGGAGAAATATATGCAAACCAGCAGCTAGGACAGCCTAGAGGAGGAATAGTGAGCAGGGGTTTGTTTTTGCTCAGCAGAAGTAACGATACCTGCTTTTCTCTTCATAATGTCCTTTCTCCCCTCCACCTCTCATGACAGGTCCCTTATGGCAGTGTTTACTGTCCCATTAGTCCCCAACTCCACCCCATCCTCAGCGCTCCTGCCTGTCTCCCATGTCTCCAGGCTGCCCTCCTTGGAGCTGCCTCCCTCCTCCCTGGCCCTGTGCATGCTGGTGCATGGTGCACAGTGGGGCACTCTCAGCGTCACCCCACAGCCCTTCCTCGGTAGAAGAATGACCCGGAGTCTCTTCCTTCTCTCCATTCCCTACTTCTCAAGAAACTGGATGGCTTAGAGGGCTGTGCTCCTTTTTCAAGGATGGGTGAAACTCACCAGTGAGCTCTAAAAGTAACTGGGGTTGGGAACAGATGGATGGGTCTGGGCTAAAAATGTCCTCATTGCTTCAGGCAGGGCAAACAAATCACACAGCAAAACTGTATAACCTAACAGAATTGTGAAACTGCCATCCCAGCGTGCCAGCTAGAACTATATAAGAAAAGGAAAATGCTTCTTAATTTAATCAGCACATTTAAAACGGGCAGAAATAGGCCTTTAATCTTTTTAATGCAGTAGTTTCTCTGCGGAGGGTGGAGATGGGGATGTCTTTAAACCACTTTTCTGTCTTTCCCAATCTGGAAGCTGGCGGGGACTCAGGGAGTTGCCTGCAGCCTGCTTGGGGGCTGCCATGAGGGGAGCGGGACGTGGCCCGGCCGCGATCCTCACACTGCTGCAGCTGCTGGGGCTGGGGCCGGCGGTAGCCGAGGAAGAGCCCTGCTGGCTCTCTGCTGCCCGGGGAAGCTTCTCAGGTGCCAAGTTGAGCTTTAAATGAGAGCAGCAGTGGTGGGTGAAGCATGGTCTGCAGCCAGGAGCAGGATCTAACCCCGCTTTCCCCTGCAGGATGAGGAGCCAGAGCAGATCCAAGTGGAGCCAGAGAGGGCATTGAGATAGCTGACCTGAGTCCTCTTGCTTGAGTAATGCAAAAAATCAAGGTGCCGCTTGGCAAAGTGACCCTATAGCAGGCTGCAGCCAGTGCCAGCAGCTCAGCAGCTCTTCACCTCTTTTTTTCAGGGCTGTGAGGGACTACTACAGCCCTCCCAGGATCGTGGTCTGGGACTGTGAGGTGTGTTCTGGCCTCATGTGGATGTCCTGTTTGTTTAATGGTTTACAAAACATGTCTCATGCCCACCTTGCCCCTTCTGCTTATCTGGATAGGGTTGTGGTGTGGTGCCAGCCTCACCTACCATGTTATTGGGAGCGACGCGCATTGCCGAGGGCTGCTGGTGGAGGAGGGAGGTTGTGCCACAGCCACAGGTCAGCCCCAGACATCAACAACCCAAATCTCGTGCAGGAGGGTGCAAAAGCAGGGGGTAGAGGCCACACAGCAGCTCCATCACCCAGGAGAGCTGATTTATTTTCTTCTTGTGTCCCCTGCGAGTGCTGATTTCTCCTGTAAGCAAGCAATCACCTCTCTTCTGGGGAAGGGAGATGAAAGGTTGGGTGACCGCAGTGGCTGCCTCTTGGGCAGCATGTGGAGAGGGCTGTAGAACACAAACCCCTCTGTCCACCTGACCCAGCCGAGCAGGACAGTGATGCTCCAGCCCAGAGCAGGTTCCACGTGTGGCCAGTGCCCCATCAGCATCCTCGAGCTCCCATGGGGGGCTTTTCCCCAGCCCCTCCAGCCTCCACCGATGCGGCAAGCTCAAGCATATGCTGCTGCTGGAGCGAGCAGAAAATCGGCTGAGAGTCTACTGTACCTTTATCAGCCCGTCATGGCTCTAAACAAGATGCGAGAGCCTTGGGGCTACTTGGCTGTCATTAAAATGGTGTGGATGGAAGGAAAAGTCTAATTGACCGAACAACAGCCTGCGCCGTGTAATTAAACTAATTATGGCTCTACCTGCATGGGTCAGAAGTGATTTGTTTGGCTGTTAAAGCACTAACAAATAAGAGGTGGGGAGGTGTGAAAGTATTTCTTACATGTGTTTCGGCAGGTAATTTTGCTGTTTCATTTCAGGCAATTTTATGCCCTTGAAATTTTTAGTTTCTGTCAAATTTGAGGAGACTGTTAATATTTCACACGAAAGCAGGGGAAAGCAAAAAGGTCACCGTTGTTAGCACTTTCAGGCAGCAGCATTTCAAGTGGAGGTAACACTTTTTCAGGGCTATTTTCTTATTTGAAGCGAAATTCCTAAAAAAAATAAAAAATAAAAAAATGGAGGGGAAGGAATGTTTTCCAGAATGCATTTCAGCCTGGCTCTGCACCTGCTGGGGACCATGCAATTGTTTTTACTGACTCAAGCAGCAGAAGACCAGGCCTTCTGCACGACTCAGTGAAACTGGGGTCACTACTTTACTGCCAGGGGTTTATAACCCTAGCTTTTAGTGATTGTTTTGAAAGTCTTGGCTTCAGAATATGATGTATTTAGAAGAAGCTGAATGTGAAACCTGCTATAGTGTCATGTTCAAACTGTTTGACCTTGTTTTCAAGTCCTTGCGAAGCAGAGCCCACCTCCAGCTTGTAGCTCTGGTCTTATTGATTACCATTTTGAGTCCTTCGGGCATTTTGCTGTCCCCAAAGGGCCATGTGCTTTTCAGAACGAATAATGTGACATGACAGAGAGCTGCTGAACTGACTCTGCTCTCTCTAGGCTGTCAGCACAGGGCAGAGCCCTGCACTCGTGCTGGAGGATACCCATCTGGGTAAGTGGAGGGACTGGTGCATTTTGTTCCAGTAGGACCACTTGTCCAGTGTGTGAGCTGATGTCTAAACATAGGAGTCAAACACTTTGCCTGGAGCAACCGATGTCTGTATTTTTCCTGGTCAGAGCTGCATGTCCAGGGAAGGACATGGCACAGCCGGGCTGCGGGACAGGTGTGAGCCCTTCTGCTCTAATCATCCGTCACTGCAGGAGACAGGACAAGAGGTGGGATGAACCGTCAGTGGGTCCTCTTGAAAGTTTTTCTATTTCTTGACTGTGGCGAAACCTCTATAAATCTAGTTTATCCTTTATGAGCTGGAGATGAAGGATCTCACTTCTCAGGTGAGAAGAGACTGCCAGCATGGCCTGCTGCTCCTCTACCATCCTACCCCAAGTATATGAAATATGAGGTGTGATCACCTAGATGCAGTATTGCTCCAGAACTGTGGCAGCAAGAACAGGGGAAAGCACAGGGAGAGCAGGATATAGACATACTTTTTTAAGATAGCAGCTTACCTACTGTTTTTTGTCTCAGAAAAAAAAAGTGAGTCAAAATGGCTTCTGCTGAGCCTAATTTGTTATGTCTCCAGGCGTAGCTAATTATCCTGACTTAGCTCAGCTCTGAATTCTTCCCAGGGGTTTTGGTGCTATTTCTTCTGTTTTGATTTATAAATTGTCTCTATTTTACTTTCCTCCTACACGTTCTGTATAATCTTTTTGCTCCCTACCTTACTGAGGAGCCTGTTGTTAGCAGTCATGTGTGACCATGGCTCCTCAGAAGGGCAGCTGTGGAGCAAGGCAAAATTACGCTCTTTTTTCTCTCTGGGGAAAGCAGGGAGGCATGGATAGGCTGCCCTGATGTGCACCAGTCTATCCAGTGAGTCCACCCCAGACCCAGCAAGGCCCTCCCTTAAGCCTGCTACACTAACACAGGATACCTTCTTTCTCTGCTTTCTCATCAGGAGCTTTGCTCAGCGCTTCCTTTGTTCTGTGCTCGGCCAGGGTGGAGGCTGCCCTTCCTGCTCCTCCAGTGTTTGAGCAAGAGCAGCTGTACAACTGAGTCACGATGGGCAAGATGGACAACACCTCCGTGGAGCTGAGCTCTCCTTCTGAGGTGAAGCAGGCAGCCCTGGAGGAGTCAGAGCCCATCACCCCTGAGGCCATGAGCACCAAGAAGAAGAAGAAGGAGATACCAGACAGAGGGTCCTGGAAGGGGAGATTTGACTTCTTGCTGTCCTGCGTGGGCTATGCCATTGGGCTGGGCAACGTCTGGCGCTTCCCGTATCTCTGCGGCAAGAATGGAGGAGGTGAGAGAAACACACAGTACCTGCACTTATCCCTGAGCAGCTTTGAATGGTCTTCAGTTTGGTGTGAGTCTGGGCAAGTGGCTGGTCCCCTGGCTGAGAGCACTCTCTCACCATGTGAGTTCGCACAGTCTGTGGGCTTTACTAGCAAGTGCAAGTTGGGAAGGAGCAGCCCAAAGAAATATAAGAAGTAGTTTGAGTTTTGTCAAGCTTCTCCAGTCCAAATTTGCAGGGCTACAACAAAGAGTGTCTGGGCACCTTATTTGTTTATGAGGAGGGCTATGCATATATGCACCCAGCTGGATGCTGGGGCATTCCTAGGGAAATCAGTTTATATCTGCTAATGGTGGGTTTCTCTTCAGACTAGTGTATTCTCAAGGGGTACCAGGTTTGCATCTGAGTTTGGGTCACATGTCTGTGGAGTTCTGGTTAGAAACTTTGCATGGACTATAGCAAGGCCATGTAGACATATATACAATCATGCATACATATGTACATATATGTTCACACGCACATGTAAGTGACATCATCTATGGAAGGAAATGAGCTTTGACAGTGCTGTGAGAAGGGTCAGAGTTATCATCTCCATCCTAATGTTTGGAAAACAGAGGCCACGAGAGAAGGCACCTGGCGAAGGACTTACAGGAACTGACGCAGCTCATAGCAGTGCCCTCCTCATACAACTTTAGCCCCATGGCTAAGTCTCAGCATGGGTTTTTAGCCCAGTCTCTGCCTGTGATTGCTGCGCCATCTCGAACACACTGGATGCATGCTGCCCGTGGCTCTGCCTCCTCACATGTAAAGGTGGGGATGACGATATCTATAATTGGATGAGGGGTGTTTTGAAGCTAAAATCAATCCTATTTGTAAAGTCAGCTGAGATCCTAGGATGTAGGGTTCTATGGAGGTGTGGAGCGCTATTATTAGCATCAGCAAAGGCACCGAGGGAGATCTCTGCCCCAGCATCTACAGGCAGGCAGAGGGATCAGCCAGCTGTGAGTGAAAACGCTGGGCAGATGAAAGGCGGGAATGGGTTGCCTCCCTCCTCTCAAACGCCCTGCCTTGCTTGCCGCTTCATGCCGTTCGTGGCAGCCTGTATCCCTCATTCCTCTCCCCCCGGCCCGGTCTGGCTGCTCCCGCAGCTGGCAATAACAGCAGCGTAGAGGCTGCAGATGCCGGAGATGGGCAGGAGGAGCTGACGCACAATGGCGTCACTGGGAGCCGATGCGGAGCAGCCAGGAAGGGTTGCGTGGCATCTGATTCGCAAATCGGGTGGGCACCGTCTTGGCTCTGCCCCGACAGAGGCGCCTGCGGAGCAGAGCAGACTGTGGGTGGGGGACTCTAATTTTAGGCTCCTGGGTCGTGTGGGCTGCTTCCATTACGCACAGGCAAATTGAACTGAATGGAAATATTGTCATCTCACTTACCGCTGTCACATTGTATCAGCTCACGGCTGGTTTGCTCAGCATTGTAATCGGGCATGTAATTAGGGGATGTTCAGCCAGGGTACAGCAGCCCAGCGCAAGGCCCATCCGCTGCTGGGAGCGGGCTTTGCCCAAAGTGATGCCTGGGCTCCCTGCTGGCTCTGCACACAGCCGAGCGTGCCCGGCTATGACTAATGCTCCAGCCTCTACACTTGATTTCTAACCTCATGCAGTCCTTCTGATGTCAACAGGATTTTACCGGGCTGTAAATTGACTCTAAATGTGTCTCAGTAGACAACAAAAATTGTCTGTGAGATCCTGAGCTCCAATAACTTGAGAGAAGAACGTTTCTTTAAATAAGCATCATGCATTTCTCATTTACACATCGAGACTCCAAGCAACGGCATGTAACAGCTTGTAATGCTCAACTTTTGATCCGTGGGCAGTGTTCGCCATTTTAAAGGATTAATTATTATTCCTTGCTGTATGGCATTAGGAGATGGAGACGGCAAGAGGATTTGGGGCTACACAGGGAGAGCCATGCGCTGCATGATCCTTCCCTGCCTCCAAGGGCCAGTGCTCTGAGCAGGCAGGGCAGGACCAGAACCATCACCTCTTTTGACCCGTGGACTTTGGAGGCAGGTTTGGACTCTACCAAGGTTACACACAATCATCTGTAGCAGCCCCAGAAATGGAACCAGACCTTTCAGCAGCCCATCCAGGGCCAGAGATTAAAGACCATCCCTTTCTCTCCATGCCAAGGATTTAGGCACAGGCATGCAAACTTTAGGTACAAATTTCAGAACTGATTTCCCCTCTGGCTGTCCAGCTCCCGGGGATGTTATCCATGCCTGCTCAGGGACCTGACCCTCCAGAGTGGCAGTGTCATTGCCAACAGCTCTCAGTTCAAGGCTGAGGTCTGGTTTGTAGATTTTCCCCTATTCTAGAGGATTTTTGTCAAGCCAGGATAAATGACCTGGGTCCAAAAGTTTGTCTGTTTTTTTTTGTTGGTTTTTTTTTCCTCAATAGTCCAATAAAATCTTTCACCTACAATCCTTCCTGGCCTGCTTTAGATGAAAAATGCAGGATTGTCAGGGCTGCAGCCAAATTTCATTAACTGCTTGCACAGAAGCAAGCAAGGCACCGTGACTGCTGATAAGCTCAGTCTCCAAGCTCTAAAATGAGGCACAACCGTAGCGAGGCACCATCTGTGTCCTCGGAGCAGACGCTGGCTTCCCACAGGGCTCCTAGAGGGCTGGCCCTTGCAGGCTGTGGTGGCCAGCGAGAGCGCAGGGGAGGATGCTGAGTGGGCAGTGCTCCTCCTGCAGTGATGCTCATAGCTGTTCGCTCCTCCACGCCAGGCTGCTGGTGAAGCCAAGGGCCTGCGCTTCCACGCCAGCTTGTGATTCAGGCTCATGGTCATCGAGCTGCTGGCCCGGAGCATGTTTTCTCCCCGCCACCCGCTGCCGGCTCCTCTTGCATGCTGCCTCCCATGGATTCCCACGCCGGGTGCTGGCGCCTGCCTCTCCCAGCTGGGCTCAGCTCCCTGCTGGGCAGGCAGGCGTCCCCAGCTGGGTGTCCCCTGCGCCAGCATCCCTGGCTGTGCCTCGCTTCTTCCCTGCCCTCGGAGAGCAGCTGCTGGAGCCTGGCTCTGCTGGGTGCAAGCTGGGCTGCAGCTCTCCAGAATGGCTTTGCTCGCTGGCTCAGTGTGTGCTTTCCCACTAATATCGGGAGAAGAAGACTCGGACTGACAGCTCAGCCCTCTGGCTAGTGCAGAAACCGGTGCTGTCCCAAACACGGCCAGCTGCTTCTGAGCAAATGGAGTGTCCCCTCTCTGTACCCAGCCGTCATCTTCTGCAAGAGTTTGTCCTCCTCAGGAATGACAGCATGCTCCAGCACATGCATGAGGAAGCTGGAAAATGAGCTTTGTCCCAAGTCCTAGAAGTCAGGATGACCCGAACACGTACAGCCTTCAAATCACACAGCAAGGCTCTCTTATTCTGTTTGCTTTTCTAATAACAGGGTGCAAGTAATATCTCTAGTGAATGGCTATACTACCTCATTTCTAGTGACGAGATGATTTCCATAGGGTCCATAGAGAAGAATAATGTTTTCACCAGAAACTTTAAGGGTAAAACCTTGAACAAAGGTGGGGAGATGTATAGGGCTGTTACAAGAGCAAATACAGTATTAGCCACAGTTTCCTTAAAAGACTGAAACAGCTATAACAAACAAAATAATGGGCAATGCCAGACATTCCTGTGCCCTTTTCCCTCAAGGTGAAGAAATGGGAACTGCTGCAGGTAAGACAGAAAACATCAACAAGAACA
The DNA here is from genome assembly GCA_008711295.1 of Anarhynchus alexandrinus. Classification (NCBI taxonomy): domain Eukaryota; kingdom Metazoa; phylum Chordata; class Aves; order Charadriiformes; family Charadriidae; genus Anarhynchus; species Anarhynchus alexandrinus. The sequence goes on from VUYV01000028.1 coordinate 108,896, forward strand.
AGTTACCAATGTCAGTGTCCAGGCTTTTGGGTTTGTTGTCAGATTGGGCTTAGCAGTGTCTAAACATCTAACAACAAAGTGAGACTGGCATCACATAGCTAGTGATGCCGGTATAGAAATGTATGATACATATATATCCATAGCAATAGGAACAGATAAAGGGAAGGCAGTGGTGATCTCAATGGGAGACTCACTGAACACACCAACTCCAGTTGCAAACTGTTACCTCCGAGCAAGTCTGCTCATCATCACATGGGTGCTGCAGAGCAAGAAACCACAGATGGAGGCATTTACTTCTTGGTAAAAGGGAGAGCCATCTGATAACATTGCTGCTTCTTTCAGGGGCCTTCCTCATCCCCTATTTCCTGACACTGGTGTTTGCTGGGATTCCTCTCTTCCTGCTGGAAACTGCTCTGGGCCAGTATACCTCTGTCGGCGGTCTGGGAGTCTGGAAATTAGCACCCATGTTTAAAGGTACTGCACTATAAGTTTGTGAAGGCAACGGCACGTAACTGCAGACAAAACCCCTTTAACGGTTTGGGAAGCAAATCAGTAAATTTGTGGGGACTGGGATGGGGTGGGAGGTTGAGGGGAATTTTTTCCCTCTGTCTTTATCAAGCTGTCCTTGACCCTGATGTCTGCAGTCCCTAACATCACTGTGCTCTGTTCAAGCCATCTTGCATGGTGACAATACACTTTATGAGCAGCAGGGACTGTGATGGAGGGGTTCCGGTTGCAGAAGACCTGCCCCAAGCCTCCCTGTGTGGACTCACTTTAATTGCATGGGAAAGCTGTCGATAGGGGATGTGAACCTGTCGCCGTGTCTGGAGCAGCAGCATTCTGGAATCCAGTGGTGATTGCATGTAGGAAAGAGCGATTCTGCCAGGGAAGTGACCAGATCCTGTTTTCACAGAGCTCTGTCCCTAAAGAACCTGTAGCATACTTAAAGGGAGCACTGCTCACCCAGTGGAAATGGGCAGGTGAGAGATGTGAGGGAACATGTCTCCCTTGCTGACCAGTTCAGTGTAGCTGTATGAGGTCCTGCGTTGATGAGCTGACTCGCTTTTTCTGGCTCCGCCACAAAACTTGTTTTGACGTACGTGATCCCAGCTGAGCACCAGACACCTGGATTGATGCTGCTCTCTGCCTTCGTTCACAGGAGTGGGGCTGGCCGCTGTGGTTCTCTCCTTCTGGCTGAACATCTACTACATTGTCATCATCGCCTGGGCTCTCTACTATCTCTTCAACTCTTTCACTGCGGTGAGTCACAGACATGTCTACGGCATGGCATTGGCTGTGTTCTGGGTCCTTACTCCCTGCTTTTATGGGGAGGAGTTGTTTACACCACAAAACATGCACTAACTGCTTGCAGTTTGTGCAAAGAGCATTTGTCAGCACCCTGCTGGACCCTTCCCAAAGGGGTTCATCAGCCCTGAAGGCAGTCGTGTAATGCTCATGGGTACTGATGCTTGTCCTCTGGAGAGGGTTGTCCTCTGGAGGCAATGGTCCCGTTCCCTCTCTGGGAACTGTTCTCCACTCACATCAGTCTCTAAAACCTGTCCTATGTCTCTGTCATATTTCTAGAGCTCTGTGAATCTAAGAGCTGCACGTTTCCACAAATGGTTTTGTCACATGTTTTTATTAACCAGCACTCAGTCCTGACCTTAATTAGTCCTCATTTATGCTTCTCTTGATAAATGAAATCCCAGGGATTTTTTCTGATGGGAAAATGATTCAGAAAGCATTTAGATATCTGCTTGTGACTGTCCCTTAGTATGTACTTTGGCGCTGTGGTTTATAATGGATTCCTCTCCCATAGCAGGGTCTTCTACCATACAAGGTCAGAATCACACCTCACATTAACTTCATGGTAGCTGAATGATTTATTTCAGCCCAGCAGCTGGGAAGAGCTCCCTTAACTCTCTGAGCAACCTGCAGACTTATAGACATCAACTCCATGTTCCAAACGGAGTCTTTTTTCATTTAGGTATAACCCTGAAATGCTGTTGTGAACGTTGTACATCCAGTTTCACGTTTTGTTTGATTTCAAGTATCTATCAACACTTTAGCTAAAATACTCTGTTTGGCATTCCCAGCTGTGCTTCTACTGCCAATACCCACAGTAGGCTCTTGGGTGCAGAACAAAATTGTCAGTCGTGGATGATTAGGTGCACCCTCGGGGGATTCTCAAATGAACAAAAGTCTACCCCAAAGGAACCCATCCCTGTTGCATCCTGGGTAGGATGCATCTTAGGATGAGGCTTTGGTACAGTCAGGTGTCACAGACCTGACTGGTGACGATGCTCGTATCTACACAGACAGCTCCAGGTGTTCAGCTCAAGGCCCTTTCTTTTACCAGAGATACTTCCAGATTCCCCAAAAGAGACAAAGTGCAAATCAAAAAACTAGGCTGATGCCTGTCCCCTGTTCCTCCTAAATTTGGCTAGGAGTGTTTTGAACCTGAGCAGGAAGCCAGCTTGCCTTCTGCAGTTTCTGTCCTCTGAAATTCAGAGGAAATGGAGCAGCAACAAACCGTCCCCCTGCCTGCCCCTCCTTATAAGAGTTGCTGCAGCGTCTCTGATGTGCAAACTGCTTGGTTGAAGGACTGCTGTGCAGTGCTGCCTGAGCCGTTGCATTTGCTTCGGTGCAATTAGCAAGTCCACAATGAAATCACTGGGTGGGTGCAAACAGCTTGGGTGGCCACCAGGGTGTCCCCATCCGCCCCTCCATAGCCCTTCTGCCAAGCCAGCGTGCCCCTTAGGAGGTATCATCTGCTGGAGTGAACTGATTTAGGTGGGGGGGGAGAAGGCAGCACTTAAAGGCACTGATGCCAAAAAGCATTTAAAACACAGATAATATTTCCAAAGGGGTCTGTGTTCGTGGATGAATAGGAATAGATACAAACGTCTTCTTAAAGCTTTGTTGAGCTGTAGACTGAGGTCTTATCTGCAGAAAGAAATCATCCAGAATAGCCGTTCTGCATTTATCTACATGCACCGCACGCGGGAAATGAGATTGCTGCACATGGAGATGCATCTGAGCTGCTTTTGTTGGGCTGCCTCGGCCGTGGCACTACACAGCATGGACGAGTTGTCCTGCATGCTGGCAGAGCCCCTGACGCTGTGGTTTCATCACTTGCAGTGCCAGACCTGATTCTATTAAATCTGTAGCGGTGTGCTACCGTCACACTGCTACCTATGGTGTAAACGCCTCCCACGAATCCCTTTGTCCTGCTTATAATCAGGGCAGGGGACAGCATGAAATAGCTACTACGCTTTAAATTTGCTCGTGTGTTTATGTTACAGTAGTTTATTCATGTAGACAAAGTGTTAGCCCTCATTCTCAATGCCACGTGGCTTTTTAAGCATGGAAGCTTGGTATTCATGAGAGATAAGAAAAGAATCAGTGTTTATTCTTTGTACAGTAAATTCCAACCACTTGTTGAATGAAGCTAGCCGAAAGCTGTAATGATTATAGACACAACATACACCCTATTTTAATTAGTAGCTATTAATTACCAACAGTAAATAAAAAATGGCTTTCTATCTGGGGAATTGCTAACATTTTATTAGAGCTACAGCATTGCCCTAATCACGTCATGATGTCGTTTCTTGGAAAATCCGTGTCCCAATTTATCATTATTTTGGAAAACAATTTCATGCTTTTGGCTGCAAGGTTCCTGCCCATCCAGAGGAGTCGCCCATCCTCTTTGCAAAAAGAAAAGGGGTTTCAGTTTAAAAGAAGACAAATTTTGATTCTTGCCACTGCCCTTCGGAGAGCACACATTAATGATAACCCTGCTGTCTTTGTGCCGGTGCAGAACCTGCCGTGGCAGAGCTGTGGGAACGCCTGGAACACCGACCACTGCTTCTCCAACTACTCACTGGAAGACACCACCAACCTCACCAGCGCTGTCACCGAGTTCTGGGAGTACGTCCACAGCCTGCCTACACCAGGTTTCTCCCCCTCGCCACGGCCATCATGCCTGCTTGCCAGGGCTGTGGCCATGCCTGCTGTCACCTTTCTTTGGACAGCCTTGGCAAGAGGAGGTCAGAGCCAGCCATCAGCCAGGGTGGGCATGGGCATGGGGTGCACTGTGCAGGCACAGGTCAGACAGATAGAGGGGATAACAGCCTCTCCACCTCTCTTCTCCTTCCTTCATCCCATCACAATGAGCCTCACGTCCCTTTAGGGGTTTGTGGGCTCTCAGGCTTGTCTGCACCTGGCCCATCGCCCTCCAGCCACCTCCAGGATCTCCAGTCCCTCTGCCCCCAAGGGTTGGACTTCCCTTTAACACAACTTCTCCCACCCTAGGAGGAACATGCACCAGATGTCTGGGGGCTTGGGGGAGCCTGGCGCCGTGCGCTGGCCCCTGGCTGGCACACTGGCCCTGGCCTGGCTGCTGGTCTACTTCTCCATCTGGAAGGGCGTGGAGTGGACGGGCAAGGTATGGTGTGGGGACTGGGTGTGTCGGCAGTGCCTCTCATTGCCGCGCTCGGGTCTCGGCTGTCAAAATGACCTCCAGACTCAATTTTGTTTGAGCGCCTGTAACTAAGGTTATGGTGTTTCAAGTCAGAATTGTGGTAGATGCTATCAAATTCCCGGCATTTACCTTTCATGGTTGTAAAAATTGCTACTGTGTTTATGGTAATTTTAATTCTAAGCATAGAGAATAACTCTGCCCTGTAAAGTCATGGGTCTGAGTGCTCAGGCTCTCTGAAGGACTTGGGAAGAGATTTTTGGAGATTACATACATTTCCTGCCTAGGGACAGCCCTTTTGGAGAGCGAGGCCTCTTCTGGGCTCCCCCTTTTGAAAATCATGGTGTCTTATAATGCTGCCGGTGGAAAGAAACCTCACCACCTCCTTTGAAAATTTTCTTGCTGCCCTTTAGGTATTGGTGGGAGACCTCCAGATCAGAAACACGTTGTTATCCACTGTGTAGCATTTCAGGCTAGCACAGTGGAAAGGTAATTGCTTAGTTTAGTTAAACAGTGATGCTGAGATACTGAGATGTGTTATTTAGAGCACAGCATGGTGTAGTGGGACAATATTATGAAAGGAATAATCTAGACGAGAGATCAGAAAGAAGCTCTTCAGGTGCAGGTCACCTAAGCTGTTAACTTCCCCAGTGGCTCTCAAACAGGTTTTAGCTACGCAGCCACAGCAAAGCCTTGGTGATTGCTGGTATGGGCCTCGTGATGAGGGATGGCACGTACCTGCCAGTCCCTGAAACAATGCTAAAGAGCAAGCAGCAGAGTCAAGACGACTCATATTGCTTGATGAATTGGACTAGAGAAACATGAGCTTTAGTTCTGTAAAATAAAGATGTGTTGACTTAAAGGGATTACTTCTGTGAACTAAATTTATCCCTGTGCAATTCACTTGTCTTTGGGCAATTCATCCAAACTTTAGCCTGCTACATTTGTGATTAGTACGTCCTTGTGTGTCATTGGCAGGGAGAAACCTCAGACAGCCAGAAACATTACTAGTGAGGGAATGGGAGACAGAAAATGCAAGGAAATGCTGCTGAAAGTGGCAGTGTGTGGAGAGCCCATACCCTCTCGCATGGACATACACTGGACCCAATGCCACCATGGGCAGAAAAGCCCCTGGGCACTGGCAGGCTGAGGGGTTCTGACCCATGGTGTCTTTTGCAGGTGGTGTATTTCTCAGCCACCTACCCCTATTTCATGCTCTTCATCCTCTTCTTCCGGGGAGTCACGCTGCCAGGAGCCAAGGAGGGGATCCTCTTCTACCTCACACCTGACTTCAGAAAGCTCTCCGACTCGGAGGTTCGTAGCCTAGCGCGGAAAGCTCTTAACTCCCGGTTGTCCCCACATTAGTCTTCCCCAGGCACTTTCCTTGAATATTTTAAGTATTAAAAATAAAATAAAATGGAGTATTTCCCCACTCAAGCAGTCACGATCCTCATAGGCTGAAACAAAGCTGAAGGCCAGACCCTTCATGGGTGGAAATCCATGCAGCAGCTCTGCTGTACTTGAGCAGTGTTATTCATGGGGTGGGGGTTTGAGAAATTACCCCAGTGAAGGAACCTTCCCTCCGGGCTGGGAATGCCTCATCTCACTGATTATCCCAGGGCTGGTGATTTGATCTCGACCTGGTGGTCCCAGAGAAAGGACAATGCGATGTGGGGAGCTCAGAAGCCACACAAACACAACAGTGCAAGCAGCGGCAATTTTTGGAAGTGCTTAGATGAGGACTGGTGGCCAGTAACGTTGCCTTGATCAGCAGAAGCACAGAGGATACCCAGGAGGAGCATGGAGGCTTGCAAGGGCAAAGTTTTTCAGGCGACACAGTCTCTGCCTTTTGCAGCAGTGATGCTCCCATGGCTCCAGAGGTCACCAGTCACTGGTGAGCAGAGACAACTGGACACACATAATTTCCCGAGAGATCCCAATGATCCGTCTTGCAGGAAACTCACTGTAACTGTACTGCCAGCTGCATTGGCTCTAACACTGGAAACAGGGCTCTCCAGATCAGAAGAGCTGTTTAAACACTATGCAATTAAAAAATGAACAGTTTGCCCCCTTTTCATGTGCCTTCTAGCCTTAAAGCCCTTAAGGCACCGGGACCAGCTTTGCAAGCTGTCCTCTGCAGTTGTTTGCACAAGAAGCTCCATGTTGGAAAATCAAAGACATGCTAGAGAAGAGGAACAGAGGGAGTAAGTGCAGGACATGGGACTCCAAGGGGAGCAGCACCCCTCGGGGGGGGGCATCTGTGAGAAAGTGGGAATACACTCACAAATTCAGATGATGCGCGAGCCCCTTCTGACCTGCACTGGGGGCTGAGGGATATGGTTCGGAAAACGGGATGCACGACCCTTCCTTCATCCCCATCCATCCCTGGAAGCAGCCTCGTACCATAGGTTTCGGAGGGTTGGGGATGTGCGCCTGGTGCTGGGCCAGGATGCACCCGCCACATAGGAAGGACGCTGACCCCATGCTCCTTTTGCTCCTCCTCCTCAGGGAGGCATTGCTCTCTAGCAGGCTCTGTCCTGATACTGCAAGCAGGAGAGGCATATGCCACATCCCCAACTCAGTGTCCTGTGTTAAAGGCCCCTGGCAGCCCCCTTCCCGTGGGGTGAGGTGCAGGGTCCCTGCTGACCCCACCGAGCTGCAGGACATGAGGTGGCTCCAGGAGGCAGTGTGCTCCGGCCACATCCGTGCAACACAAAGGCACAGCATCACCACCCTGCAGGTGAAATGGGGCTGCACCAGCCGTCTCTGTTGTGCTCCTCTCCACCTGCACCACCATCTCTGAGCCTTTCTCACCCTGGAGAGAGATGTTCAGAAAGGCACAGAAAAAAGTGTATTCTTCGGATGTGTTCAGCCCAGTTGGCAGTAACACAGCTACAGGTTTCAAGGTGGCATCTCTGACATTTCCAGCCACTGCCCCAAACATTTCCTTGGAGCTTGGGTCAGCAGCCAGCACCCCAGGCACCCACGGCCCTAGTGACAGAGGTCCTGACCACCCCAGGACCCCTTGGGTGGCCGAGCCCATAGACCCACATTCTGCATCCAGCCCCCTGGCTAGCCCTGCACTGAGCTGCTGCAGGAGATGTATCTGCAACATGGAGTCTCTCCTGCTGCACTCCTCCCCTGGCTCCTTCTCCACAGGTCTGGATGGACGCGGCCACGCAGATCTTCTTCTCTTATGGCCTGGGGCTGGGCTCCCTCATCGCTCTGGGGAGCTACAACACTTTCCACAACAACGTCTACAGGTCTGTTGGGTTTTTTCCAGCCTCCCGCATGGCAGGGAGTGCTCATGGGTGAGGGAGGGGGTCACGGTGAGTCTGGGGTGCTGATCTCCGACGTCCCCTCACTGCCGAGGGGGCACGCTGCAATCATCGTCACGGGTGTCCCCACCTGCAGGACACTTAACACATCCCCCATGCTACCTCTCCACGGCACAGGAGCTGCCCTTGGCAGGGCTGGGGGTTTTGCTTACCCAACCCGTTGCTCCTGGCCTCTTGGCAGAGACCTGCAGGTGGTTTCTTTTTTATCTTTCTCTCTTCCAGAGACTCCATTATTGTCTGCTGTATAAACTCCACCACAAGTGTGTTTGCCGGATTTGTTATTTTCTCTATTGTTGGCTTCATGTCGCACATCACAAAGAAGTCAATCTCAGAGCTCGCCTCCTCAGGTAAGCAAAAACCCAGGTCCAAATGTACCATTGACCTTTGAGAGCAAGTTGTCAGTGAGCATGGGATGCTCCCAGGACTTTCCTGACCGGGACACAAGTGTGCAACCGTTTTTGCACACCCTCCCACCAAGATGGGTCTCAGGCACCTGTGGCTGATGTTTGTCGCGCTCTGGCTGCAAGGGGCATCTCTGCCTGCTTTTAATGTTCACCTTCTTTTAGTGGTGAAGTTTTATGTGCTTTTCCTGCAGTGAAATATTTAGGCCATTCTGAAGCCTGCCTGTGGAGAACAGATACTGACTATGTCTTCAGCAGACGTGATTAAAATTTGGAGTCCTTTTTCCATGTGAAATTTTGAAATTGTAATCTCAGAATAATTTTTTAACCAAGACAGGACTGTGTCTTTTTGCACAAAGACATATTTTGAAATTACTGTCTTTCCAGAGAAAGCTTTTATCTCAAGAAATAGCATTTTGTGATGTGAAAAAAAAAAAAAAAAAAGACATCAGGAAAGTTATAACCAGCTTTGAATATCAGTTTATTTTTCCAGCAAAGTGTTCCAGCTCCATTTGCTAGCAGTAATTTGATGACTTTCTTGCTTGCAGGAAGAGAAAAGGCAAAGCATTTCTCCAGTCATTCCTGCCTCCCCATCCTACCCCTGTGCACCCCACCGGGTTGGTGCATCATGGGCAAAGGCTCAGGTGTTTCTAGCTCCTGTATTAAATACCTGCAATTCTTGACTCTGATCATTGTCTCTCTGTTCAGCTGTGGCCCTTAGCTCAGAGCTCCCATCAAAAGCTTTATAAACACAGGCTCATACCTCTTCTCATTACCACAGGCCCTGGACTGGCTTTCCTCGCCTACCCGCAGGTTGTCACACAGCTGCCCCTGTCCCCACTCTGGTCGATCCTCTTCTTCTCCATGCTGATGATGTTGGGTCTGGATAGTCAGGTGAGACGCCTGAGGGACAAAGCGGGGTAAGGTACAAAGGTATCTTCAGACACGATGGTGGTGTCCCCTTCTGCACCTTGGGACAGTGCTGAGCAGGGTCTTTTCTTACTCTTCACAGTGAGATGGAGCTGCATGAAACAAAAGCTCCCATATGGTCATCGCCTCTGCGCTCTTCCCTAATGTAGGCATATACTGCAAGTATGGCGGTATCTGACCACTGCCCAATGCAGCAGTCCTTGTCCTGCTGCCAATTAAAAATAAGAGTAATGTCCAGCTTCCAGCAGCCCAGCAGAACCAGTCAGCCTTATAAGACAATCACCACTTCCCTGTAGGAGGAGAAGATCTTTGGAAAGCTTTTCTCCGTTCAGATCAATTTTTGGCTAGTGAAGTTACAGTGCTGCTGCATGGGCACAGCATGTCCCCATCTTGCTGGGTGACCCTGGCAGCTGAGCTCACAGGCTTTAAGTAGAGCAAGCAGGAAATTATCCCTGCCAAAATACTCTGGGGCAAGGGAAAAAGAAAAAAGATTTCTTTCAAGTGATAACTGCTTTGTTCTTTTAAGACATGATTCCCCTCACCCCCAAAATAGGTATGTGAAATAAGGGAAATCAGTATTAACTTCTTCATCCTGTGCCTGCGTGATAATAGTTTGTGGTCATCGCAGCTCTCTGGGTATTTTGTGAGAAGCTCAGTTTGGATGCTTTGGATTTCCTTACTGTGTCACCCTGACCAAACTGCATTTCCTGCAAGACAAGAAAATATTGTTACTTTGGCTTACTTTCATAGGTTAGGGTAGAAAGGCTCCATCTTCTCTACTCCCAGGAGCTTGGAGGAGCATCTCTGCAAAAGGTACCAGTCTCCAGCCAGACCCATTGCTCTGGTGTCAGCTTGCGCTGAAGAAAGCAGTCATTTGAATTAGGGCTCTCCCATGGTGTGAGGATGGTGGTTTGATGCAGTGTTTTGGCATTGTTCTTGATGAAGCACCTTGGCCTGGTTCGTAGGTGAGCAGAGGTAGGTCCTGGCAGAAGGAAGGAGCCGTGTCTTGGGAAAGGCTGGTGCCTGGGTACCCTGTCTGCTTTGCCATCAGATAAGTCTTACAAGGTATTTGAGGAGGAAGCAGCTGGATGGAGAAAAAAAAAAAAAAAAAATCACAGTCTCTGGGTTTTTACAAGCGGTGATACTTTTTTTGTGATACTTTTTTTTTTTCAACATAAAAGTAGCTACCCAGTGAAGCAGCGAATTGCAGTGTGCCTCCCTTTTGAGTGCATCAAATTCAACGGCTCCTTCAAAAGCCTGTGCTTGGTCTGTCACATCCTCCCCTGTGCCCGTGTGCTCTTTCCTTGCAGTGCAAACCACCAACATGGATGTCCTCTTGGGTTACAGGCAGTGTTCATATACACAAGTTTAGTTTGTAATCGTACTCAGACCTGTTCCTGAAATGTCACACCTGGTTTCCAGGAAAATCTAATCGACTGAATCTGGTTTTCAATTATGGCACCCTCTCAAAAACACATCATAAATTTCACGTCTGCAATACCACAGGCATTATTTGGCAAATAATTTCAAATAACAACTAAATGTTCCAAAAGAAGCAACATTTACAGCAAAAAAAAATTACTCTCCATGGATTATTCACTCAGTGCTGGTAAATAGTTCAATACATGACAATAAGCCCTCTAAGCACTGTGTGGAATTTATTATTTGCTGCATTTGCTTCTGAAATACCACTTGAAATTCTCCAAGTCCCTTCTGACAGCTAGTCTCAGAGGGCAGGCGGTCCGTGGGGGGCTATCATTGCCTGGAGGAGGAGGAGGAAGGCGGGGGGAATGAAGCATCAAAAGGAAAACAAGCTTTTAAAAAAGCAGAGATAAATACATGTGAAGAAGCTTTCTGTCTGCATGCTGGAGCCCTGATTCAATCAGAAACACAATTAACAGCATGGCAGCTTACGCACATAGAACAAATAACACAGGCTGCAACAATGTCTGCAATTGCATATGCATTTTGATGTGTCCAGTTGAAAAAAAAAAAAAGATATGGTTTTGCTATTTGCTGATTAAATATTGTTTATGGTATTTGCAGATGGGGAGCAGCCCTTTTTCAGCAGCCCGGTCCATGAGGCACGGCTGGGCCATAGGGCATTTCTTGCCCCCTACACCCCCAGGGCTGCTGTGCTGGGGCTGCCCCTTGTCACCAGCCAGGCATGGGGCTGTAGGCACAGCGGAGGTGCTCGGAAACCTGGCTAACGAAGGAAGGCAGGGCTGAGATCTGTGTTTGCAATGCAGCAACAAGCACCAACCCCTTAACAATGGTGGCAGTAGGTCCAGCCATGGCCATTAGCTTCCATAACAAGCCTTCCGCAGATGCAGCACAGCTCCGTCTGCCTCTTTCTGCCAGCGTGCTCGTCTTGTCTGCAGTTGCTCGAACGGGATGAATGACCTACATTGACAGACACGCACCTCCCTCCTGTGCCCCCCACTTGCCGCTAGGGTGCCTTAATGTTCGTTCTGCCTCTGATCCATCAGGGCTTTAGCTCTCTTGCATCTAGACCCTCTTGCATAATATGCTAATGCTTTCTTTTAACCTACCAGTTTCCAGGTCAGGCGTTTTCTGCCCAGGGGAGCTAGCAAGCCTTGTGACTGCAAGCCTGCGTCTGTCCCATGTGAGGCCGCCTCTCACAGGATATTCATGAGGAATTCCAGCTGCCAGCAGTGAGACCCACTCCTGTGGCTCTCTGCTGCACATCTGGCAGCTGTGGTCGATTCCCCCTGCGGGCCTGAGGGTCCCAGTCAGGGTGCTTTGCATGGCCGGGGGTGGGAAATAGCAAACCCCTGACACTGGGAGAGGATGGGAGACAGACTTCCATTCAGACCAAGGTGCCACCTATATTGACTACCAAGCCCAGATTATCGGACCCATCAGCTTGTGTAATGATTATGCCCCTGAAGGGGAAAAAGAGCAAAGGAGAAAAGTGAATGGAAACAAAATCTTTAGGAGGGAAACGGTATCATGGGGTGAGGCATGAGGAAGAACAGAATATATGCTAAAAATTGTGGCTGGAGAAATTTGGTGAGAAAAATGAAACTTTTTGGAAAGCTGACTGAAGTGCGTGTGTGTGGTGCACATATCAGTGTCCACCCTAATGCACAAGCGTGCACACAGGGCAAGGCTGAGATGAGGAGGCATGACAATAACCAGATCCTCATCGCTCCTGAAAGCAGCATGCTTTCACTCAGCTGCCTACTTATCCCGTGCGAGCATCCAAGGTTGGGTGTGCAGGCTGGCAAACGTGGACCCCAGGGCAGCCAGGGAACCACAGTCCCCAGGGTTGGAAAGGTGAGTCTCCTCCAGGCTGCATCACCTCTGAAGCCTGAGGCTGGTGTGACGCAACTTTCAGTAAATGATACGAAGGTCATTGCCTGTTTTATGGCTAGAAAAAGCAGCATATCACCGTTTGGTTCCCCACCTCATCCATTACATACCAGCTTCATTTTGACAGGAGGCAAAAAGACTTAAACTCACTTTGTAGCCCTGTTCCCCATCACCCATCTCCCTGTCTTTCCCTCTGTGCTTTCCCTGACTTTGATCCCTCTTTCTGCACCAAAGGCCTGCCGGTTTTACTCCCTCTTGTTACCTGAGGCATCTTTTTCTTCGCTTCTTCTCTGCTGGACACCCCTCATATCCACCCTTTGCCCCTGATGACCCCTGGCCACCCTCTGAACCCTTTTCTCCCTCTGCCTTGCCTGGTGCCAGACCTCCAGGCCCTGCCCATGGCTCAGGAAGCGCCAGGCCATGCAGCCATGTGGAAGGAATAGCTTTCGACAGTGTTTTCTTTGTCACGCCGGCTCTTCACACGGTGGTGCCAGCTCAGTCCTGACTCTTCCAGACAAAGAGCCGGGTGGGATGGGGTGAAGAGCTCCCTGTCAATGAGTATAAAGGCAGCTTAGCCCCTGCCTGAACAGCAAAAGGTGCTTTAATAGCACTTGTGTCCAACATAAAAGGCTTAGCTCATTAAAAATCCGAGTTGGAGCAGTTGAGCTTTGATGCTCAAGGAACGCCGGCTTTCTGCACTGCACTGGGCAGATATAAAACCCTGGGCAGAAACATCACCCTTTGCCTTGCTCTGTTCCCCATGGAAGCCAGCCCCAGCAGCCAGCAGTGTGCAAGCTCTTCCACCGTCCCTGCCCAGCTACAGGCACGGCTCAGACTCTCCGCTTGTCTTCCATACCTCTTCCCAGCCCTCTGGTGCTCTTTTTAGTCTGTGTACCTCTACCTCTACCTCCACTCCAGGGTTTTTTTCTTCTTGTCTCCCTATTCAAAGCTGAATCTTAAAATGCCAGCACTTTCTAGAGTGCTTTCCCAGGGACAGGGAGGTCCCTGACATCCAAGAGCAATGAAACCTCTTTCATTTTTATTGCACTGACTTGTAGATTTACTAAGGGCAACCAGGGAAACTAGGAGCTTGCTGCCCTCATAAACTTCCCAGTATTTTTGCTAGAGGCATGATGTGCTCTCTGAGAGCTCTATGTTACCAGTGGTTTCTGCGAGTGAGATATAAAATTGAATCTCACAATTTAACAGTAGGAGGGAAGGATGCACTTCACATATATATCGTCCAGCTGTCCTTCTGCCATAGGGCAGAACTAGTAGGAAACCTGATTTGAAGGTAACACTCATGGGGACTTCTTTATGTGTTATGGTGTGGACAGCATTGATATACTGTGCCTGGTACAGCACTGCTCAAGCCAGCCAGATGTTTTCAGCTCTAGAAAGACCATGTGCTGTGAGGATGGTCTTTTAATGTGCTGCATGCACTTATTGTGGTGTGCTTGAAAAAGCAAAATAAAGTGAAGGACTGGGTAGTCAGAGATGTTGTTATTATACACATGCATGTGAGACCGGGCAGTGGGTAATGAAGCTCCTTAAGGAGTGTTTTAAACCATTGAACAACACAAGCGCTGTTGCAATAGGCTGAGAAGAGCACATATGGGAAAGGACAAGCAAGCAAGGCCCTGCATGTATCCCAGCAGCAGAGAGACACAATGCTGGGACAGAGAGAGCCTAGTAGCGTATGAGAGCAGGGCAATGGTGGGGAGGTCCTAGAGAGTTCGGGGGAAGAAAGAGGAGGCTTTCCATGGGAGGCAGAAAGTGCAGATTTATCTCAGCTAATTTTAGGTACCTAACCCTGGTGCTTTTAGCTCCCTCTATATTCACTGGAGGGAAAGAGGCATTTTCAGAAGGTGGTTTGGACCAACTTTGTGCAGAGGTGCCTCCTTTTCTAGTGTCTGAAGAGAGCATTTAAAGCAATGAGGCTCTCAATATTGGAGTTAAATGTAGGAGGCGATGATGTCAGGCTAAGACTTACATATGTCTTTGGTGTATACCTTCTCCCGTAGTTCTGCACTGTGGAAGGGTTCATTACAGCCCTGATGGATGAGTATCCTCATCTCCTGAGAGCCAGGAAGAAGGTCTTCATCGCAGTAGTCTGTTTCATCTCTTACCTCATTGGATTCTCCAACATCAGTCAGGTACAGATAGCTTTGCTTGTACCTCCATTCATGGCACCTTTCTAGTCAGTAGACTAGCTATGCTACTGGCATAGCACAGTAGCACCAAAAGCTTTGGGAGAAGTGACAGCACCCCTAGGAGCCATCCTAATGCTGGATAAATGGGCTTGCTCATTACTGCTATGTCTCAAGTGACTGGGGACGCCTCCATAATTTTTACCACCATCCTGTTGTCAGTCTGGCTTGGATTTTTGCTATTTGTAATAAGGGCTCAAGCCAACAGAGCCTGAGCTGAGGGAACACTTGGTGCAAAGAGTTAAGATAATATAAAGAAGACCAGTCTGTTGGGGCCCTGAACCTCTGGGGCTGAAGCCAAGGTCCATGTGTGCAGAGGTGAGGGCTGAGTGGTCTGGAGACCATTTGTGGAGCACTATAGGTTCATGAGGAGGCAAGGCAACAGAACTCCGAGGGGAGGCAGAGCAGACTAAATTAAGTGCCTCCATCTAAAACAGAGAAAAGTAAGAAATCCTAGTGCATCTCTGCTTTTCTCATCACCCTTGGCCACTCCTAAACAGGCTGGCTAATTGTCTGCAAGAGCACATTGGGTTTGCTGCTAGGAACCAGACTCCAGTGGAAATATTGCAACGCTGGCTCTACCATCCAAGGAAATTAACATTAAAGCCAGCAGACACAGATAGTAGCAATCCAAGCAGGTGGCTGATATTGTTGACCATAATCTCTAACTGAACTCCTTGGCCCTGGTTTTGTCTCCTCAGGGTGGCATTTATGTCTTCAAGCTGTTTGATTACTACTCAGCCAGTGGCATGTGTCTTCTCTTTCTTGTCTTCTTTGAGACCATCTCAATTTCTTGGTGTTATGGTAAGCACAAAAGACTTTGCGCCTTTGTTTTCCCTGTGGGCACGGTGAGTTATTTCAGAAGCCTCCCACAGTGAAGCCAATGAAAACTTTGCAACGGAAAATAGCTTGGGCTGATAACTCCAGAAAACCAGGAGCAGAAGGCTGTCATGTCACTTCTCCAGGCTACCACAAAGACCTCTGCACAAACTGGCAGATTCCTATGGTCCTGCCCTCTGGTCCTTCAAGAGGAAACCAGGAACACGGAAGCTGCTAGCACAAATTTGCTTTTGTGTCCCTGTACCCCATCCCCTCCACCTAATGCTTCTCATGCCACAGCATTTTCACCCTCTTGCTGTGGCTGGCCTGTGTTTTGTCATGAGAAGAGGTGATAACCATGGCACTGAGATGGGATGTTTTTTTCAATGCTCATTTCTTCTTGTAGGTGTGAACAGATTTTACAGCAACATTGAAGAAATGATTGGCTACAAACCTTGCATCTGGTGGAAGATCTGCTGGGCCTTCTTCACTCCTCTTGTCTGCCTGGTAACAACAGATACATCTTATCTACAGGAGTGGATCCAGAAGGACCTCTTAGTTTGGATGGGTTGTAGGGGAAACACTATGTTCTCACCCCAGTATCGGTCTGATACAAGGTGGTTCTAGGCAGACCTGAAATGGGTAAAGTAATACAAGAGCCTCTTTCACTCAGCCTGCTGGAAATCACTCATAAAGAAAAGCTCTAGACGATTGTTTTAATCTAAATGAGGCCATCAGTTCTTCATTCTTCTTTCTGAGATGCCAAAAGATAAGCAAATCATTTACTGGTTTAAAAAAGCTATTATTAGTTCTGGTGAAGACTCTCAGCTACTCTAGATCCAGTCTCAGCCCCTGATGGGCTTGTCAGAGCAAAAGACTTCAGCAAATGTAGTATAGCTGACTGCAGAGCAATTTAGCCTTTGCTGGCTCCTGCACTTCCAGCAGACATACAGAGAATGGCATGAGAAGGCCAGTGATAGGAAGATGAAAGCTCCTGAGACCAGCTGTGAGGATGCTGTTAACTTGCTTAGGAGCTGGTGTGGGGGCTCTGCTGTCTGAGTAGTGGGGTGAAGAACGAAATTGGGGGCACTCCAGCTCCAACTTTTTGCACAGGATAGTCAGGGAAGAAATGATTTAAAATTACCAGTTGGTGGGCTGAGAGCATCTAGACTAGTTTAAGGACCTGTTAGGTTGCTGTAAGGCTCTTGGGAGCTAAGAGGATAGTGAAGGAAAGAATGGATGGATGGACCCTGATTTTGCTCGCCTTCACCTGTGATGGCTGGTGCTCTTTTCCCAGGGCGTGTTTTTCTTCAGCGTGGTGGAAATGACCCCTCTGACACTAGGAAAATACGTCTATCCTGCGTGGGGACAAGGCATTGGTTGGCTTATGGCTCTGTCCTCCATGGTACTGATTCCAGGATACATGCTGTACTGTTTCTTCACCTCAACGGGGACTTTCCAGCAGGTATGAACGTCTTCACCACTCCTCTTCTGCTCTCTGCTTAGAGTAAGCCCCCCCACTGAACTAAGCCTAAGGAGAACCAAGATGGCTCTGGTCTGACGAAGTTGTCAGAGTGCTTCAGGTTGGTGCTGCAGGAGCTCTGTGCACCCTCTCCTCCAGGAGGGCTCAAATCAGCCCCAGCACACAGAACAGCCTCTGGTGACACAAGCTCACTGGAGAGGACTTACTAGTACAACTCAGTGCTAACATGTCTAAATGGCTGGGAGAACTGCCAGGCAGCAGCTGGCTGGCTGCATCTGGCCAAGTGGGTAGACCTTCAGGTAGTCTCTCCTTGGGTCAGTCCATTGTCCCTCATTGAGCTTTGTGTTGTCACCATCACAAAAAGGGAGCCCTCTTTCCCTGGATATCTCGTTGGTGCAAGGGACTGGAGCCCTGGAGGAGACTGGGAAGAAATCTTTGAGGTTTCTTAACCCAGAGAAATCCCAATTCCCAGCAGTCCCTGGCTCTGAGCATGGTTACCCAACATGTCTAGCAGAGACATTGGCATCCTCCAAGCATGAAGCTTGAAATATCTCAGGGCTAGGACCCGCTAGTGACACACGTGCACAGCAGTAGTTTGTCACGTGCTTTGTAAAGAGCACTCAGTGAATGAGGGGTTAAGAAGCAATGCAGAATTTTATGGAGGACCCACAATACCAAGAACTCTGATCTTGTTTAAAACATTTTTTAAAATAATTTGAGCAAGGTTTTATGTAGCAGTGAATCATGAGTCTCTGTATGTCATACCTAGTAATTACTGTTAAGGTTTTATTTACAGTGTTGACATTCAGTCTTGAGAGGACTGTGCACAAAGTCCCTGGCTCGGTGCTGTCTGCTGTGAGCTACAGGTGTAAGAAATCACCGCAGGGGTGCTGATTTATCGCTTTCCCAGCTCAGCTGCAACAGCCACCAGATGCCATCTAAATCCCATGAGTTTACTTCACAGATACTGTATTTTGAATAAAGTTTAATTCAGAAATGTTTTGGCTGAAATTGCTGGACTGAAGTCAGCTTCAGGCTCTCTAGCTCTGAGGTCAAGTTGCAGGTGGATTTCACTTTCCTTCCTCCCAGCTCTCCATTTGGATGGGCTCCTATGGGGGAACTGGGTGGCTTTGGTGTCTCAGATCTGCTTTCAGTTTCTGGTCTGTCATCTGAGGTTGACTTTAGGTTCCTGCCATTTTGTGTTGAAGGCCAGTGGCAATTCCAATAGTACGTCCTTTCTCAGCTGTTTCGAGGGCTCCTTATCCTCTCATAATATGAGCTGGAAAAGGGAAGACTGCAAATACAGAGATGGGTTCAACCCTTTGCTTAGGCTCAATCCTCTTTCGCCTAGGGATGGTCAAAGCCTGTCCTGGCATTCAGGGGCAACTCATGAGCATGTTTCCCCCATCCCCTCGGCACCTCATGGAAACCAGTGCCAGTCAGCAGCATGAGAGGCTGCTGTGGACCTTCTCTGTCCCGCTCTCCCTCTAACAGCACCCACACACACCAGGAGACCCAGACCTCCTTCCCACTGTTCATAGACCCAGGAGTGAGCAGCAGATGGCAGCAGGAAGAAAATAGGCTTCTCTGTGTGCATGTGTGTCGGTATCAGAGAGATGGAGAGAATATTTGGCCTCCTATATGCACAGATCCTGGATTAGTTTGTAATAGAGCTGGAGGGAAATTAGATGCCAATGCTGAATAAAGTGGTTTAGACAGACAGAAAGGATTTTGATCCTACTGAGCATGAATGTGAGGGGAAAAAAAAAAAAGACCATGAATGGCAGAAGCAGCTCAGTGAACATTTCAGGGACTTCACCCAGCAACAGCCACTCCAGTGGTATTGGAGAGTAGGAGTTTGTTTCCCTTTGCTGGAAAGAGCTTCTTCCTGTCTTAGTGATGTCTATTCAGGTCAGGCTCAATCCTCCTCTGCCTTCTCTTCTGCAACTTGCAGCATTAGTCCCTCCTTGACAGGCAAAAATTATTCATTCTTCTTCATCACTCCCAATGCTCAGTCCACACGCCTCCAGTAATGACTTGCCCTGCCATGTTTTCCTGGGTTCTTGCATCACTTTACTTGGCTCTGCAATTTTCATTCGATCAGCTCAGGGGGACAGGAATCGCTGCTGGTGCAAAGGTTTGTGCAGGCGGACCGGTCTGATCTGCATCAGCAGCGTAACCTTGTCAGCCTGCGGTACCTAGTTAGTAATGCTTTGTAATCAACCCTTGTTGAAAAACTATGGAAACTATGGGAAAACGGGTCTGGCTCTGAAGCCTGTGACATTGCAGCTCTCAGCCCTACTCGCAGCTGGTATTGCCCTGTAACCGTTTGCCTGTGTTATAAGGGTGACCCCCGTATTTCAGATAAAAGGAGCTGCTGTGCTGTGGGCAGCACCAAAGGAAAGACGACTTGCAGAGTCTTGCGGTGGATTGCCCAATGGTGCTGGAACACTACCTCCTGCCTCATGCACCATCCCCTTGCCCTGTAACTAGGGCCACTTCTGAAGCTGGGGTCAGGTGTCCCAACCCTCTGCCGCTGCTGTGCCCCAGCTGTCCCATGGCTAACACACTCTCTCCCTTCATTCCCGGGCAGCGTTTGCAGCAGATGACACAGCCCAAGCCAGAGGTGCACTCTCAGAACAACGGCCTCCAGCCGAAGACGTCCTTGAACGGGAGGGTCTTGGATGCTGCTGTCTAGGAGGAGAGCCCGGACCTCCTCGCCCTGCCCTGTAGCTGCTCGTGCCACATTGTCCCTCGAGCTCCTCCGGCACAGCTCGCTGTCCCTGGCTCCATGGTGGCTTTCGCTTGTCAAAGAGAGGACCTGGTGGAGGAACTCTCTCGCATGTTTTCCTCCTGGCCTGGCTTACCAAGGCCCTGCATGAGCTGCCACCAGGGCGTTGTGCAGTGACCACCCGCATCCTGCAACATCCTGGTCCAGGCTCTCAGGGGGGAGCAGCCGGTACCCAGGTCTTTCTTGTCCTGATGAGAGGTGATGTGTCTAGAGAGCTTAGACTAATCACTGACCACTTCTCTTTTCTTCTTCTTGCCTTGCCACATGAATCTCCGCAGAGCATCCCATAGCATGCAGCTGTGCTGTCACCCCGGAGAGCCAGCTGACACCAGGTTCAGTCCCAGGTTGTTGTTGACTGATCTAGCATAATCCAACACTAGCAAATGTATCACTGGAGGGGATGTGGCAGAACAAGGGATTCCAGTGAGGAGTCCAGCATGCTGGTAGCTGTAGGACATCACCCCAAAACTGGAAAAGGGCATCAGGACAGTGTGTGCTGCTCACAGGCGCCATGTTTCAGCCTTGCACAGTCTCTGGCCATTATCACTGCATCCATCGGGGCTGGCACTGTGAGCCAGAGCCTAAGCAGAGTAGGCAATCTTCTTCTTCTGGAGCATCCTGCCCTCTGCAGCTGTGTGCAGTAGCCACCCCCTGACCCTAAAATACAGTTAAGAAGGTAAGTGGAGGCCTCTTTGCTAGAGGCTGTCCCAGTCTTCTATACTGACCACGCTCTGCTGCAATCAGCTTTGTGCAGAGGCTGTGCAGGTCTGCTGTGTGACAGGGAGACTTTCCAGCACCGTGCAAATCTCTCCCACAACAGAAACAGGGTAGTTCCTGCCAAACGCCCTTCCTGGCTGTGTCCCTGGGTGGAACGCAGTAAGATGCAGCATAGTGCCCACGGGTGGTTTAGCTTATGCCTTTTTCAGGAAGTGGCAACACCTAAATCCCAGTCAGTGGGATGTAGCCACCATGCTTAAACCCACCCCTGTGAACCAGTGCTGACTTCCTTTGGGAAGTGCCTGTACAGCCAGCTGCTGGTGCTGGCACGTCCTGACTCCCAGCACACACATCACAGGGGGCCGTGAGCTCTTGTAGATGATGCTGGAGGAGTGTATAACATCTCGGAGAATGCTGGGAAGTGTTTCAGAGCAGTCCTAAAGCAGCAGCATATTTCCTCATTACAAAGCCTTGAGAAAGGAGATGGCTCATCAGAACACCATGTGCAGGTGTGACAGTGACGCTCCTGTTTGTGACAGCCTCCCAATGACCCCACATGGAGATATCCGTATACTCAGAGCATTTGATGAGCACCCATCGCATGTGTGCACCCACAGCATGGCTCAGTGCAAATTAGTCTCTCCCGTCCCTCGGCACCCTGACAGCATCACTATGTCTGCTCGCGGTCCCAGGCTCAGCTCAGAATTAATAAATTCATAAATGAGTGTCCAAGAAAAGGTACATCCCACTCATGCTTCCTACCAAAGGGTCTGTTCTTGTAGTTGACATGCTGAAGTCCCGCGGGGGTCCCACCACAGACCCCAGCTGAGTGATGAGCCTTTGCGCAATTGCCCTGCACTTCAACAGGAGCTGCAAAATGATGCAGGTTGGCCCCATGCTGCCTGTCCCTGGGACTGGCCGGTGCATGGGGCCAACCTGCTCTTCTGCTGGTCTCCCAGCTTGAGGATCAGAAACGTAAAGAGGGAAGAAGTTGTCTGGTTAAAGCTGAAGTTGGTCACCTTTGGGGTTGGTTCCCCTGCCAACTCACCAATGCATCTCAGTGAACATTGCTTTAGATGTGTAACCAACTTGCATTTGTACATGTGGCACGCGCTGTGTCCTGGCTCTTAGTGATCATGGCTGCCAGGCCTTGAGTGCATGTTTTGCAGTCTTCAACACCATGAGCTGAGATCTCGCCCTGTCCTGAATCTAATCGTTAGGGTGTTTGCATCAAAAAAAAAAATCCCAGCTGTTAAATAGACACAAGGAAATGCTGAATTTACAGGCTTGATCTTGTGAAACCAAAAGCCAAACACTGAAAGCTGCAATCATAGTTCTTCACAATTAATCTCAGCCAGTCACAGACATGTCATCTTTCCTTGTCCCATAATTGCCAGCACTAGTACAGCTGAAATTTTCTATTTCACTTTCACCTATTTTTATAAACAGGGGAACAAAGGAAACCACTCTTTATATACATATATGTCCTTTGAGAGGGACATCTGTGTTGAAAACAGATGCTAACCTCCAATCTTTGAAGTAATGACCTTTACGAGGAACCTGCTTTTGCCTGTGCATCCAGGTCATGTAACCTCCCTCCCCTTAAACGCAGACTAAGAGTTGCATAGGCGGGTGGTGGGCAAAGGAGTCAGTGCTTAAGCGAGGCCTTAAAACCATGGAAGACCCCGATTTTTCCAACTTCACTGGGGCAGCTCAGGCCTGAGGTAGAACAAACCAGCATCAGTGGTTATTTTTGAAACTCTTGGCCAAAGAGAGTTGCTGGGAGAACTGTTCAAAGTGTTGTACCGTCCAGGTTGTTCCTCCAGGGGAGTGGAGAAGGAAGGGTCCAGAAAACAAAGTCCCTTCACTGGTGGCTGAGGAAATCCCTAAATCTCCACTTCCTTTTTGTTAGGATTTTAGTCCCAGCATCTCTCTGACTTGTGGCCTTGCGTGAGGCAGGTGCACTCCAGGTGTAGCAGTAGGGGCTACCCCACGCATGGGCTGCTCATAATAACGGTATTTGATGAGATTTAACCATTTGCTCAGTTTCCTGTCTGTGACCTTCTCCTTTGCTCTCCCTCCCACCCTGTTCATTTTCATTCATGTGCCTCCCTTCTTCCCCACTATCCGTCCAGTGGAAATTGTCTACCTCAGCTTGCTTCTTCCTGCTTTTTTGCTTCCACTACTGTCAAATTACAGTTCTCCCTCCTTTATCTTCCCCTTTCTATTCTTTCCTCATTTCTATCTCTCTACTCTTACCAGCCTCACTTCCCTGCTTCTCTCATGCGCACTTCTTTCAGCTTTAATACTTATTCCTGCATGCCTGTGGCTTGGATGTTTGCTGTGCACATGCTCAACCCTTCTGCCCCTTGAAAGCTGGAGCTCAGGACTCCATGGAGGAGCTCAGCTTTTTGCAGGATCCAGTCCCCAAGAACCAATTTCCATCCCAGTATCAAAGTTATAATGAAGTTCCAGCTATCTTCTCTTCCTCTCTGCACCAGAAAGTGCTGTGCCAAGCAATGCTATCTCTTGGTATTACTAGAAGAGACATTTCAACCCATATTCTACCAGTCTCTGCAGAGCTGTGCCTGTTCTGAAAGATTTTGTGGACTTTCCTGTTTTTGCACTATTTTATTTCCACCACGAATGTTTGGAACTGCGAAGCCTGCCATTCCTAGCTTTGCAGGGAGGAATTTGCCCTTAGTCAAGCTCTGCCTGATTGACGGATCCTCTTCTCCAGCATCTCAAACTCATCCCATCCTTAGTGCTTAGAAGAGCCCTCCCACCTCCATTGCACGCAGGTTTCCTCTCTAGTGAGAAGGCAGGGATGGGATCGGCCCCTTGCGCTCATCCCATGCCTCAGAAATGCCACTATGGGCAGGTCCAGAGAAGCAGCCATATCTGCACATTGAGTTTTTGATGTCAGTTTTTGGATACCAGCTGAAAGACACGTGCCGTGCTCGGTGCCGGGGATTCCTCTGTAAGAACTCCTTTTGTGCTGTTCCCATGGTGTGTGACTTCTGCTGACCACTACTCTGCTCCTCATTCCTTTTGGCCCACCCTGTAGAGAGGACACGTGCATGGCCAGGGGGTGGGATGCTCCCCTCTCCCCCCATGCTGCAGTTCAGAAGGGGATCCTGCTCCCCTGTGCTCACCTGCCTTGCTCCTGCCATGTCTCTGTCCCCTTGTCCCCCCCAGCACCTGCCAGCCTCTCCCTCCCACCAAGGGCAGCCGCTCAAAATAATCCCCCATGAAACCTCTTAATTCTAAGGAGCTATTTAGGGACCTGTGCTCAAATCCCTCTGAAATCCTCTTTTTCCTGAGGGCTGCGAAAAATAAAATAAATGCCATTGCCCCCACCCTCTGCCACAGCAGCGGGGGCTGAGGGGAGCGATGGGAAAGGCGGGATTGCTTTGCTGCTGCTCAAGTGCCGCTTCCCGTGGAGGTGTGGGTGCGATCCTCTCCCCCTGGAGAGGGGAGCTCTTCCTGCTGCCATTCTCCCAGATGTTCTCCAACAGCTGGCAGCTGGTTGTGAAACACGTGTGCAATGCCCGCAACACGATACTGATGCTGTGTGGCACTGTAAGGCTTCGGCTAGCCGACTGCCGCGTAGCTTGTAGTCTCTCCACAACTCTATTAAACGATGTGTTGGGCGCAGTTGTGCTGTGTGTTGGGGGGTGCCCTTAAAGCCAGCGTCACTCTGGATGAGCAACTTGCCCTTATCCCTCTCCTGTCCCAGGGGGATTCTCTCTGGATTGGCGGACGCTGGTTGTGTTTGGTGGTGATGGCCAAATGGGGAGGGGGTCTGTGCCACTAAGGAGTATGGCAGCTGGGGTTTTGTTTGTATTGAGGGAAGTGGCCCCATGGGCTACTAGCCCACTCATGGCGATGGAGCTTGCACCAAGCACACCGCCTTCTTGCCTCAGGAGCTGAGTGTGTGAAGCACAGTGCTCAGCACTGGATGCCAGTACTGGCACTGGAGACCAGGTGGTGTGTCCATGTGGCATGTTTATCCTCTCCTGATGTCTGATCCTGTCTCTGTACAGCTCCAGCAATTGATCAGAGTCCATCTGAGCCACTCAGGGGTAGGAAGAAAAAGCCTGGAAACTGAAATTTACTGATGACACGTGGGAGCTAGCTCTTAAAAATGAGTGCAAGAACCATTCTGATCATTGCACTGCTTCAAAGCTCTTGGAAAGGCAAGACAAGAGGTGTCAAGGGAGGGTTGAAAGATGAGGGCTCCCGTGGAAGCTGGCTACCACCTCCGCCTCCACCACCTTGGGCACTGCAGCAGCCTTGGATCAGGTACGGACCTGCTCAGAGCTGCGGGGTGCAGTGACATTGCCACCCTGACCCTCAGGGTTTGTTCACCCCATCAGGAGCAACCCCCGGTGCTGGGGTCCCTCCCTCCAGCGTGTTGAGTGCTCTCTCCAGCATATGTCCCCCCATGTGTTCCCTCCCATGCCCCAGTGGCTTGTGTCAGGAGGGCAGCCTGTGGGGCTGTGTGACATTTCCCCCAGCTTTAGTGCTTGTCCTGGCACATCCCAAGGGGCTGGGACCCACGTGCAGCTGTTAACCACTGTACAAAGGGCTTTGAGCCCCAGGGCCATACCCACAGGGGACCCCCAGGTGGTGGCCCCCAGACAGACACCTGAGGGAGTGGCAGGGGACAGGGGTGGCATCCTGGTGTCCCCACTGCTGCACTGGCTGAGGCAGCACCACCGAGGGGAGCACGGGGCTCCTGCCAAGCACCTGTCCATCATCCCTGTGATGCTGTCAGCTGGGAAGCGTCTGTGTCTGGAGACGCTCGGAGAGGTTAGTGCTCCCCGTGCTGATACCTGATGGCCATGACGGTGATGGAGATGCCTCCTGACAGCCCGGCATGATGCCACTGTGCTGCCAAGAAAACAGCACCAGCCTTCACTGTGGCCCTGGGGCTCGCTGCAGCCCAGTCATGGAGGCAAAGACATGGACCCTCATATGGTGGCACATGTCCCCACCAAGGCCCCTGAGGACTAGCAGGGACTCACCCCCACGGCTGCACGCATGTGCAGAGCAGCCATGGAGGGGTTCATCCTGGCCATATTCCTGCTCCACAGCAGCTTTCTCCAGAGGCCTCTGTGGGAGTCCAGGTGTTTCTGCATCCAGATGAGAAAACCCAACCCAGCAGAAGGTGTCTGAGTGACTGGTGTAACGACAGCAGGAGGGAACCGGCCTCAGAGGGCCCCATAGCCACAGCACAGGGCAGGTAACCTGCCTGGGGGGTACTCCTGCCCAGACATCGCATCTCCTGTGAGCCCGGGGGCCACCAGCAGAGCAGGTGTCATGGTTTAACCCCAGCCAGCAACTAGGACCATGCAACTGCTTGTTCACTCCCTTCCCTCTCCAGTAGCATAGGGAGAAGACGGAGAAGGGGAAAATAAAATAAAAAAAATCTCATGGGTTGACATAAAGACGGTTTAATAGAACAGTAATGGAAGTAATGGAAGAGGAGGACAAAGATGAACATGAGGAGGATGATAATAATAATAATAATAACAGTAAAATAATATACAAAATAAAGTGATGCAACACAAGTCACTCACCACCCAATGATTGGTTGCCCATCCCATCCCAAGCAGTGATCACAAATTCGTGCCCCCAGCCAACCTCCGTTTATACATTAATATACATAACTATATATATAACATACATTATATACCTCTATGGTATGGAATATTCCTTTGGCCAGCTTTTCCTGTCTATGCTCCCTCTCAGCTTCTATGGCAAAAAGTCCTCGACTAATGTAAACATCACTTAGCAACAATTAAAACAATATGCATTATCAGCATTATTCTCATACTATATCCAAAACACAGCAGCTACTAGAAAGGAAATTAACTCTATCCCAGCTGAAACCGGGACAGCAGGGCATGGCTGCCTGCCCGGCTGGATGTTTTTCTGCCTTTGAAGGCTGTGTGGCTCAGACAAGGCTCTTGGCCAGTTTATATTGCATGGTGCTGTTGGGCAAAACACAAGCACCCCCACAAAGAAAAGCACCCATGAGTTTTGTGCTGACGCTGCTGACCCAGCTGCAGACAAAACCTGCCCCATATTTGTCTGGATAAAGGGTTCTTCAGTGTAAACTCAGCCCTTGCTGTCAGCCTGAAGAGCGTTGCCTCCAGTCTGCTCAATGGCTCCAAAGCTGCATACGTAGTCTTGGAGGTACATAAGCCCCCGGGCTGGCCCTGGGGGACAAGGGGGGACACCCAGGCCTCAGCACGCAGGCAGTGCTGGCCACTTGCCCTGCTCGCTGCCCGTCCCTGAAGAGCTCATGTGCCTTTCGGCCACAGCTCGGCCCTGTCTGCGAGCCTGAGTCCGGCCACCTGCCACCCCCTGGTTTGTGCATCCCCCTCTGGCACATGCCGGAGCCAATGGATGCGCCTTTAAAAATAACTCCTCAGTGGGGACGAGGACAAGAGACAAGAGGGATGAGCACTCTCAGTGGGAGGGGAACAACATCCTCCTCTGCCTCCCCTGACAATGCCACGAGGTCTCATCCGAGCGGCCGCTCCAGGTCACCGGCTTGTGGCACGAACTCTTTGATATATTTTTTGAGCACATTTGGTCCTGCAGGAAGGAGAGAAAGAGAGCTGGCATCTCTGTCCCCTCTCTGCACTTACTGCAAATGAAGGGATTAGGAATTATAATCCAAGATTCTTATTTTAAAGCGGCTTTTCAGCTCTGCGAGGGGAACTTCAGCGTGATGCTCCTAGGGGAGCTGGGTGACAGAGCAGCTGCCACAGCCCCAGCCACCGCAGGCACTTGGGCAGCCGAAGCTCAGTGGTGTCCTCCAGGCTCTGGGAGTGGCTGCATGGGGCGATGCTTTGGCAGGGAGGAGGGTGCGGGGGAGTGTGAGGGGCTCTGCAGCCCAGGGTACAGGGGGTGTCCCACGGCTGGGCACCCACCTTGGCACCACGGAGCATGTCTGAGTGCTGGGCAGCTGTTGCCGATGGATTTTCAGGGGTTTCTGGATGCTTTGAGCTTTGAAAAGAAAGAGGGGGCTCTTTCTTTGGGGGTGGGGGGCAAGTCTGTATTAGCCAGCACCATTTAAACAGGTGCGTGCTGGGTGGGCAGCATGGCCACGGTGAGAGATGTGCTGCAGCCCAGTCCCCCCTCGCAGCATCACAGCCACTGCCTGGTGGGGTGCACATGCCCCCAGCCCCACTGGAGTTCCCCCATGCCTGGTGGCACCACAGTCCCTGGGATGTCCCCCCAAGCTGTGGGGCCTCCTCTGCACAGCAGAACCCCAGGATCTGAGAGAGATTGGCTGCTGCTGGTCCCCCGCAGCAGCATCTGCTCCTGGGGTGCTGAGTGCCAACCTGCACAAGCCTAAAGCATCCTGTGGCCCCTGGGGGGCTTCTGACCCTCACCGCCGGCAGCATCTGCCCCAGAGAGGCAACATGATCTTTCTTCCTTTGCACTTTTCCCCCCTGCTCCTTCCTCCCTCCCACTGCCTTCATGGCAGACCTGTGCGAAATGTTAGCAAACTGCTGTTTTTTTCACAGGCATCTCTGCCGCCTTTCCCTCTGCTAATTATTATAGCAGTGCCTCTTCTCGGGCAAGTTGACAGATGGCCGGGGTTTTATCTTTGAACAAGCTATTTAATAAGGGCTCCTGTTTTTCCCTTGCACATTTCTTTTCTGGCCGCTTGTCCCGAGCTGTTGGATGGGTTGTTCTTTTCACTAGGGATGCCAGAAGATGTGAGCTGAGGCTGAAGGCCAAGGTCAGATCCCAGGGGATGGGTTTTTTTCTTTCCCTTTAGAAAGGGAAGATAATTCTGCCCGGGTTCATGTGGCCCTTACTGAACAATGCTCTCTCTCCCTACAAAAAGACATGATGGAGAACCGGTTCCCACAGGGAGGTGAGAAGAGCTGTGTCAAATGCTGGGTCCTACGAGGCAGATCCTAAGGGTGCAGAAAGCTGATGTAAGTGCTGAAACCAGTGCGTTGCTCGCTCACACTGGCTGAAATCCGTCTCACAGCGATCAACCTGTGCTCTGGCTGATGCTGCCATGGGCTGCATGGCTTTGCTATAGCCCACTGGGTGCAAAGAAGGTAATTCCTTCTGTAGGTGGAGGGTCACAGGCTGTGAGTGAGGGGACAAAGGAGAGCTGAGGTGGCAGGGATCAGCCAGACAGTCAGTGGGGCTGAAACCCCAGTTTCAGAAAGCTCAAGCTGGGATTTCCCCTCAACTGTTGCTGACTCCTGGGCTCTGAAAGGGCTATACAAGGACCCAAACCCTTTTGGAACTGCTCCAAGAGCAAGGGGAAAGCTTCCCTTTGCATGAGAGTGAAGACTGGGGAAACAGGAGGAGGCTTTGGGCACCAGCTGCTTTGTGGCAATGAATGCCTCAGTGGAGACACCAGCACAGGGCACCAGGCCCTGGGAAGGCCAGGCTCACTTCAGTGACATTTTCCCTGTTTTTAGCAGGCTTTCTCTGCATTTGGTTTTCCTGAAGAGCTGTCAAAGCCAAGTGTTCTGGGGACTTGGTACCATGATGCCCGAGCTGCTTGGCGATGGCTGCCCCAGCGAGAGGGTTAGCCTGGGTCTGGGGTCCCTGCACAGCAGGGCTGTGGCACCACTCCCTGTTTTATTTCCCCCTACCTTTATTTTCCCCTGCCACCTAAGAAGCTAAAGATGGTTTTGGCGACTTTTCTTGCCTTTTACTTGGATGGTTACAACAGTTGTAACATCAGCTGTCCCAGGTTGCTCCTATTCCTGCCAGGGCTGCTAGTCCTGGCAGGGAAAAAGCCCTGCTTGTAACATCCCGGGAGGGCTGTCATCCAACCAGCTGCCGTCAGAGCCCGGCTGGCAGCCCCCCACGCTACGCCTCACATTGGCATGGCCTCCCGGCACCGAGCTTCGCTGTTTCGGGCTTAGCCAGAGCCAGCACAGAGATGTCTGTCTGCTCAGAATATATGGGTTTGTGTTTTCCTATGGGGAATATGTTGTCCTCCTTCTCCTGTGCCACCCAAATACTTTGCTCTGAGGGTTTTTTTTACAAAATATAATGAATAGCTCATTTCAAAAATGTGGCGAGGGGAGGAAGAGGGAAGCAATTCCCCTTTTGCAGGCAGCAGCGGGAGGCAGGAGGGTGTGGAGGCAGCTGCAGCGGGGTTGTACCAGCAGCGAGACAGTGGCCGTGGGAGGAGTGAGCATCCCCATGCTGTCAGTTGGGCTGCGAATTATGTGGAGGAGCGTCAGGGCACCCGTGGCTACTGCTGTCGCAGAGCCCTGCAAAGCCGTCGCCTTTCAGCGCACGTCGCCCTGTCCTGACCCAGCTCCTTCCCAGCCAGCTGTGCTAACGGCACGGGGCGGCAATGGAAGGACACGGGCGGCTTTATTGCCCCACGGGTGGACACCAGTTTGCAGCAGGGTGTGGGAGGAGGCTGCCCGATTCCCTCTGATTTAGCAATCGTAAATTCATGAGAGTAGCAAAGAGGGGCCACCAGCTCAGGGCAATCCTGGGTGTGCAGCTGCACGAGTGGAGGAGAGGGGCAATTTCTCCTGTTGCTGGCACTGCGTGAGTCCTGTTTGATCAGCAAGTCTGTGAGTAGTCAGCATGAGGCTCCTGCACATTTGAGATGAAGAGCTGAAATGTACTGAAAAATTAAGCCTTCCATAATGGGAGGGTTTATATGGAACATCAGGATGGGCACATTTCACTGAAAGTGGTTTTGCTGCTACAGCCTTGGCCCTGCAGTCCTGTGGAGGAAGATCCTTCCCTCTCCCCTTCCACTCCCTGTTATTTTTTTTAAAATGGACTTGATATTGTTCGGGAGACCCTACTCTTCATGAGGAGGAAGGCTTCGGAAGACAGGACACTTGTTTTCAAGAAGTCACTGATGACAGTGCCACTCTGTCAGACCCCAAGGCTGGAGCATGGATGTTGCATAAAATGAGATCCTACCCTATACACTTGAGATCAATCCCAGCTTGTGGAACGCATGGATTAAGGCAGAGAACACAGCTCCTCAGCCAGCTTTTAGCCTCAGTTGCCCTCATTAGCTACAGGACAGATGCTCCAAGACTGGCCAAGTGTGACAGAGCTCCTAAACTGGTTAAGTCCCACAGCCCTACTCACCAGTCAACCTCATCCTTGAGACACCTGCTTATTTTCAGCCACCTTTCTTAGGTCAGGCAGGAGTATGGGCATGACTCCAGGTTGCTTGACTCAGCATCTGGGCAGTGACTTACAGAGGGGCATCTCTCCCCCAGCAGCTGGTGGTGACAGGAACCCTCAATCTGTGGGGAATGGTGGATCCCAACTCTGTGATCAGCTGTCCCCCAGGCAGCCCTGAGGCACCAGCACAATCTTTCCAGAGTCCCCCAGATGAGGTGGAAAGGGGGCCATCACGCCCCACACGCAGCAGTGACATTGCAGGCAGTGTCCCCTCGCTGTCCCTGATAAGGGACTGTGATGTGGACAGATTCGGGTTTGCGGTAACCTTGTAGGTTTGGTGCCCGAGGGCTCCACTCTGCATTGGCCTTGGGATGGGTGTGCGACCCCAAGGACAGCGCCTGGGAAGCGTGAGACAGCAGACTGGGTAGGGTTGAGTTCAGTGGCAAGTCGTCTTCTGCATCTGGCTTGACAGTGGGTAGGTGGAACCCAGTTACAGCAAAGCACTTGAGGGATGCGCTTAATTTGAAGTCCATCGTAAAATTGCATCTCAAAATTCTCTGTGGACAAGAGCGCCATATTTTGATCAACTCTGAATGCCCTATATATATGTTATTGCAAATTATGTATACTGTATACATATAACAGTGTACAGCTACAACAGGACAGTTGTGGTATATGCTTTTGGATTGTATTCTCTTTGTACCACCACTATCTATAGGTGTCTATATAGTATCTGTCCCAAAGGGACCTGCCATCTTCCGATTAATAATAGTATCTGCGCATTGGAGCAAGTTAGGAGTATTTCACATATAGACAATCTGTTTTTATTGCTTTCATCTTTACAACCAGGTGTGTGATCTAAACATCAGGCAGAAACTTCTCCAATAATCTTCTGTTTCAAAACATCTTAGAAAATGACTGTTTGGGATGGGCTGATTTGTAATATATCCGTGGCACACAAAAACATAAATGGAAGCCTCTGAATCCCTGGGAAATTTCCTGTCTGTGTCTCAGAGGGATTTCTGTCCTCCCAAGTGTTTCACCATGGGCCTGGGGGTCTAAGGGATTCTTTGAAGCCAGCAAAGAATTTGCAACCTATAGATAGAGGGGTTTTAGCAGGGGCAATCTGAACCCAGCATCTATTCGACTCAGCTGCAAAGGTGTAGGTTGCCTTCCCCCATCCATTGCAGAGGAGAGTTTGCTTTGTGTGCACGTGTCCATCTCTGATCATCTCTCTCATCCCTGTGCAGAATTTCACAATGGTCAGTTTCATTAACCTTGGGGTTATGCTTTGTGTAAATATGCATGTATGGCTGATTTGCATGGGAAACGTCATTTTCCTTACGTGTCTCCCATCCAAATGTTAACCAAGCCTGAGCCTACGTAGCTTGTGAGATGTGCTGCGATGGTAACAGCAGCCAGCGCAGCTGTCCTGCTCAGGCAGCGCATGGCTGCATGTGCCCGATATACCTTTGTACAGCACGTTCAGCTGTGTGGGTAGCAGAGGTGCCTACATGTTATCTGCCATATAGTCCTACGTGTTGGCAGATGGTGTGTGCATTGACTCACAGTATGTGCTGATGTCTCTGGGTGCATGTTTCTCTCCACGGCCAACTGGTGTCCAACACATGCATTGGCACATGCGGCTTGTGAAGTTGCTCTCCTTGCCGCAGCGTGCGTGTGCAGCAGCATGCGCTGTGCATGGGTGTGCAAGCCTCCTCCCCCAGAGGTGCAGAGCTACACCAACGTGATCAGAGGGTTTGGGGCTGGCTCTCCTGCGTGCTAGCAAGATGGAAAGGA
This sequence comes from Anarhynchus alexandrinus, assembly GCA_008711295.1. Lineage (NCBI taxonomy): Eukaryota > Metazoa > Chordata > Aves > Charadriiformes > Charadriidae > Anarhynchus > Anarhynchus alexandrinus. The sequence continues at coordinate 141,365 of VUYV01000028.1, forward strand.
AGGAGCTGCAGCACAGAAGCATTCCCATTTTCCTCTGTGCCTCACTGCAGGGGTGAATTTCACATTGAGTTGCTGTCTCTTGGACAAGATTATTTCTTCCTGGCTTCCTCAGGATCTGATCCTCTGAGAGCCTGAGCATTGCACTAGCTCCTGCTGCATCTGACGAAAAATCAGCAGTAGCCACAGCGGGCCGCCCCTGAGGCCAGCAGGAAGCCACGATGCTCAGCGCTCCTTGGGAGCACAGCCTTGGTGTGTCGCCCATGTGCTGATGGAGCCCAGGGACATAGGAGGGGGGCTGAGGCAAAGAAGACATTAGCGCACAAGTGACATATCTCAATATAATTTCTAAAACTCTATTAATTGAACAGATAAAATACCTCTGATCTATTTTTGTTATTTTGTTACAAAATATTAGCGATTTGGACTCTTTGCTAGGTGTGACCACACCACTTTTCCCAGAGGAAGCTTTTCTTGGTGATATTTACAGCAGGAAACAGGTACAGACAGGTGCTTTCAAAAGCCTACACACAGGTAACACTTCAGTTGTTAGTTTTTTAAAAAGACACATTCAGATGGGGTTGTGACTAGTGTTGAAGAGCTGGGTGACTTCAAAGCTGCTGTCCCACGCGTAGCTGTGAAAGAGCGGGCTGGACAAGGACAGCTCTAGCTCACAAAACACTGCTGGCAGTCCCTGGAGCCTACACTAGCACAGTGAGGCAGCTGGTGGAGTGGGAGATGGAGGAGCTTGCTCAGCAACTTGCATTTCAAAGCAGAGATTCTGCCAAGCAGCAGCTTCCTTGATTTAGGACTCAGATTTGTTTTGGAGACCTCACAAACATGTGCAGATAGTTGCCTTCTGAAAAACATGTAACAAAACTCAAACTCTTACAGCTCAGAGGCCTTCAAGTACTTCCAAATCTGGTGGTACCTTTTTGAGAAGTTTGAGTATTGATGAAATTCTGGTTGTGGACCATAGCCACACCTTTCATCTACGGGGAGGAGAGAAAACATGAACAGTGGGATGCTTTGAAGGTCTTGCAGAAAGCACTAAGCACAGTGACCCAGACTATGGCATTAAAAGTACCACAACAGCTGACAAACACTACGTTCAACCCAAATTGTTTGCACTAAGCTTGATTCTCCTGTCCCATTTTTCCATTCCTTTGCTACTGGTGTGAACAGATTAGTTTCACTGGACCTGCACGCGCATGACCAAGAGAGAATTCGGACAGAGCCTGACGGTTTGTGTAATGCAGCTCTGTAGACCTCAGTAACACCTTGTTCTTTTCCACCGTCCAGCAGAGCCACCTTCTTGTTTGGCCACTGAGTACCCGACACTCACTGCAGAATACTTTTTACTGGGTTTCTCTTTTCTTTCTCCCCCACCCCCTAACCCCCGCTCTTTTTTATATAGAAGGATATGAATTTGGCAGCAAAAAGCCACTGGTTCATTTGGGTCGATCTAATCTCTGCAGCAGCTTCCTGCCTGATCCCTCCACCTGAAAGATTGTGCTAGGTTCATGATCAGAATCACTGCTGTCAAGAGCTGGTGATTTTTCTTTGGGCTGGTCTCTCTGGGCAAGCTGCGGTATACATTTTGTCCTTCATTAGGTTGTTGCTGACACGCTCCTTCTAGCCTGTACCCTGTCCACGATCAGTCTGTGTGCAAGGGTGTCTATTCACAGTACTACTGCTACACTGAGTCTGTGTGCCTTGCTTGCGTGTGGGAGGGCTGTGGGAGCAGACAATACAATAGATCAGATGAGGCGTAGACATGCTTTAAAGTGCTTGCCATCCTTCGAGACCAACCTTCAAAGGAAAAAAAAATCCGTATTTTGAAATGAAGTCTGAAGGGCTCAGCTACACAGTAGAAATCAGAGCAACCTATTCCACGGCAACCTGGAATACAGCGGTTTGGTGTCTCTCCAGCTAAACCTGACAGAAGATGTTGTAGCCAGCAGGCTAGAAGATAGCAGGGGTTAGCTACGTTTGCTTCTCTGTCCAAAGCTCAAGGCCAGCAGTATCCTTTTTGCAAGGTCAGGAAAAAGCAGCCAACTCGCCCTGAGAGACTCCTGTGCCTCAGGTACCTTGGCACTTCAGTTAACTCACTTCCATCCTTCATCCAGCAGGAAGAAGGGAGTCTCATAGAATCATAGAATTGTCTAGGTTGGAAGAGACCCTTGGGATCATCGAGTCCAACCATCTACCCTACTCTACAAAGTTCTCCCCTACACCATATCCCCCAACACCACATCTAAATGGGTCTTAAACACGTCCAGGGATGGTGACTCAACCACCTCCCTGGGCAGCCTATTCCAATGCCTGACCACTCTTTCTGTGAAAAATTCTTTACTAATGTTCAGTCTAAATCTACCCTGTTGGAGCTTGAAGCTTCCCTATTTCTTCTTTACATTCTTCTTGCTCTCCCAATCAATTATTAAAGCAGCAAACCTCTCTTGTAGGAACTTCATAGACATTGTTATAAATATTTTATCTAAAAAATTATTTCATCAAGTACGTTAAGGTTTTTGTTGTTGTCACTTCGTGTTAAATGTCAAGTAAAATCTAATTTATTTATTTTAACACACACAGAGTTCTTCAGTGGCTCACTGCACTCTGGGAAAAAAACAAACAAACAAATACCGCCATTCCTCTCAGACAGCGAAGTAACCACTGAGAAAGGAGGGCACTGTCAGTGCCTCCTGGATACCACCCCTTTCACCGCAGCAGTGAATAAAAATAAAATGGCAGCCACATGCTATGTTGACTGGACAATGGCAGAAGCCACATGTATGCTTTCCCAGGAAGCTACGGGCAGATCAGATGAGATCCCGGCTGCCGTGAGGCGGTGGGGTGTCCCCTCAGAGGGAGCCAGAAGCACATCAGGCCTAATGTGCCTGACAGTTGTCTGGAGGGTGAGGGACTGAGCCCTGTCCGGGGGTGAGGACCTTTCCCTGGGCCCAGCTTTGGGATGTGGAGCATCCTCACTGCCCTGGGGGGTTGGCTAGAAGAAAGCTTCTCTGGTCTGGAGGGAGACTGGACTTCTATTCAGGGTTTTCTTACAATCTTTTCTGTCTTCTGCTTCCACAGTCCTCCCTGAGGCTGTGCCTGTTGGCTCCTGGTCAGTACATCTGCTATTGCATATAAAAGTGGCAGCCTAATGCCCTGCTCCAGACAGCGAAGCAAACAACTTAGGCAGACCTGTTGGCACACCTAGGTACATGGGTCAGGCTCAGAAATAAGGGGACCTGGAAGTGAACAGGCTTCTGCCCTGGAGGTCTTCACCCCAGCCCCTCTCTGCTTCCCTAACTCCAGCTGGGCTTATGCCCAGGTCAAATACGTGAACTCTTTCATCTGAACATTTCAGCAGAGCCAGTGGACATCAAAGCGCACTGAGGGGAGCCAGTCCCTGCTGCACCGTGGGTTTTCTCACCGGCAATAGCCCCAGAGATGAGCATACTAGCACAATCCTGCATCTGTCTTCACTGTCCCTCTTTCCCCAACATTTTGCACATCCCCACCACTGCCAACAATTCCTGCCACTCCTCACCCAATGGCTGTGTCATCAGCACCCAGTGCTCATATCTTAGCTTTGCATGGGAAGGAAGAGCATTTATTTCTTTCCCTCTTAAAATAAAATTTTAAAAAAGTCCCTAAAAGGCATTCTGTCCTATTTTAAAATCCTAAAGTTTATCTTCTTAAGCCTCGAAGGGAGACAGAGTGAGTGAGCGAGACCAAAGCCTTTAAGCTAATTAATACCTTCCCCTCCCTACTGCTCAAAGAGATTTTTTTTTTCTAAAAATATATCCATAGCCCATTTTTAATGCCGTCTTCCTTCACACCAATGTCCCCAGTAAAGCAGAGGAGCTGAGTTGTCATCTCTATCTCAGGATCTTCCCCTCCCCTCACTTTGAAGCTGGGATAGGGAAGGAGAGAGAAGAAGAGGCCTTCAAGTCTGCTATCTATCTGGGCAGCTTTCCTATAGGAAGGGCAGATGGAGGCAAGAGTATAGCCAGGCAAGAGATACAGATGGGATCTCACATGGCAGGTCTCCAAAAAGCTCCTTCCCTCTAACACAGAAGGAAGAGCCCAAATGAAGGGAACATCCACCTCAGAAGGTAAACGTAACACTTGGCTTTGCTTTCAGAATATAAAAAAGCAGGTGGGCAGGAAACACAAAAACAGTGAGAAGGAGAAAAGCAGAGGTGGGTCTGTTTTATGCTAGAGAAGACAATCTTTGTGTGTGTCTGTGTGTGTGTATGTGCTGAGGTGGGAGGGCACCTCTTGGTGCCATCTCTTTGGAAAAGTACTCATCCATTCCAGAAAGAACCTTGGGCTTAATCCCTCCCTTCTGCTCCCTCAGAACTGCTTGGTGTTTCCATTAGTAAGCATGCGCCATACATACGCTACCATACAGGTGTATTTACATGTGATGAGGTCTGCTAGGTCTCAGCAGAGGTCTCTGGTACAATGCTCCAAAATAACAACAGAAAGAGTTTTGGTGTTCAGAGTGAGGCCATCTTTGCGTTGTACTGCAGCTCAGGACAGTCTCTCCTCCTCTCGAGCTCTCTTTCACTCATGCACTCCCTCGCTTGGAACCGGCTGCTGCAAGGAGATAATATTTGAAGAGCAATGTGGAGAAAGCATGGCAAGTGGTACAAGTTCTTAGCTCCATCTTAGCAGGCAGCAGCAGTGGTGGCAGGGGGAAACTCCATCCCCGGGAGTGCCCCAAGGTTGGTCCTTGGCATGGGTGAGTCCATTTCTCTCCGAGGCTGGTGAAGTTTTCGGGTGGGTACAAACCTATGGCCAGGTAAATGCAAGGCAAGGAAGGAGGTCAAGGAGCAGCAAATGGAAGACACAGTGCCTAGAAAGCAGCAGGTCATCAAGCCTCTTGGGAACAGGGCAGCAAAGTGCTACATGGGGACGGCACAAGCATGGGAAGCCAGCCAGGCTGGCAGGGTGTGAGGATGTGTGAGCATGTAGGTTGGCAGTTTCTATAGATGGCTCCTCACAATTAGCATCATCTTGAGGGGAGACAGGGTAAGAGTTAGGTCGGTCAGCTTTTTTTTTTCTTTTCTTCTTCTTTTACTAAAAAATAAATCACAAACTAGATCTCTGTAGGCAGAAAGGGTCCCCAGGAGGCGGTGGGGAAGGGAAGCGGGGAAGTCTGTGCTGTTTTGGTGCTGGTGGTGTGGCTACACGAGGCTGCGTGAGCCACTGGAGTACCTGCGCCTCTGAAGCAGGGAGCTAGGGGGGCAATACTGGTGAGGGTGGTTGTAGGGAGGTGGTGGAGGTGGGAGGGGAGGCTGATGGACCAGCTTCATGGGGGTCCCGGGGAGCCCACTGCCCACACCACGCCAGGGGGCGGAGGTGCAGGAATCGGAGGTGACGTAGCGTGTCAGAGTCTGGTTGAGGGCCGGCTCCATTCGAGCGAGGCACGGCTTGTCCAAGACAATGACTTTGACAATCTGCTGGCACTGTACAAGTGTCCCCGCCGAGGCGGGGTGCAAGGGCACCAGTGCTGTCTCCAGCCGCTCCCGTGGCATGTTAAGACGTGTGCTGGGCTGCATTCCACTCTCGGGCCCCAGGGCGGAGTTGTGCTGGTACGTTTGAAGCCTGTTGTGAATTGACACCTAGTTTAGAAACAGCCAAAGAAGCATTAAATGTTACAAGACTTTTCCCATCTGCTACTACTGGCTGCCCTGAACCCCCGCCACCAGTCGGCCTCACATGCATTAAGCCCTCCCCCCTCAAAAAAACAGAACAGGCACAACCCTGACTGCACAGCCCCCCACAATAGCCCCATCATCCCCATCTAGGCCTAAGTGCCCCTGTCCTTTCCATCACGTCAAAGGCAGCAGGGCCAGCGTTCCCAAATCACTGCAACTTTGATTATCCAAACAGCACAGGGAACGCATAATCAACTCTAGGAGTGGTAATGAACAGACCTCAGAGGTCATGCCCCTGTCCCCACCAGGAAAAAGGAGAAGGGAACCAGACAGCAAGGTTTCAGATAATCGAGGTTGTACATTTCAGTAAAATGACAGTAGCTGAATCTGAGATAGAGAGAGACAGAGAGACTGAAGCCTTTCCCAGCTCCCTGCCTTTCTGAGTGGGAAGGTACACCACATGACTGGATAATCTGTTTGCAAAGGAAAAAGCAGAAATCTGACATACTCTAGCAAAAGGCAGCTCCCTCTGATCCATTTGATGGTTTGTCAGTGAAAGGAAATGATTTTCAAAAAAAGAAAAAAGAAAGGAAAAATGCCTGTCTAGCTCATACAATGATAAAAGAAATTCATGATGAAATGGCAGCAGATTAGATAATCTCAAAGAAATGGAAATGCTCCTCTGCTGGCAGAGTATTACTTGGGCAGCTGAAAGGGGGAAGGGAAGCAGGAAGTCATCAGGGTCCCCACAGAGAGATGCTGATAATGGAGTCAAATAAGGGAGCTCACTGAGTCCAGTTTGAAAAGGAGGAGCTGGCCTGGACTGGAGGTCCCTAGGGGGAAAAGCGCAGCAGGAAAATGGTGCTTCCCAAATGGGGGATGAAGTTATAGTTCCTTCTCGCAAGGATATGGACTGATTCAGACCCCAAACCAGAGCAAAGTTGCCATTTCAAAACAGAATGTCAGTCAAGTGACAAACCCTGGGTAGGAAATAAGTGCTTGCAGGTTGGCATGGCACTTCCAGCTAGTCAGGGGTACAGATGGGCAGATGGGACAGTTGGCGGTGCCCTGATGGTCTGGCATGTTAGGCAGCAGTGCCAGCAACTGGGAAGGAGAAGCTGTGGAATGGCCAAGGTTCCCACCATGCTGGAACAATGACAGGCTGTCTGTCCCTACTCAAGCATGGAGGTTGCTCAGACTCACTGCACAGCAGGACGTAATAATTTGTCACTATTTATTCAGGCAGTGGAACATCCCATAGGAAAAACTGCTTGCTGGGCCACAAAATGCTAATGACATTAGGATACGTGGAAGCCATTCTCCACAAGGAAACACTCCTCCCAACAGTAATAGGAAATTGGCTGGGAGACGCACCTTCCCCCGGAAGGGGGGGGTCTGCAGGGAAATGGGGTGCTCTTCAGGGAAAAGAAGCAGCACCCACTCCCCAACAGAGAAGCTGAACTCATCAAGTAAATATAGTATGACAAGAGGGGAAAGAACTACCCTGAAAAAGGGCAAATTCAGGACAATGGAGATATTCCAGACAGGGAGAGAGTAGGAAGGAGTAGATAAGATTTTCAATGTGAAGATTATATTTTCCTGTTTCCTCACAGGCAGTGGGAGTATGGGTGTCTGTGAAGAAACAGGCAACCCACTGGATGCTAGACATCCCTGCAAAGATAGATGTACTCAGGACAGCCAAGCTCCCTACCTAGGATGGTGAAGCTCTAGGGAAAGTCTCTGTTATTCAATGGCCATGCTTAATCCCCTTCAAAGGGGGATGGAGAGAGAGAGCTGCAGAGATTGTGCAGGAAAGCTGGGCTGCGGGGAATTTGCATGTGATGCTGCATGGAGTTAGCATGTCAGGGAAGTCTTTAGTGGGGTTCTCAGTCTCCCCATAAGCAGTGGGGTGGGTTAGTCTACAGCGTTTGGGAGCTTGCTCCATGAGGGATGTTACAGTTATAAAAACGGATTGAAAATGCTTTGAAGTTTAGTTTGGATTTGAAAGTTGTATTACCCGTCCTAGCAGTAACTTTTAATTGTATCTCTGGAAATTGGTAAAATTGTCAGTCTGGCTGGGGAGGCATTGATTAAAACCTGAGAAAAGAAACAACAGAGAATGTGAGAAGAGCTGAAGTGAGAGAGAATTACTTACCTCAGCTGCTCTGCACTCTACTTACCTCCACTGTGCTGTCCGAGACCTTCTCCCCCAAATCCTTCTTGCCTTTGAAATAAAACAAAAGATCTCACTCCTGAGGTCTGTATCTCTAGTCAAGAGCTGGCGCTCAGACTGTGGACTGGAAAGCTAAAGGGAGAGGTGCAGGGCCAAACAAGACTCTTGACTGCAAGAACAAATCCAGACCCTCTTGCAACATGATAGCTGCTTAGTGGGGTAGGGAGGCCCCTTGGGGGTCCTATCCTTAGGTCCTGATCTCAGCACCATTCTAGTGCACTTGATTTTTTGCTGGCATTCAAGCCAAGGCATGAATGGACACAAAGCCTTTAATACAAAGAGGCTGGTCCAAAGTGTTGGTGAAGAGGACGGAGGAAGTTAATAGCGCAGTTACTGTGTTGCATCAGCTCAGGGAAGAAAAAGTGGCCAGGTTCTCCAGCTCCTAGGCTCCATCAGTAATGCCTCTTTGCTAGATGTTACAGGTACAGACTGCATAATGAGACTTTAATGGCTCTTCTAGGGTATCTGAAGAATGCACGTGTTCTCATATTTCCACTATTTGCCCAAAGCTAAAGGCTACAAAACTGAACATTTCTTTTTGCAGTTATTCTCACAGAAATCAATGAGAATACATTGCAAAGGCAGCACTACTTGACCAAGAGAAGCTAGGTGTCCTCTTACCTGTTGGAGAGCCTTGCTTAGACTGCAGTTCCATCTGGGCTCCATTGGTCCTTAATGAGAGAGTCTTTGCCCCTTGCTGTTTCTCCAGCTCCCCTGCAAGACAGACATATAGAAGTGAATGAGGAAAGGGATGGAGGGAAGGACACCAGCATATCGAAGGAGCAATATAGGAAGTCAGCAAGGAGAATTAATGCAAGAAAACGGCCAGAGAATGCCAAAAAGGGAGGGAGATAGGAACAGCCAAGAAAAAAACAGAAACTGGAGAGGACTTGACATGTGGAGGAATTTATATATCTCCACACAACCTTCTATGTATGACCTGCATTTATACAGAATGGGTTATTGCTGCACTAATGCTGGGCTACTTCGGCTTATCAGTTTATACACAGAAAGGCCATCAAAGGCTACATGAACATCTAATCTGTGTAAGACAGGTCACAGAGGAACACAGTGCAGACTGCTTGTCCCCTAGACATTCCTGGAGTGACGGACAACTCTGCTAAGACTACCACACCTGTCTTGTACTTCCCAGCTATCTACAGATCATATTTCAATAGGCAAAGGAGCATAGGACGGACAAGAGTGTTCTGGGTCTGACAGTTTAAGCTTCACTATTCCAGGCTACTGTGCCATACACCCTGTTCCATAAGCATCATAAGTACTTAAGTTCTTCCATTTCTCCTGCTGGTGGGTGGTCACAGAGACTGACTGCTTTTTCATCCTATAGGTGAACACAAGAACAATACCGTGCAAACTTGTGCTACTCATCCTCTTTCCCCCTGTTCCTGAAGAACCTGTTTCTTTTACCCTTTCTCCCTTGTAGGCACATGCAGTGTGATGGCATGGGAGTGTGAATTGTATTAGAGGCCCTTACATTCAATTCGTATCTGCTCCAGCTCTGTCACTTCTGCTATTGACTCTTTCAGATCTTCCACAAACTTCTGCATTTCCTCAGCACCCAGAGCACAGAAGTGTAGTACCTGTTTCTTCTCTGACCCCGAAACTGGAGTCACCAGTGTGATGCCATGGGGGTAATCTGTAAAGAAGATGTGCCAACAAAATAAAGAGGCATTAGGCATTCTTGCTGGAGTAGCTGGCTGCCTTGATACCTCTGCAGGACAGAGAGTTTTCAACATGAGTCCAGACGAATGGTACACTTAGAATTTGTCACACTGCAAACTGTGGGAACCTGCAGCACTGCAGCCCTGCAAGGGAACAGAATAGCCAAGCTGCAGCAGCAAGGCAAGTACCACCAGCACCACAGTGCTGTCAAAACCAGAAAACACTAGCTCTTAGTTACACTTAGTACAACATTGGCCCTGGGAACCTGTAAAGCCCTTCTGAACTTGTGGAGGAGTAAACAAGAGGCCAACAACACTTTTTCTTCTGTGCGAGATGCAGCAAGAGAGGTTGGCTCCTGGAGTCAAAGCCAGAACAGCCATTAACATCCACAGTGGCAGGACTTCTTCCCAGTCCCAGCAGAGAAAATGGCAGGGGTGTTAGCACAGCATGGGTGGGGACCTCATTGTGCTGTGCAGAGAGAACGGTAAAGAGAAAGATGTGGGTTTGTAGATCTCCACTTTGTAGTCCCCAACAGGCAAAACACAGAGGAATGTAAATGAAAGGGCATGCCCAGAGAGTGAAAATATCACAACAAAAGGCCTTGTGTTTTAAAGATCAGGGTGGGTGTAGGGAGGTGGTGGCTGGAGATTCAGCCAACAGAAGCAGGAGAACGAGAGTGTGCAGAGAACTTGCTACGCTTGTGACTGGACTTTCTCTACCTTTTGCTCAATGGCCAGTGGTTTCAATCCCTTTTCTCCTTCCCTCTCATCTTCCTCTACTTTTAATTTCTTTCCTCCCCTGTCCTGCTTTCTCTTCCCCTCCACTGCTCCTGCATCTGCCTGCCTTCTCACCCTCTTCCTTTATCAATCTTTACCAAACAAATCAAAGGACCAACCTGCTATTTGCTGCCAGCCATCAGCTCCCCCTGTTTGTGTCCCAGGGCCCTTTTCCCACCTTGTGTCTGTCTCATCTGTTCAGATCACTAGCCCTTTAGGACATCTGCTTTTCTGTGTCTGCAGGGAATACACAACAGGATGCCTTTGCCAGGAGATCCTTGGGCATTCCCAGGATGGTTATGATACCCCTGAAAGCTGATCCCATCTCTGATGGTGTCTCCTGGGGATGCCTAGTTATGAATGACTCTTTCGTAAATACAGGGATGTGAAAGCCTCTGCATGCTGCAAAGGTAGGGTGTTGAGAGTGACTCATGCTGCCAATAGGGTAGAGGAGGATGTGAAAAACTTAGTATAGCCACAGTGCTGCTACAGTCTTCTTTCCTTGCAGCATGTTCTGCAGGGGCTCACAATACCCCAGTGGGCATCAGCCATGCTTGCCTGGGGCTGCTGTGCAGTCCCTCTGCCTGCACCAGCAGGAAGCCTGCCTGTTTTTGGAACTCCTCCACCACACAACCAGCCTCAATCATGACACATCATGGCTCTATTCCCAGACCATCAAGGTCAGGCTGACTAGGGCTGGCCTCTTGCCATGCTTTGGTGGGTGCTGTTCCAAGGGCTCTGCTTCTGTCTTGGGAAGCTTTCAGCACAGCACAGCACGGTGCAGGAGGCGGCAGCAGCACCCGAGCTTTTATCAATGTCAAAGGTAGAGGTGGGACTTGTGATTTTGGGCATGAGGGGAGAGGGGCTAAAGTTGGCAGCAGCAGTTTTGTCAACGAGGTTCTCCACCAACAGTTGGCTCCTGTGAGCTCAATGAGATATATCTGGGATTGATTCCCTCATTCCTCCCTACTAGTGCTCTCCCTGCCTCCATGACAAGCCCGATCTTTCAATGAGCTTAAGTTCAGCCCTTCTGCAGGTGCTCAGACCTAGTGACAGGTACCAGCAGCCTCTTCTCATCAGACTGTACCTGCACAGTGATCTCCTCAGCACCAAGCCTCAGTTTTCTTACCTCCACTTTTAATCCTGATGGAATCTTTCTTCTGATGCAAACTCACACTGGGTGATACAGCCTCCTCCCTCCTCCTTTTCCCTGCCAAACCCCTTCAGGCAACCAAGCTGCAATGGACTTACATTCGTTCTCAAAGAGATGGAACTGCATCCCTAGTAGGCCAACCGACTTGCAAAATGTGTACGTTGAGGAGCTTTTCTTCTTGGGGCAAAGCTTGAGGATCTGTTAGAGGGAGAGAGGCATCATTGGGCAGGGTGCTGGGGAACAGTGAGACAAATGCAAACTGCTCAAAGCAAAAAAGCTTTTTACAAGCTCTGTTAATTGTACATGGGAGTAACACTGGTGACTGACAGGCATTTTGCCCAGAAAGCTGCCTGGCATGCTGCACTTTTAACAAAACTTCTGAAATTCTGTATGCATAGCCCTGGGGCTCACTCCGCTTTCTGTCTCCCAGGGGTGCTGGCCTTTTGATGCCCACATTTCTGACTTTGCAAGGGCAATTCTCTTCACTGAGGGCCAGATCAAAAGGCAAAGGGAAGCCTGTCAGAAATACCTTAGAGCTGGGAACAAGAGCATATGTGAATGCTGCACTGCCCTCGCTCCCTCAGCACTAGTTCTTATAGATGTGATTTATCCCATGGAGTACAGGGATAGCAAGGAGCAGAACCTCTCCCCAGGTTCACAACTGTACAAATGGGTGCAGAGGAACAGGTGGGGAAAGCTCTCTTGTCCTCTGCTCCTACAAAAGGGTTTGGTTTTAGCCTTACATTTGCAACATCCACAGTTTCATTTTGCCATTAAATTCAGCAAAACTTCCATTTTGTTCAGCCTCCTCCCAGTCTCAGTGTGCCTCTGCCTCCCCTCTGAACTCAGTTGCAAGGTTGCTGGGGCAGGACACTTTTAAAAGTACTATACGCATTTGGGGGTCCAGTAAGTAATATCTACTCTCCTGCAGCCCTTGCAATGTTAGAAGGCAGTGGTTGTAAAGTGTCTGACAGGAAAGATTTAGTGCATGGGAGGGCTCTGTCTACTATAGTACAGACAGACAAAGAAATGAACCTCTTTTTCATGAAATGAACCTCCCTTCTGGAAAAGGCATGAGAGAGAGCAATGACATTGCTTGGATGGCTGTGGTATGTGACAGATTGTTTTTTAAAGGGTTAGAGGAGTTTTACATTTGGTAGGTTTTTTAACAGTGAAGGATCCAGAGCTGTGTCTTACAATGTTGATGGACCAGGAGATGGTCTGTCCTTAGGACAGGGGGGAAATTGATGTTGTGGACTAGTTTTAGATTTCTTTATAGAAATCAGTGAGAGTTTTATCACTGCAGTGCCTAATTGCCAGAGCACACTCACCACCAGCAGATCATTGAAGAGAAAAACTTCCCTCTGGTGAGCTGCCTGCTTCTGCACTTTGTTCACATCAGTCACTTCGTATAAGCGGCTGCAGCAGACCAGCCGGCGATGGGGCACGGACAGAACCTGCAGAAGACCCACAAGAGCATGCAGAGGCTGAGGGAGGTGCAACTGTGGATCTCCTCCACCCTCAGCCTGCACAACCTTGCCCAGTAACAGTAGCACAAGCCAATTCTGCCCACTCAAATCATCTCCTCACCACCACTCCTCACCATCATTTTTCCTGCTGGTGCAACAGCAGATAGAGCTATGCCTTTGCCATTGGATAAATCAGAGGAGTGGGACAGGCTATAGGCAACCCTCTTGCTCACGTGTCCTATCTTCATATACCTCTGGCTTCCAATCACTGGGTGACTGCTCATCCTCTCTCACTCCACTGGACATCTGCAGGTTTCCTGGACTTTGAGAAATTCATTTTGGGTAAAAAGCATGCATGATTTTGCATTACAGATCGATTACTGCTAAAGAAGCTGTCTCTGCATTTGGGGGTCTCTGAACCCCAGCAATCCTTAGGGAACGCATTAGAGACAGGTGGGTGAAATTATTTTCTATCACTTTTCCTTCCGCTTCCTACACCCTCAAAAGGCCTGAAAGTTTGAGACACTGCAGAGCTATCACTGGAGTATTGGCAGGCAAGACCTGCATTGGCAGGCAGGACCTGCAATGAGATTCTTGGGCAAACAATTACTGCACCAGATACTGTAAACCCTGGCCAAGGAGATCCTCCAAAATTAGAAAGGAATGAGATAGCAAGGAAGAAAGTGTTTGGAGAAAAAGAAGTGAATTCATCAAGACAAGCAAGGAAAGTATTACAGAAGAGGAGTAGGGGCATAGAGCAAAAAGACAGAAAAGAGGGCAGTGAGGGAGGTAGGGGTGAGTGGGTGCCAGAAGGGTTATGGGTGCTTACCGTTTTCATTCCAACTATGGACTTCTCCACTTTGGTGACATAAGTCACATGATCCTCATTGGATTTTAGCTCTTTCTGCTGGATCCTCTCATAGATCCCCACCACCAGCTCCCGTGGGATGTCAGCACCGTCATCCACCCCTGCCAAACACAGAAAATGTTGGGCCGGCTAGGCAGGGAGAAAAGGAAAGGGAAGAACTGGTGGTCCCTGACAGGCAACTACTGTCTCTGCACTGTGCAGTGCTGGGAAGGCTGAAAGGAAAGAGCAATACTTCTCTTCAGGCTGTCTTCTTTCTTGCTTTAACATGTCTAATGCACCAGCGGGAGAGACTGACATCTCTCAGGCCAATGCAGAAGATTTCATTATTCCACTGCCCTGCATGGTGGCTCCTTTCCATGTGTTTCCTAAGGTTTTATAGCCACAATTTCACATTCATATATCTTGGGCCACTCAGCAGCAACCCCTGCATTGATTTCATATCATCAGAAGTGCTAGACGTGGAGGAGATCTATGATGGGATTCAGCTGCTCCTCCTGCAAGCGTCAATACAAGCGTCAGCTCTCCTGTTTGCTTGGTGGCCTCCACCATTTTCCTTCTGTGATGTCTCCTAGGAGTAATACTTCCCTGTTATTCTACCTGTGATATCTCTGTCTTGGCCCCGTCCCTTTCCTCTTTTATATCTCCTTAGATAACTCTGCAAATTTTGCTGTCTGATCCTTACAGAGCCTGGCAGAAAAGTTTTCTTTCACCCTTCCTTGATTCAAACACCACAGATTAAACTGACAGTCTTTCCTCTGAACTGAATTCCTTCAGTCACTGTACATTGATTTTCTCTTCTTTCCCTCCAGCTCCCTGGTCTGATACGTACTACCCTCAGTGATGCAGGTGCTGAGGACTGCTGAGGAATGGAGAGGCATTGTCATCTCCTGGCTCCCTCATCCCCATCCTTGCAAATGTAGCCTGGATACTCTGTCTTTTTTCAAACACAAACTGGTGAAGCTACTGACCTGGGCATAGACTTGCAGGTGAGTCTGGAATGAACTGTCTCCCCTTATCTGTAATGGGGTGACATTCACTTGCTGTAGCGAGTTGTGGTGCATTACACACTGGGGATGAGTGATCCTTACATTGGCTGAATTCATTGTGACATGAAGGGGAAGATTTTCAAGCAACTCTAAGTGTAAGTTAACATAAAAAAACCTTTTGAGTTACTGCTACCAGCTGTAATACCAAAGGGGATGATGTCAGATATCAGCCCCATTCAGTATCTCAGGAAATAACTTGAAAGAGGGCCTCGGTGTCACATTATACCAGTCTGAAGTGGATGACAAATTGGGGAAGGTGTGGGAGGCTGAGACGACACTTTCTGAACAGCAGCCAGGACAAAGAAACAAGTCAAAAGAACCCACAGAAGTTCAAAATCTAGACAGAGATTTACACTAGAAAAACTTTGAGGGAACTTCATCTGAATTGCAGATCTGCAGTAAGAGACACTTGGAAGATGGCGGACCTAGGACGACCTAAGAGTGAACATAGCTCAGAAATTAGACAAGAATTTGTCTAGGCATGATGTCAAAAAGGCCAAACAATACTAAGCTGCATTAGCAGATCTGAAAATAAGGAGGCAGCAGTGGCTCTATATGAGAGTATGTTGTGAACACATCTGAAAAAGTGCTTTTAGCAACCTATTACCAAGATGGGAAGGACTGACCTTGAAAAACAGAAGAAAATTGATTTGGGGAACTGATGTATCAGAAATTGCGAAGAGGTAATGTATGCATGAACTCTGTCAGGCCTACAGTTACTATAAGTAATTGCAAGCAATTAAGAAGGGGAAGATTTAGCCTGAATAGAAAGAAAATGTGTTCATATATTCGAAGCAGCAAGGAGGGTCAGGGCTTGTTTAGCACAATCCAGCAGGGTCTAAGAAGGATGGATCTGAACAATAGGAAAATGTAACAATGGACTGCTTCCAAGCATTGAGATCTATTAAAAGATGAAACCATCTCTCAAGGAAAATGGTTGGTTTCTGAGAAGGCTGGACAGCTTTCTGCAGAAGACAAAGCTTAGATTTTCCCCTTCCCCAGCATTCTAGAAGACACCTCAAAGGGCCCTCCATGTCTGGCTCACAGGGAGCAGCACCAGCCCTGGAGAAAGGTAGCTCCACTAGGTGTTTACTGCTTTCACCTAGGCAGAATTTAGAGCAGCAAGAGGGCAAAAAAAATCAAAGCAGGACCCTCACCTCTCAGATTGCGAATGAAGTCCTCCAGCATCATCTTCCTGTCAGGCTTGATGTTGGGGCTGTACATGTCCGTATTGAGGAGGATGATTGCAAAGGCCAAGATGAAGATGGTGTCCGGGTTGTGAAACTGCTGGACCACATCTGGGTTACACATGCAGTACCTCTGGCTGCAGCAGGAGGGATGCACACACTTAACATGGAACATGGAAGTCCTCTGCTCCAGGGTGGCAATGGCTTAATCACAAGTGGATCGAATTCCTCCTTTCACTCCACGTCTCACACAAACGAGAAGGAACTTACTGCTCTCTGAAGGCAAATTTACCCACCAATGGCTGGAGTAGGCCACTAAAACTTCAGCCTTCTTGTTTTAAGGAACCAAAAGGCAAGTGAGACTAGAGACAGCTACTCAGGCTGGTGTCACTATGTAAGGGTAATATAGGAGGTGTCTACTCCAGCCTGCCTTGCTAAGGACAAAGCACTCCTCTGGATGTACCAAGCACCCCTGCAAGCCCCAGTGCTGCTCTTCCTGTGAGTCACCAATGGACAGGGAGTCCCTTGCTGGCAGACATGTCAGGACAGGCCTCACTCTGGCCCTTTGTGCCCTTCATGCCACTGAATATCTGACAAGGACATGGCTCTGCTGCAGCAGTGGCACAGAGGACCCCATGCTTCAAAATCCCCTCCATGATCACCTTTGGAAGGGAGGTCCCTGGTCATTCAATCCATGGCTGCTGCATGTTTTCTGCCTTGGGTGTGCTCTCTGCTTCCACTTGGTTGCAGCAGTGGGGCTGCAGGGCTCATTCTCTTACCTGAAAGCCTCAATTAGCCGCTCAACCTTCTGTGCCTCCCCCTGCACGCGGATGTGGGCCTGGAATTTCCGCAGGGCTTCGTCCAGCTCCATGCCTGAGAAGTCCATCTCATCCACCACGCAGCTGTGGGAGGGGGACACAACCTTCATCAGCACCTCCTCCCACGGAGGATGCCAGGTAGGCTCCTTCACTGTGGTGCCAAGGCTCAGTCCCCAAGGGAAATACCATGGGAGAGGCTGAGACATCACTACAACTGCCCAGACCATACTTAAAATGGGCAGTAATTTCAGTCAAGTGATTCCTGCATTCTACAGCAGGTGAGTAATTCTTGTGCCTAACCATATATATGTGTGTGTGTATACATCATGATATATATCTCATACCATATACAGCATATATACAGCATTCACTTGTGCATATATACAGCATTTCATGTACATATCCAGAGAAAGTATAAATATATGTATTGATATTTATCTGTATCTACATAGATACAGATATCTAGACATCTATATTGACACAGATATTTAGACACGTATCTCAATATCAATATCAATATAGATATAGATCCCTCTATTTCTGCCTTTCCTATGATCTGGTAATCATTCACACATTCTCCATTCCTCTCTCCCTCTCAGCACATGCACTTGTTCACTTCCCGTTTACTCATCCTTCTCTAGGAAATGGTACCTGTTGTGCAGAAATAACATAGCAACATCAGCTGGCCTGTAACATCAAGGCTGGGTAAAACTCTGCCCATGTAGTCAAACACCAGGACTCCCCAACAATTCATTCTGTCCAAACCCCTGTTCATTTTATACATTTCTACCCATTCCACACAATCTTTTCCATTTCCACCATATTTCAGTACCATGCTTCCCTGTTATCTGCTGGAAATCCTTCACGTCATACATCTGGTATTGCTTTTCCTTTTACAGTGATGCATTGCACACTGGTAATTCATAGCCAATTTAGATACCCAAAGAAGGGGGTGACACCTCTCTTGTTTCCCACTAAAATACTCTCTGTTAGTCTCCAAAACCTACTACTACAGTTCTTGCTGTTTGTATTAGTCAAATAATCTAGTTGTTCTTATTCTTACTGCATGATGTTTTGGTCATTTTTAATGACAACACCTTCCCCATGTGGCTTCAGCACATTTTGTTAGAATATTCCTACCTTTTATGTTCAGGTCATTACTGCAAGCATTAATCAAAAGACTAGTCTCAGGAAACTCCACTCACAACCTCCCTTAGGCCCAACTTCCCATTTCAGGAGAGTATGTAGGCACTAATGTCTGCATCAACCAATTCTCTCCCATGTTTACGATTCCTCTCTTAATTTCTCTCTCTTCTACTCTCAACTAACAATTTCTCATGTCAAATGCTTTGCGAAGTCTAGAATTACCTTCTGCACGTCCCTTTTTTAGAAAACCATTTATTTTAACAAAGACAGACATTGAATTAATCTACTCTCCACTGGCTTTGGTATGTACCGTTTACCTTCCTGTCTGCCATTATTCTTTCCCATAAATAAATTCTCAAAGCTCACATTACATCTGACAGAACAAGAAATTCGCAGGTGCCAAAATCCCATTTTCCTTAAGCCTTCCTTAAGTACAAAGTTACTAATTTGCTAATCTTCACTCATATGGAACCACCTGGACATTACAAGTGTATTAAAAATTCAAGGACTTCATATTTTCTGCTTCTATATACCTTGGACGCTAATTCTATTCCCCCACCCCCCACCCTTTATCTCACCCTCTGCATTGTGTTTGGTTTGCTTTCTCACATTGTAAAGGATAAACTGACCCGAAATTTAGGGTTAGGAGGAAATTTTCCCCAAGACAGGTTGTCTGGGACTGTATGAGGAGTGGTACAGGGAAAACAGAGGTGGAGAGGATTAACCCTCATCTGTATCCTTCCATTTCCTAGGATTATCTGGAAATTTTACCAAACAAACCTCTGCTTATAAAGGGATGTGCTGTCATCAGTTTCTTCTTCTTCCTTTCTGTGATAAACTGGAGATGTGTCTGTTGTTTTTTTCTATAGTACTGCAGCTTGCTGTAGGCAGTTGGGAAGTGTTTTGTGAGCTAGGCTGCTGAATGCTATGTGCAGCCTTGCTAGAACAAAAATTTATTGCGTGATGTCTCAAATGGGTGAGGGACAGGGTTCAAATGCTCAGAGATGTCTCTACATTCCTACATACCTCTATTGATTCAAGATTTGAGATATCATTGCTTAACTGGAGGGACACCCACAGAATAACTTACCAAGAGCTCTGGCTGAACATAGTGTTCAGTATCTTCTAAGGTTGGAGTCATTACAACCTCAGCTAGGAAACGTGGGCTCTTTCCCTGCACAGACTCCATATAATCAAAATGTAGGAACAGCTGGTGAGGAGCAAGGGCAGAGAATCAATGGGGCTGCTCTCATAGGAAATCTTACATGAAATCTTTTTTTCCTCTCCAAGAGGTGGACTGCAGAAACACTCACAAATTGTTTCTGGCAACAGCAAAATCTTCCTCCACTGCCTCTTTCCTTTGTTATTTTTATTTTTCTCGTACTTATACTCAGATGTCCCTTGGGTTGACATCAAGGCATTCTGCTTCTTGGAAATTATCTTTGACAGTAAGAAAACTTTTTCTCTGGTTAGTTGTTATTGTGTCCACAGCTGCAACCACCTTTGCGGTTGGACCTTTGTTATTATTTTTTAATCCTTTCCAATGCGTGATGTTTCTCAGCATTGACCCCAATAATTTTGCTGTTATTGTCTGCTTCCAGACGTGTGAAAGCAGAGTCCTTGCATACACCAATGAGACCTGCTGAGGTCACCCTAGGAACCTCAATCCACCAGCACTAAATTATGTATCTTTTGCTCCCTCCCTCATTGATCAATCCTTCCCCCTCCACACAGGCCACTCTAACATGTCCTCCCTTTTCTGTACAAATCTCAAATAATAAAGTCAATGCCCTTGACGCAGAAAGCATCAAGCCTTTATTAGGACAAGTAGGACAAGGCAACTGTTTATAGCTCTTTTCAAACTTGAACAGGCATTGCTACATGTGTTATGCTCAGCTTCTCCTTTGAGAGTTTCTTTCACAGAGTGACAGATGCGGAATTACTTTGTAAATTTTAAGATGAACTCCTGGGAGTCCCTTCCATTTGTCTTTGAGCCCAAAGAAGGGTGCCCCCGACCCTGCTTCCTGAGAAAAGTTGACCAGGCAGAAAGGACAGGTTGGGAAGAAAGTTTGACTCAGGTAAAGTCAGCCTTGCATTTGATTTACCTGACAAAGCTTGTGCCAAAGGTCTGAAGAATAGCTTCTAGAGGAGTTATGAGGTATGCTGCTACTTTCTGCTGCTAGACAGACAGTAGAAAGAATGGTGGATCATAGTTGTCTGATATTTTTTGTAAGCAAATTTGACACAGCAAAGTCCATTCAAAGAGCCAAAGAGCCTTGTGCCATGGGGATGCCATGTTTCCACTCCTCTTCTTGGTGGCTACAAGTTTTGCTGCCTTGCCTGACCTCAGATTCCTGTACAGGCTCCCGTTAACTTTCCGAATGCATTGTGGTGCCTATGTCAGAGCTCTCCTGAAATGCAATGCAACTATTATTTGTGAAACCAAAGCAAGGAGGTCTTTTCTTTGCAAGGTACAGACCCTAGAAGCTGACATAGGATATCTTGGCAAGACTTCCCTAGTCCTGCTTATGACTCTACTCCTGATATAGGCCAGAATGCTGTTGGTCTTCTTGGTCACCTGGGCACACTGCTGGCTCATATTCAATCAGCTGTTGACCAACACCTCCAGGTCCTTTTCTGCCGGGCAGCGTTCCAGCCACTCTTCCCCAAGCCTGTAGGGTTGCATGGGTGGTTTGTGACCCAAGTGCAGGACCCGGCACTTGTTGAACCTCATACCATTGGCCTCAGCCCATCGATCCAGCCTGCCCAGATCCCTCTGTAGAGCCTTTCTACCCTCAGGCAGATCAACACTCCTGCCTTCCTTCCCACAGAGTTGACACAAGCCATGTGAATTGAGCTCACAGTGCAACCAGAGATGCATTTAGCTCAGTACCCACTGGGATAGGACTTTGGATGTTTGTATCATGTTGCTGAAGTGAGCAGGAAAAGTGCTGACACCCTGCCTTATAAGGTGGTGGAATTTGAGGGCTCTTGTGCCACCTGTATACATGGGGAACTTGGTCTGTCCTGAGGCACTCAGCAGACAGGCACCTCACAACTGCAGAGAATTACATGCCAGGTGCCAGGTGATGGGACCAAAGGGTGCGCTCCTAGTTTGATCATTTTGCTTAGCCACTGTGGTGGCCATGCTGCCTCGTAGGCTGCAGGGCATAGATCCCCCCCAAAGGGGGTGGACACAGTGGCATCAGAGCTGCAAGGATTTAGCACAGGGCTAAGTATGGCAAAAAAAGCCTTGTGGAGAAAGGGTTCAGTGAAGGCAGGAAGCAGCTGTATTGTGTGGGGCTGGGATCTGCTTGCCCAAGCGTAATGACCTATTTTCCAGCTTTTCCGCTCAGGTGACAATGCATCAAGAGCTGGGCTGCAACTAAAAGTGTCTGTAATGAACCTGCAGCCCCCACTCAGGGAGGGAGCAAGGGGGGAGGCAGCCAGGTGGAAAGTTTAAAACCACGAGGCACAAAGATACTAATAAAAACCATTCCTCTTCTCAGCTTCCCTAGCCCTACGAGCTTTCTGAAGATAAAGCAGGCTTAGGGTGGACTGCAGAGGAAGAGCTCAGCTCCCTGTGAGGAGGTTGTCCTGCACGTGTCAATTGAGACTCACAGAAAGAAGAGTGAGCAGGACTCACTGACTCCTTGTACCAACAGGCATGGGCACGTGTCCCAGTCCTGCCCTCCATGCCCTCCTTGTGCGAGGGTAGTCTCTACAACGAAGACCATGGCCCATACCAGCCTCCCCTTTCTGGAGGATGCTGCACTACATGTATTGCCTGTTTTTTTCTGGGGCTGCGTCATGCCTACTTGCCCTCCCAGGGCTGTTGGTAGCTCACATGGCTACTCACTTGGGTGTCCACTCCTTCTTAAGTGAGAAATTTCCTAGCATACCATGCCTTTGACCAGAGCTGCCTCCCAAGGTGGAGAGCTGCTCCCACGTCAGGCACATTGGCCATGCAGGGGAGGGTTCTGCCCAGCCTCCACCTTCCCCTCCAGGGGACATTGGGAACCTTTGTCCCTTGGGGGACAAGGGAAACCACTATTTCCCTGGGCACCTAGGCAGGTTCAACTGCACCTTCAGCCTTTGCAAGGGAAAGTTGCTCTTGTTCACAAGTTTGATGTGTGCCACAGCTCTGCTTGCAGCAGGAGGTCAGAACTGCCTAACATGTTCTTCCCTCTGTCCTGTTTCCTTCACTTCAGTATCTATTGCTCCACAGCACAAGCTGCAGCACTGCAATGCAATGCAAGTCCCCTATTGATCCTCTGTAATGCCCTCAGTGAGAACAGGAAGGGAGGATAGTTTGGACTAACCCGTCAAGTTCACTCTGCCAGTCCAAGAGGAATCTAACACTTCTTTGAGAGGCAGACTCTTTGCTGGGCTCCCAGCTCTGCACTTACACACCTAAGAGCAGCTTTTCTCTCCCTGACTTCCCATGAGAGAAAGAGAAGAAAATACATGCTTGTCAGATAGGAGAGCTTCTCACCCACAAGGACAGTGTGTCTAACAGCAACTTACAGTCTAACACCAACCAGCCCCCAACTCAGCACAATGTCTTCTCTGCTTGAATCCCTGCCCCTTTCTCCTCTGACAGCAAATGCGCCAGGACAGCCACTTCTGCACTTCCAAGTCCCACGACCTGAACACAAACTATCCAGTACCAGCAGCACAGTCGACTCCATTCATGGCATCACTCACATTACCTTGTTCATGAATGAACTATAAATGGAAGCAATTCCTGAGTCAGAAAAAGGTGGAGGGGAAGAATGAACTAAAGTGAAGGGAAGTATGAATGAAGGAGAACAAAAGCAACAAATAAACACAGAATGAAGAGTACAAAAAAAGAAATAAACAATACATCTGAGCATATAATAAAAAGAAAGGAACGAAGAAATGCAAGACTGATGATGTGTCTCATTTTAAAAATATGTGTTAATGCTTTGGGCCTGACTTTTTCAAAGTAACAAAATTACTTTTCTGCAGTACTTGCCAAGTAGATTTGATAAAAACTTCTCAGTACCAGATCAGTGCTTTAATGGCCCAGGCTATCTCTCTACAGCTGTATTCCCTGGACCGGTAGACATTGAAACCCTGGGGCAGGTCCCCAGTGACTCCTCCCAGCTGGCTGCAGGGCAAGTGGTGGAAGCAGGTTTCCAGTAGAAGAGGCTGGATCTTACTGTGGGATGCTGGATCACAGTGGGTGGTTGTTAGTGTGGGATGCTCAAAGTTGTTCACAGATGGGATTTATTCCCTGTAACATAAAATGCCTAAAAGCTATATGTCCAGCCTAAACTAGCACATTGAGAAAAACAACACTCGAGGGACCTGTCTCTCTCCATTGACTAAAGGAATTCATAAATTGATGGAAGACACTAAACTTGGTGGTGGCTAACAATAGGTGAGATAAATCCTACTTTTAAAGATTGAACCCTTTTCTTCAAGAGAAAATGGCATACTGCATCTCCCTAAGCAGACAGGCTTGAGCAGTTTAGTGTTATCAAAGGATGTATGCCAAGTATAGTCAGATACCGTTGAAAATCTCCTGCTCTGTCCCTTGTTCCTCTGGCTAGCGTGCATAATTACTTGTGAGTTATCCAGACACCTTTTCTGGCTTCCAAGAAAATCAGTTAAAGGTTGAAAGAGGAGGTTGTAGGAGGATGGAAGGGAGAATATAATTTCAGATTTCAGGGCTTTTACGCACTGGGCATGCTGGTGTGGGAAGGTAAAGTAGCATACCGAAGTGCTCAAGCCTCATACTATGCTTACCCTCACTCAGCCCCCTGCCCAGGTACACAAGAGGCTTTGCAACCAGCATGGCACTTCTCTGGAGTTCTGCGTTTACTGGGTCGGCAGTAAAGAGGGATCATCTTCACAGTGCCAAATGCCACTGTGCACTCCTGAGCTCTCTCGCCTGACTCCAGGAACAGGCAGTGGTTGGCTCATTTGTCAGCCAGCACAGCTTCAATACCTATGGAAGTCAAGAGAAGTTTGCAGAGTATAGACTCATGGCTGGACTTCCAGCTGAGTCTGGAGTTTGTAACCTGGGCAAGCTCTGCCCCACCTCCAAATGCACAAGGGAGGCTGACACTTTTGCAGATGTTTTAAAAGCTGTCCTATTATTTATTCATTCAGTTAGGTTAATTCAACCTGGCTGCAATAGAAACAATGCTTACAGTACACAATTCTAACACAAGTTTTCATATCGAGCGAAAGCTAAATTAACACAGCAAGTGGCATCAATAATTGAAATTGCTTTGGGGAGGGAAAGGATGGGCCAGTGTCCTGGTTTGAGCAACACAGAACTAATTTCTCTTCTAATGCTTGGGAAAACTGCACTTTTAGAAGACTCTAGTGTCTGAATTTGTGAAAATATTTACTTTATAGCCAGCTATGGTGTGTGAGTTTCAAGGTCTCAGTGTTTTTTGAACTTGCCAGGTACAGGGATGAGGAGTGAGACCTAGGCACTTGACCCAAGCTGGCCAACAGGGTTATTTCATACCATGAACGTCACATTCAATATAAATTAGAAAGTTTGCTGCGAAGTGCACTCTCTCCCTTAACGGCTGTGATCCAGAGAACTTCTTGCCCTGGTGCCAGGCCCCTGAGGCCTTTCCTTCCTCCTGAAGCCATAGCGCTCACAGTGTCCGACATTTGCTGTCCACTGGGAGTGCACAGCTTCCAACTGATATAATTGGCTAAGTAAGCCTTGTATATTCTATATTGGTATCAGGATCAACATTGGTTCTTTATGCTATTAATGTTAATTATCTAGCCTTATTCTATTAAATATGCTTGTATTTCAACCCCTGGGTTTCCTTGTTTTTTCCTGATTCCCCTTCCCAGGTAGGAAGCGGTCATCAGGTGACAGGATAATTGTCTAAACAACAATAAACTGTTGTGGGTTTTCTCAAACCACAACAGCCAGGAAGGCTCCAGGGCCAGGTCTGGGAGGTGAAAGAGCAGATACAACTCCCCCTGCATACACGCATGGTCACTGCAGGTGGTCAGTGCCTGTCCAACAACTACTGCCTGCTCATGGCCACCCTGCCTGGGCATTTGAGCTTGCCATGACCAGCAGTGACTGTTCTTCTGCCCACTTGGGCCACAAAAATGACTGTGGCATTGGGTAAATTGTGCAGAAGCTACCACAGGAGCTATCCTGTCTGCCACATGCTCTGCAGGGAATACCACGTACCCTAACATTGGCTTGCTAATGGTATGGGTATATATGGGGACTGTGAGACAGCCCTTGCAGAGCCCATTCTCCCAACCTGTGCCAGTGTTCCTAAGCTAATTTGACTAGAGTTGGATGGGGAATGAGAACCAGACTACATCTTAGACAGTTCTAGAATGCCAAAAGGTCTTTGAGCTGCCTCTTGCTCCCACACAAACAGCTCAGAAGTTGTGACTAGCCCTTGAGCTATAGCGCGCTGGAAATGCCAGCACACTATACTACAGCAGCCTTCTATCTTCCTGTAGCATGGACAGGAAAAATATCCAGGATGATAATCCTGGGTCAGAATTTCTCCTAGCAATGCCTTTTTTTCCATGCTTGTCACACCACTGGGTGTATAGGCATTGCTCAGTCAGCTCTCACAAGCAATTGATGAAAATTTGCTTGCAAAAACCACCAGTCATTGCTATCCCTAAGCTCAGAACTGACACGGGAAGAGAGTGAAAGTACCTGCAAACAGCACAGCTACAACTAGCTGAGTGTGTGTGTTTCTCCTTCCTCTTTTAGAACATTTTGCATATATTTTATGTTTACGTTTATTTTTTCCTTTAAGGAAGACAAATCAGCAATTTATTGTGAAGAGGGGATGGCAGCATGGATTGTTAGTGCAAGAACATCGTCTGTTGCCTGGAGAGATCAGACACAGGTTTGAACCCTGAATTCAGACCCAGTTGCTTGATTTATGTTCGTGTACACACAGGCCATGTTCAAGATATGTTCATGTACACACAGCCTCAACAGCTCAGTTCCCACCTCTGAGCCTTACTTTCTTCATCCGTAAATAGAATGGCAGGGTCACTCCCATCGAACATTTGGAGTGCTACATTGAGCATTGAGAGATGCAGTGGAAACTGAGAGTAATGAGCATGACGGAGTAGGGCCACCTGCTTTAATGGCCCTCATGCAACATGCAGAGACAAGACAGGCAACCACAACATAGCAGCTCCTGGGCATTGAGTCTGGGAGGCAGACACCGAGCTTTGCAATAGGGACTGTTCCCAGGAGCTGCTGACACAGAGTTTGTAGTCACATGTGAAGCAGAAGACCATAGTCATTTGCAGGGATGATGCCAAATTTAGGACTACAAGGAAGTGCCACCCTATCGCTATTGCAATATTTCCCTGTCTGTGCAGAGGCTAGGTTTGGACTGAGTATCTGTCAGGGGATGCAGCCCACACATTGCTTGCTGGAGAAAAAGAGTCAATTACTTTTAATTGTAGCTCTCAGCATTAAGAGACTGGAGAGAACATGTGTCTTGTTGCCGGCCAAATCAATACCCATACAGTATATTAAAAAAAGAGCTGGACCAAAGGTCAGGTACCTGCACCAATAAGCAGCAATTGCAGCAGGAATGAATTTTTAAATTTGGGCCCAGATTTGGCTCTTGAACTGGCATCCTCCAGTCTTTCCCTGGAGTAGAAGTGGTGTGTGCATCAGATTTGGGGGTTCTGTTTGCCTTGGTTCAAGAGAAACCACTGCAAAATTCAAGGGAGATATAGAACATTTTGGAGAATGGGAGAATATAGTAAAGGACCCAGTTCAAAGGACTTCCTGCCTAATGGAAAGGCAGCTCTTACTAAGAACTGTGCTTCTGCCTAATAAAAGAAAGACCCAGCTGAGTGCTGGTCATCCCCTGAAACAGGTCTCTGAACGAGCTTGTTGCCCCCTGACTACACACATCACATCACCCTGCATGGCAGCCCTCATATTCATGCTCTGGTGCAAACTCGCCCTGCTTTCACTGTAGCAGTTCTCAGGGTGGGAGAGGCAGTGTCCCCTGTTCCTGATGTCCCCTTCTCATCATACAGAGAGCTGTGCTTTCTCCTTTTCCCTCATCTGAAGTATATCAGGACCGTGCAAGAAATGAAGGCTCATCTCAGTTCCCCAGGCCTATCTTTGCAAGACAGCCTGTCATCTTGGACAACACTCAGAACAACAGGTAAGACGTTTTTCTTCCCAACGCTTCAGACCCTGATCCTGCAACATTGGGGGCTAAAAAGTTAGCAATGGTACAATGTGGAAGGCAGAGCAACAGGCAGGTGCAGAGGTAGTATAGGTCTCAGGTATTCACGGGATTTTACAGCCCAATTTACAAGACTTGAAAGAAGAGAGAGGTGTAGGCTGACAGATGCATGGTTTGTGTGACCAGGAGAGGGTCACGCTGAGACAATTGAAGGGAACAGTCCAGCAAAGGCAGCCACTGAACAGAAGCAGGGAGGAAACCTGAGATCTTGCTCAGACAATGGACAGCTCAGCCAATTGGAGTTTTTGGAGTGAGAATATTCCTCAGTGCTCTGTGACTGCGTTGGAAATGATAAACCATTAGTAGCATGCTTCCTCATGCAAGCCTCTTCACTACCACAAACAGGACGAACTCCCCTCTTACTATCCCCGTAGTGCAGTTGGACAAACTGAAAAGGTCACCAATCTCAAAACTGGACAAAGAGAACCAGGTGTGGAGCCAGCAATAGCTGCTCCCTGCTGATCTCACAGCAAGGAGCAGATGTTTTTCCTCCTCTGCCTCTCTTAGTACTTCCCAGAAACCATTAGAGGTGCTTCATCTGGATGGAGTGAGACCCCAGTCGCAGAGTTTCCCAGCCACACCACCTCCCAGCATCACTAGTCCTACCACACGACAGCTCTGAGCTCCTGCTAGATGATTGCAGGCCCTCTGAGGAGAGACTGAAATGAAAAGGCTGCTGATATTAAGGGGGAAACACATTGCTGGGAAACGCATTGAGAGGTGCCAGATAGAGTGGGAATGATGAAATTCCTGCAGAGTGGGGATGGAAGGGCATGGAGGACGGGGTGCTTGCTGGTGCAGCCAGGGGTAGGGTGGGCTGGCAACTCCTTTACAGTGCAGGGAGAAGGGGAAGAGGTTTCAGCACTTACTCCAGGACGTCCCTGTTGAACTGCTTCTTGCTGTTGCCCAGGAACTCCCCAATCATCTGGCGGCTGAGGCCCTTCCGCTGGAGCAGGAAGTGTGCCACCCCAATGGGGGTGTCCGGGATGAAGCCTCGGGAGATCAGGAACTGGATCCCTTTGTCTGGGTTTCTGAAAGGGAAGGACAGAGACATGGCGAGTTTGCGTGATCTCTTCAAGGCATTATTGCCTCTGCCTGACCTCATGGCTTGCAGCAATGCAGCCAGGTATGTGCATGGGCTCCTATGAGTTCATGTGTGTGGCAGGGATGGGACTGGTGGGGGACAGGGAAAAGTGACTTGGGGGAGTCCCCCCCCAGTTGCCCCTGAAGACAAGCAGATGCCATGGGATGTGCTGTGTCACTTGTAGCACCTGCTGTCACCTGGCGATCACAAGTGCCATCCCACTGCTACAAAGGATCCTGCTGCACAATACCAGCCTCATCAGTGACTCTGTTCTGCCATCCCTCTGCTCCAGAGTCAAAAGCTCTTATATCTTCCCTGCCCCACCTTGGTTGTTTAGGGTCCCTGTGAGGATATCATTAGACTGTGTCCCCCACACAGACAGCACAGGAAATATCAGTACGTTCAGCTGCTCCAAATGCAACCCACAGAGAGCTGTCCCCAAGGACCAGGGATGAGAGCTGGGCTGTCACCCTTTGCTTTAGGGGAGCGGGGTCACACCTTCTGTAGAGCAGACAAAGGCAAAAATGTGACCGTAGAGAGACTTAGGAGACATTGCTGCCATGGACTATGGCAAAATGAGGCTTAAGACAACAGGGATAACCAAAGGTGGGCACTTTTTCTGTAAAAAAAAAAAAGATTCTCTTTTTCATAAATTTTTTAGGGCTTAGTGTTGAGTGACACTTTCTACCTTCCTCACCTCAGCCTGGCGCTGGCTGCCTGAACAGAAACCCCTTGCTCAGATTGGATTGTATCTTCCTCCACTTCCCCCACCCTTAGCTGTGTTGCTCTTTCCTTCTCTATTGATTTACCCCCTCAGGCAGAAATCTCTTTGTGTGGGTGGATGAGAGCACGCACCTGGAGAATGCCTTGTCAGAGCCGGGAGCGAGCTGCGTTCAGCTCCCAGACAGAGGGCTTTTCTCCCTCTGTGGCTGTGAGTGCCTCTCTGAGAACAAGCCTGGCGCTGAGTGGGCCTGACTGCCTGGTTGTGGGAGTGATTTTTCTGCTTGTTAGAGTGCCAGTGTCTGTGCCCGCATACGCAGCTTTTGGGGGGTAGTGCGTGTCTCAAAAGCACACGTGTTTGTATGTGCCTATGTCCTGTACATGCAGATTTCTCTTGCACCATACATGTTCATCAGAGCCTGCATGTCTGCACGTTTTGGCTTTTTCCTCATGTCTCCTATGAGCACACACGCTTCTATGTATTCTGGGAGTGGCTGTGAGCCTATGTGGTGCCTGTCTCACAATACAGACAGGAATGAGCGTGTATGTGTGTATTGTGCAGGAGATTTTCTTCCTGTATTTCAGTCTGCCCCACTGAAGAGTGTCTGTCATGATGCACTCCAGCTGAGGGGAATTAGTGCAATGCCAGGAAGATTTCCACATTCCTTTGGTTCTCTGAGCTGGTGAGTGGGGAGAGGTAAGAGGGTAGCTTCTTCATGAAAGGATGCCATACTTCTGTGACAAGCTCAGTATTGTTTGTTCACCAAACCTAAAAACTCACATTATTGCATTGTTTCATGAAAGGCACCTGCTTGGCAGGATGGGGCAAAATAGCCAACATTCTGCTAAGCAAGCAAGGCCGAGCCGCAAAGTCGTGTTATGCTAACATAATAAACTGTGAAAAGACTTGGAAGAGAGGAAAGGCGGGGAGGGGGGCTCAGGAAGACATGGAGCCTTCATCTCTACGACCACCAATAAGCAAAGAAAGAAAGAGGATGACCCCCTAGCAACAAACCGCGCAGACACAGAGTACACCACTAAGAAAAACGCTTATACTGGAAGAAGAAGGGTATAAAAACCAAAGATTTTTTGTAACCCAGGTGTAATAAATAACTGAAAGTAATTGGCTGATCCAACCAGTTGCTCACGAGCCATGGGGACATACCAGAAGAGTCTAGCTACAATGTTATCTTGAATAAATGTTAAACCACAATGTAGCTAGAGATAAAATGTTAATCGGTATGTAAATTTATCGCGATATGCTAATTGCTGTAAACCTGTATAGCCGGGAGACTCTGTAACCGCAGAAAACACCAGCGAAAGCCACTATAAGAAGGGGACTCTGGTGGGGTTAAAGTGCGCGCCGTCGGCGGAGTGAGACTCCCGGGCCGCCCAGCGCTGTTTTGCTTGCTGCCGCTTGCTAATAAATACTTCAAATTTAATTGGCTCCGTCTCCTCGCCTCAATTTGTGAGACTAACTTATAACACTTCCATCATTAAACCAAATTCAGGAATCTTTGTCAAGGCTCAGGGAGTGTGTTTGCTCAGGCAGTTTCGTGGGGTGAGGAAAGGATAGCATGAGATCTCAGAGCACGTGAATGCATGATATGCACAGGCACAGACTATGACACTGTCAGGTGGTGAAGGATGTGGGTGAGCAACATATGTCTAGCTTTAGGGGGATCAGCATTCAGGAGAATGGCCTGCTCCTTACAGGAGCCTCATAGGTATACAAAAAGTAGATGGGCTTGAAATAGTTCTGCTTACTCTGCAATGGAACAAAGAAAATATCCTGCGCAGTGTGACATCCCCAGGGACAGTGGCTGGGAGAACAAGTCAGCCCATTAAATTTATGAACAGGAGAGCTGCAAGATCTGATATTGAAAAACCCAGGCCTTCTTCAGGGAAAAGCATCAGCGCACCTTCTGTATTATCACACAGATCTCCTGGTTCACCTTTGAAGAACACAGGCAAAGTTCTCTTCTAAGAGCAAAGGTCATATGGTCAGGGCTAAAGTAAATTAAGCAACAGAGATCCATAAAATGCACCTCCACCTGCACACTTTGGTTTTTGGCAAGGGACAATACGGTGCCCACAGCACAAGGATGATCTCAGCTACACTGGTGTGACTCCAAAGCCACTGGACTGAATTTAGACTCACTCCAGAGGATCTGGGAGCTGAATGTGGCCAGAAAAATGCAACTCATGCACTCGCATGGATGTGCAGATTTCAGTGGAGATGGCACAAGCAATGCAAGAGGATGTAGGATAAAACAGTCCAGCTGTGACAGCCCTCCAGCACTGCCTAGACTATAACTCAAATATACAGGCATGCACTATTCTTCCACTAACAGCAGCTTTTCATCAGTTTTTCCCTGTATTCAATTTGTTCCCCACAAAATCCTGATAGCAATACAATCCTGATAGCAATACAGCATCTCCATCACTGAACACCTGCAGATGTATCCTGTGTACTGCAGCATGCAGCTTTTACCCACATGTGCAGCAGACAACTCCAATTCCATCTCTCCTGAGCCTGGTCCCTGGTATTTTCTTTAGTGTTGCAGGGGTGTTAAGCAAGACCAGCAAATGCTGCAGGATTCCTCACGTCCTGCTGGCTTTCCCTCTGCCCACACAGCCAGCTGCCCACACACGCTGAGTTATTACAGCAGCGCTGCATAATGAAGCACTCTCCATTCCAGGGATTCCACCCCCTCACTGCAGAGTGGGGATGGGGAAAGTGCCATGGCAGCACAGCACTGATGTGCTCCCAAGGGCCTGCTCTGAGACAGAGTGCTGCTTGCTGAAAATGCAGCGCAAGGCTGGAAAGACCATGGCAGATGGTGTCAGCAACTGGAGGCTTTCAGCTTTTGGTCCAGGGGAGCGGTGAGCAAAAAGGACGTGCACACATACATGCATGGCCTCAGCTCCATGCCCTGTGGGTTGGTGCCCACATCGCAAATCCTACAACAGTAAACTGGCTCCTTGCTAGAAACTGACAGGAAAACCAACAACCAAATAACAGCAGAAAGATGAAAGGCATTCATCCAGCGTGACCTGGACAGGCTGGAGAGCTGGGCAGAGAAGAACCTAATGAGGTTCAACAAAAGCAAGTGCAGGGTCCTGCACCTGGGGAGGAAGAATGCTAGGCACCAGTATAGGTTAGGGGTGGACCTGCTGGGAAGTAGCTCTGAGGAGAAGGATTTGGGAGTCCTGGTAGATAACAAATTGTCAATGAGCCAGCAATGTGCCCTTGTCGCCAAAAAGGCCAATGGAATCCTGGGCTGCATAGGGAAGAGTGTGTCCAGTAGGTCGAGGGAGGTCATTCTCCCCCTCTACTCTGCACTGGTGAGGCCACAACTGGAATACTGTGTCCAGTTCTGGGCTCCCCAGTTCAAGAGGGACAGGGAACTGCTGGAGAGAGTCCAGCGAAGGGCAACCAAGATGATTGAGGGATTGGAGCATCTCCCTTATGAGGAAAGGCTGAGAGAGCTGGGACTCTTTAGCCTAGAGAAGAGAAGGCTGAGGGGAGACCTTATTACTGCTTATAAATATCTAAAGGGTGGGTTGAAGGAGTATGGAGCCAGACTCTTTTCAGTGGTTCCCAATGACAGGACGAGGGGCAATGGGCATAAGTTGGAACATAGGAAGTTCCGTTCCAACACACGGAAAAACTTCTTTACAGTTAGGGTGACAGAGCACTGGAACAGGCTGCCCAGGGAGGTTGTGGAGTCCCCTTCTCTGGAGATTTTCAAGACCCGCCTGGATGCAGTCCTGAGTAATGTGCTCTAGGCAATCCTGCTTTAGCAGGGGAGTTGGACTAGATGATCTCTAGAGGTCCCTTCCAACTCTGAAAATTCTGTGATTCTGTGATTCCCAGCCCCTTGGATGGAGGTGCACTACGGTGTCACAAGGGGTGCCATGTGTCCGTTAGATCACGCTCAGAGAATAAAACAAAGGCTTCACTCCTCAATGCTAGTAGGACCTTAAAATCACCTAGTTCCAAACCCCTTGCCATGGGCAGGGATACCTTCCATTAGATCAGGTTGCTCAAAGCCCAACCTGGCCTTGAACACTTACAACAATGGTGCATTCACAACTTCTCTGGGCAACACGTTCCACTGTCTCACCACCCTCATAATATAAAATTTCTTCCTTGTATCTGATCTAAATCTACCCTCTTTCAGTTTAAAACCATCACCCTTTGTTCTATCACTACATGCCGTTGTAAAAAGTCCCTCTTCAGCCTTCTTGTAGGCCCCCTTTAGGTACTGAAAGGTCACAATAAGGTCTCCCCGGAGCCTTACCTTCTCCAGGCTGAACAACCCCAACCCTCTCAGCCTGCCTTCATAGGAGAGGTGCTCCAGCCCTCTGATCATCTTTGTGGCCCTCCTCTGGACCCGCTCCAACAGCTCCACATCCTTACATTGGGGGCCCCAGAGATGGGCACAGCACTCCAGATGGGTTCTCAGCAGAGTAGAGTAGAGGGGCAGAATCACCTCCCTTGACCTGCTGGCCACGCTTCTTTTGATGCAGCCCAGGATGCTGCATCAAAAGAAGGTGGCTTTCTGCGCTGTGAGCACACGTTGTTGGCTCATATTGAGCTTCTCATCAGCCAACACCCCCAAGTCCTTCTCCTCAGGCTTGTTCTCAATCCATTCTCCTCCCAGCTTGGATTTGTGCTTGGGATTGCCTCAACCCACGTGCAGGACCTCACACTTGGCCTTGTTGAACTTCATGAGGTTGGCACAGGCCTACGTCTCAAGCCTGTCCATGTCCCTCTGGATGGCATCCCTCCCCTCCAGCTGCACCACATAGCTTGGTGTCATCAGCAAACTTGCTGAGGATGTACTCCATCTCACTGCCCATGTTACCAACGAAGATGTTTAACAGCACCAGTCCCAATCCAAGACGATCCGCTCCATGATCTTGCTGGGCACAGAGGTGAGACCGACTGGCCTGTAGTTTCCTGATCTTCCTTTTTCCCTTTTTAAAAATGGGGGTTATATTTCCCCTTTTCCAATCAGTGGGAACTTCACCAGACTGCCACAACTTCTCAAATATGCTGGATAGCAACTTCATCCACAAGTTCCCTCAGGACCCGTGGATATATCTCATCAGGTCCCACAAACTTGTGTACTTTCAGGTTCCTTAGATGGTCTCAAACCTGATCTTCTACAGTGGGTGGTTCTTCATTCTCCCAGTCTATCTTTGTTTCTGTGACTTGGGCGGTGTGGCTAGAGCAATTGCCAGTGAAGACTGAGGCAAAAAAGTCATTGAGCACCTCAGCCTTCTCCATATCCCGGGTAACCAGGTCTCCTGTTTCCTTCCAGAGAGGGCCCACGCTTTCCCTAGCCTTCCTTTTATCACTGACATACCTGTAGAAGTTTTTCTTGTCACCCTTGACATCCCTGGGCAGATTTAATTCTATCTAGTCTTTAACTTTCCTAACCTCATCCCTGGCTGCTTGGACAATTTCTCTGTACGCCTCCCAGGCTACCTGTCCTCGCTTCCATCCTCTGTAGACTTCCTTTTTCTATTTGAGTTTGTCCAGGAGCTTGTTGTTCCTCCATGCAGGACTCTTGGCATTTTTGCCTGACTCCCTCTTTGTTGGGATGCCTAGCTCCTGAGCACGGAGGAGGTGATCCTTGAATATTAACAAGCTTTCTTGGGCCCCTCTTTCCTCCAGGGCTTTATCCCACAGTATTCTACCAAGTAGATCCCTGAAGAAGCCAAAGTCTGCTTTCTGCAGACTGCAGTGTTTGTGGCTGTTTGGCTGTGGCCAGTTCCCTCCCTCCCTATCCTCCAATCTTTTGTCAAGAAAACTGAGCGTTACAGATTTACTTCACATTATTTCAGCAGCTAGTTTCAAGGGAGCAGGGGAGGCCTGGCTAGGAAGTTGTGTTTCAGAGCTCCACATTCTGTCCCACAGGGACCTGCAAGCTGCAGTGAACCCAGGTCACTGAATGAAGGAGTATGGCAGAGCTGCTTCCCCAAAACAGACCTGGTGCTGCTAATATGTCACATGAATGTGTGCCAGGCAGACTGGGGAGGAGGAGAGGCTGGGAAAAAGCATTTTCACTCCTGCTTTATCTTCACATCAGTGCTCAGGTCAACTGAGCAGGAACCAAACGAAAACACATTGGGTGGAGGGACTCCTGCCAAGCACTGCTGAGAATACTGAAACACTTAGTAGCAGAGACGTGAGCCCCACGTCCTCCTCCAGAAGTACACCTATCCTAACACAAACACCAGAATATCTGTGTTGGCCTGGAACTATCTATCTCTATCATAATCAACTCCCACCTGTGTCTGGTGCCTACCTTCTCTCATTCCAGCCTGCTTGTGTTCATCAGGCAAATCTGTGTGCACCCAGAGCCTGACTTTCATATATACACATGGACCCACCTGTTCACAACCTGATCTCAGAGCTAGTAAAATGTCCTCCTCAGTTCTGTAAGAGTCCCAAATCTGTCAGCTCTAACATCACTTCAGTTCTGGATGTGCTGTCAGCCAAGCCCTAAAAACCTCTCTTCCAGGTTCCCGCCTCCTGGAGTCCACAGCCTCCATGCTACACATATATAAATCCTGTGCATTTCCCCCTTGTCTGTGCAAAACTTCTGCCTAGGACTGAAAACTTCTGCCTAGGACTGCATAATCTTTAGTCCTTGCTCTCACCAAAAGGCCCACGCTAATGTATGGCAAAACATTCTTCTAGTATGGGTGCATTACATCCCCAGCATCTTCATCAGGGGACTCAAATGGAAACCAAGACAGTATAAGATGAGAGTGTGATGATGGAGCAGAAACTAATGTTTCTCATGGCTTGCTTTGATGAGAAAAGTCTCACTGAAAGGCAATGAGCAAATCTAAAGCTCCTTATAGCAGCTCAGCTGCTTTCTGCCAATCTAAAATAGACTATGTGTGACCCCTTGAGTTAACCTCCTCTGACAGTAATCTCTGGGCTGCTCTGATTTTGCTTTCACACCTACAGCCTTTTCACAGGATATCAGACTCAGATGTGTGAGATACTGAGATAACTAAACCTGGTCTGTCAGGTGAAAATCCACCCAAATGCCAGAAGCAAAATGACAGCCAGAGCACTCTTACTGGACTAGCCAAGCTCTGTTCTACCTCTGTCTCTTTACTTGGAAATGCCCCATGTTAAGTAACGTGGAGTTTACATCCCCAGCTACACTTGTTCCTTTGCAACAGAGTGGAGCAGGAACCTAGATCCCAGGCTCAGAAGGTAGATGCCAAGTGGACAACAACTGGGACTGAAGGTTCAGAATTCAGCAGAGCATGGGCACTACTCATGGGGCACTGGGCTTGTTCCTCTATTAGGCAGAAGATCAGGACAGTACTTGGCGGACTTTAGGGAAAGAGCTTCTGGGCAGCCAACCTGTGGGCTGTATTGCATACCCAGATGGTCATGCCCCTGAATATGAAAGAACTTCCCCAGAGATGGATCTAGACCAAGACCCTGCCATCCCCTGTTCCTGTGAGGCATGAAATAAGATGGGAAACACAAAAGAGGAAGAGTCACTTACATATTAAAGAGGTTCAGCCCAATGCGGTAGAGGCGCTTCCTCATGGTGTCTGTGGAAAGTGTGGGGGACTTGCAGCCAGCTGGATTCTCACAGTGGTACCTTGGGAGGCTGAGGATCATGGCCTGCAGTGCTTCTTTTGAGGACACCTCTGAGGCTGACTTGGCTGAAGTAGAGGTGCTGCTGCTGCTCAGCTGCTCTGAGTTGTCTGCATTCTCAGACTCAGAGCCTTTGCTTTGCCCCATCTCATTGCTGGCATCAAACTGGAGCTTCTGCACTGCCATCTGCCCAGGCTCAGCACTGCTGTCTCCTGTGCCATTAGTACTGACATTCACCTCAGTGAGAGTGTGGCTGTTCTGGAGAGCTCTGGACTCAGGTAAGCTTTCTGGGGCAGTCGGTGGTTCACTGGCTTCTCCCTCCCCTTCTCCTGGGCTTTCTTCAGCCTTGGTAGCTTGAGAGAGCCCAGCCTGGGCACTGCTGCTGAGGCAGTTTGCCATGGACACCGAGGTAGACGATGAGACAGAGATGTTCTTGTTGTCGATCTGGACTGTGACATCTCGAAAAGCCATCATGAGAGTGCTGCTGCTTTTGGGTAGGGTAGCTGGCAGGAGCCCTTCCTCCTTCTCCTTGTCCTGCAGCTTAGCTTCTAAGTCTTGATTTGGCTGCATTGAGCTGGCACTGAAGGTCTCCCTTATCTGGTATGAGCCCCCATCTTGCAGTGAGCACATGGTCTTCAGGCTCCAGGTGCTGAGGGCATCATCAATAGACTTGGCCAGTGACTGAACTTGTTCCGTGAAGGAGTCCTCCAGCTCGGTCAGTGCTCCACTGATGGTGGCTGGCAAAGATGGGGACCTCACCAATGGGATGCCCACAAAGTTGTACCCCTCCACCAGGGCTTTCTCAGCAGAGAAGCTCTCTGAGTTCTGGACCCGGACTTTCCTCAGAGAGATGCGGCGTGGCATGCGGCTCTCCAGCAGTGAGTTGCGGATCTTCTCAAAGTTCTTGCTGAGCTGGTACTGCCGGAAAGCAGTCTGGATGGTGCAGGCTGCCCTTCGAGATACCAGGTGACCTCCATATTTGTGCTCTAACATTTCAATCTGAAAGACATACAAACAGGAGAGGTTATTTTTTGCTAATTGACTTCTGATGGCTTTCTGTTACACCAGTTCCTACACTGATTAGTCTGTAATGACTGTCAGAGGAACTTCTAACACTGGATTAGCTTTTTCCTGCACTGCTGTGCCCTTGATTTCAACAGAAGGTCTCCCTTAGGGCATAGCTGGCTAAAGCATCAGTACTGTGAGCTTCCTCACAGCTGTAACATGATCATGCCTCTTCCTAGAGTGTCAGCCATACAAGGTGGAGCCTGGAGGTGCCCTTCCCTTGCAGACCCACTTCTGATGGCCATTAGGGCACG
Organism: Anarhynchus alexandrinus; assembly: GCA_008711295.1. Classification (NCBI taxonomy): domain Eukaryota; kingdom Metazoa; phylum Chordata; class Aves; order Charadriiformes; family Charadriidae; genus Anarhynchus; species Anarhynchus alexandrinus. Next base: position 179,447 of record VUYV01000028.1, read on the forward strand.
CTCCTCAATGCAAATACAGTGTTTCAGCAATGTGTCTTTCTGTTCAGCAGCATTCTGGTAATGTCAAGCATCATCCCTTGTCTCAGTGTTACTAATGCTCGTCTCCTCCTTAGTCACCTTAGGAAATACTCTCAGGGAAAGAAGAAACCATTCAGGAAAAGGAATGAAAAGTTAATTTTTAAATGCAGAAAATGCTGGCTTTATCATAAGAGCTAGTGAGAAACACCAGCTTCCGCAGAAGTTAGTGGAGGCTGGGTTTGTTCAGTGTCTTTTAAAAAGCACTCTGAATCCCAAAGTATCTCCTTTTCTGATACCTGACTTTTTCAGGTGTCAGCCAGCAGTGAAATGAAAACTAGCCAAGAAAAGAAAGACTGACAGTTTTGAAAGGTAAAAAATTCTGATTTAAAATGTTGAGACAAGATATTAAGAACAAGTCAAAGGAGGATTTACTCCTTCCTGAGCTGGTAACAACAAACACACATGTAAATACATATACATACTGCTAAGTGACATCTCAACAGGCTTCAACAAAGCAAGTATGTATGGTAATTTCTCTTCCATAGTCTAGTATTTGTACTTCCCGGTAGTCCCCTCACTCTTTCTCTGCATCTGGGCCTTCACTAACATGCTACTGGAGAATGTTAGATGACTTGGTTCCACTGAGTGACTGACAGAGGACAAGAGGGACAGTATGAAGACTATGGTGGATGAAGGGATTGAAGAAAAAATAAGGATGAACTCAAATTGCCTTCAGTGAGGTTTTGGTTGAACTATGAGCTAAACTCTACATTGTCGGCACTTCACAGTGCAGAGTGCAGGTGCAGACTGTAGTGTTTATATGTGTGTGCACGCATGTGGAAAAACCAAAAAAAGGTGAAGTGCAGGACTTGGAGTGCTGATGAAATCAGTCCTGAATTAACAAAGGATTCACTACATCATTCATGTGGCGAGTATGAGCTCATTAGCAGATACAAAGGATGAGTTTTACTGACTGCATCCTTATCCCCAAGCAGATACTACTTACCCCTCACCACTCCTTGCTGGCCCAGTACTCACAGGATGAAGGACTGAGCTCACAGAAGAACTGAGTTTAAGCGCAAACTCTTTCTGTAGTTAAAGCGAGACTGAGGCATGAGCCTCAGCTCTCAGAGTCATGTCATCTGTTTCCTTCTTATTTTCCTTTTTTGTTACACTACATATGTTGCAGATAAAACCATCAGTGAGTGATCTAGATACAAGTGAAGGCCTGGAATGACAGCTGCAAGAAGCGTAAATCACCTATGGCATCTTTCCAATACTAACTCCTCTGAAAGTAGGCAAAGACAATATGACCTTGGGAGATGACAGGAAGAAAAGAACAACATGACCCCAGCCATTCTGTCCCTGCATTGGTATCCTAGCTGCTGGAGTAAGTACTGAAGGCTTTGCCCACTGGCACCCCATCACCCCAGGCAGCAACAGGTCCAGGGATCCTGCTGCACACTGGATGAGAGGTTGTCATTTCTGGAAGGGAGCAGGAGGCAGCACATCCTTTCATATTGCCCTCACTGGAAATGAAGCTGGGACCCTTTGCCTTGTGCTCAAACATAAGATATGCTTCCGTTTTCTGTTTGTCTTGCCCTGTCCTTGAATTCACATCTGCCCAAAGCAAGCATCAAAGCCCAGCACTGAGAAATACTAGCAACTTCTTTAGCAATGGAGTTGGCTACCGCAGTTATAGAGGCAGCTAGCTCAGAGTTCTTCTTACCCCTAATTTAAAAAACATTGGCCTAATACTTGCCCTGCTGCCCTTCCAGAAAGGGTCTGCAGAAATGCTGCTAAAAATCACCCACACAATGATCATGGATTCAGGTTCATTTACCACAAGACCTCTCAGTAGGCTTTTTGGATAAACAAGGTCCCTTCTTATCCCCAGAGTTTGATGTGTCAGGAAAGAGGAATACAGGGACAAGAAGAGATTCTGGGTAGCAAGCAGAAGGGTTTTCCTGAGGATCTTTGGTCCTTCTTTCCAAAGTGACCACCCTTAAGTCACACCATAAAATCAGCACTCCTGTCACATCTCTTCAACATTGGACTTCCTGGAAAGAGACTGAGTTATCCCTTGGCCCTTCCCTTCAGGAGGAAGGCTCAGGCAGAAAAATGTAAATTAAACCAATAACCTGCACAGGCCGAACCCAGACAGTTATTACTGACAACTGACCATGAGCACTTAATATAACAGTCTGGTTAATCAAAATGTAGAGCTAATTATGTTGGGAGGGAAAGAGGAACAAATGGGAGGGACAGACACAGCTATCCAAAGGACAGAATAATAGTAAAATGCAAAATAAGGCAGAAGCAAAAGCCTTATAATTATCTGAGGTTTCCAAGGAGGTGACAGCCATTCCGAAAACATGAAATTCATATGCTCTGATCTTATTAGAGGCCAAGACAAGATGTCATTGCTGATCTGAAGTAAAAGGCCAGTTTATCTCATGCAAGGACAGTTCCCCAAAAGGCAGACTTTAATAACTACTAAGAGGAGAGATCCTTCTAAAAGTCTAAATGAATGGTGCAAGCTGTCAGTACCTTGATAAAGCATCACCAGCTTTTTGCAGTCCATTATCTCAGTCCTCCCAAAGGGCTAAGGCATTAAGGAGCAGAACAAGATGTAAAGTGAGAGGACTCCCAACCTAGTCTGTTCTCCAGTTCATACCAGGTGTGCAAGGACAGGTTCTGCATGTGGTCCACTGCTATCCGGCCCTGTCCGAAGCCAGGGGAGTCCTACAGTGTCTTGCTGCTGGGATAACAAGGACCAGGGACTGGTCCAAAGGATGCTTGAGAAGATTGGCAGAGCCATAAGCAGCAGCTGGTGGACAAGTGCCCTCCCCACCCTTGCTTGGTAGGAGTGGGTCTCTGTCTTTCTCTCCTTGATGTAGCCCAGCCATTTCCTGTTTACTGATGTCTGAGACATTCACGTTTGCTATCAGGTCGAACTAACTGACAGTCCAGAGGAACTAAGGATTTCACACAGCTGTTGGCCTGTTTTCTTCCTCTCGAGAGGAGGAAAGAGCATCCATTAGAACCACAGCAGTCACAGGTAATGGAGATGTATGTCTGGCTTGCTGGAGGAAACTTCTCTTCCCATTTGAGAGGCGAGAAAGGCCAGACATGATTGGCCTTCTCTCACTCCTAATAAACCCTATGAATCACAAGTAATTGCCTACTTAAAGCTACTCTTCTCTGGGGAATGATCCGACAACCAGCGCCAAAGGAAGGGAAAAGCAGGAAGGGGATCAGGGGGATTTCAAAGAATAATTAGCTTAATACATTTCTGGGCCTCAATATGAACACTCAGTCTGAGCAATTCAAGCCTTGTGGCTGAATTAGAAATGGCTAAGAAAGATCCATTGCCATGAGGGACTGCACATGAAGGCAACTTTAACAAGGTCAGCCTACGGAAAGCCAAAGCGCCAGGCCTGGATATGGCCAAACATTTGAGGTGCACACCCCACGGCTTTGTTGCCCATAGGCATAAATTCATAAATCTGCCAGGAGCAAATGGGCCTGATCTTATTCTCAGTTAGCACTGGTTTTCCACCCAGGTTGCCACTGAGCATGGTGACAGGCCACCATGTTAGCAAGAAGAGAATCAGGCTCAGTGACAGAATCTGAGTCACTCCAATCAATGCATGCATTGTAAAAAATAATAAAAAAAAGACATACAGAGCATACATGTTCTTTATCACCCATTCTTAATGCCTCTCCTTTCCACCAACCTTTCACAATGGAAGGATATTCCTATAAGGGACGTGTGTTGATGGGACGTTTTCCTTCATACACGAGACATCTGCCACCCTTCAGCACAGCAGAAGACATATGACTGAAAGCATGCTCCTCTCTTCTGTGATACCCTCCACTTTCCCAACATTACAATAGAGCCTAAACATAGGGGAACTTTAGCATAGCACTTGAATTTCCTTTCCAGCCTCCCAGCATAGTGTACTTCTGCTCTGTGCACTGTCAGCATGCTCTGTTTCATGGGATAGAGCAAGGAGAGCCATGACGCCACTCACCAACCCTCCAGTATGATGCTGAGGGGCAATGACTGGTAGATGGACTGCACCTCCAGGCCCTGCAGTGGAGGCTGTATGCTACCCTCCTTCCTCAGCAGCACTCAGCCCTCTCCTGAAAGCTAAATGTGCCTTCAACCGCACTGTGAGACTAAAAATGTCTCCTTCCACCTGTAAGTGCTATTAATGTATTACAATTTGTTCTATGACTGGGGAACTACTGGGACAGTGCTGTGAGGGTCCTATCACCCTTATTCCCATTCAAGATAACCACCTGAAAAGTACGTTGATAAGAATACCTATGAAAACGCATACTAGAATGCAAGACTGGAAGAATTAATACTTTTCACTCCCTGAAAATCTCCCCTTCCAGAGCTGGAGGCAATCCACTGAGGACATCCATCAGGCTGGAGGAGCACACATACTGTAAGCCTCCTTTGCTGAGAGAAAAGTGGTTTCACCTATGAGAGAGGCTAGGTCCCTGCAAGGTCAGTACTGCGAGGCACCAGAATTTAATGAACGAGCAGCTAACATGTCTCTCTGTCTTACATGCATCCAGGGCAGGTCTGGCCTCAGCTGCAAGAACAGTGATAGGACAACATGACCTTAAGGCTAAAATAACACAGGACAAACACTCCCCAGGACAAATCAGAGCAGCTCATGGACATGGAGGAGGCTAAACCCATATATAGCAGCCAAGATCTGGCCCACCCTGAGGGTATGTCACATTAGTTTGTGAAGCCAGTTAATTAGTCTCTCTTGTTTCTTTTCCTGGTGTGAAGCAAGAATTCTGTCTGAGTTGAGAATGCAGTATTTTGAGAAAGACGGAGCTAAAGAGCCAAGGTCTCTTTTCTGCTCAGGAATTTATTGGGCCATTGATCTGATATGTATGTTTAAGGACAGCAGCAATGCCTTGAGGCAAGTGGCAGAGAGATGTCCCAGGAGCAGCACCTTCTTCTGTGGGAACCTTGTTAACTGAGACTCTTCATCTTCAATAGCACAGCTCCCACTGAATTCTCCCACTGAGTATTATCTGGACACCGCCACTAGCACTTGCTTGTCCTCCTCATCTCACTGCAGGATCTGCATATCAAACAGCCTCTGGTTGAGCTGCCATCTCAGGGAAAACTCAGAAACGATTCTTTAGGTTTTGTTTGGCACAACAGCTCTCTTGGGCTGTAATCTGCAGAGACGCAGGGTTGGGGGGGGCACGTTCCACCTCATTGCCTTTGAGTAAGGAGACCGGCTGCTATTAGCGCCTGTCCTGCTATCCCCTGCTGCGAGCCCATCAGGAGATGGGTAGACTTGTGCTCTGGAGCTAGGCTGTAGCCTCAGGCACAGCAGGCAAGGCTTGCAGCTTCAAGAACTGAATCATTTTCTCTCAGCCTGGTAAACCTGCCTGTCTCTTCAGCATGCATCACTAGATTGAAGGCAAGGATGGTATCAATACACAAACATCATGGCAGACACTGTGCAGGACACTCATTGAATAAACCCCACTTTCCCTGAAAGTTCATGCTTTGAAGAGATGAATACGGAAGTGCACCGGGGACTTGCCCAGTGTGATCCAAGAGGGCAAGATGGCTCTTGGAGACCATCCCATGAAGGAGGTCTTTTGGGACATTCAGTTGCTGGGAGCCCTACAGGCACTGTATGCTTGTGAGCAAGGCACTATCTCTGGATGCCGCAGCTCTTGGCTGCCCACAATCTGTTTCTAAGCCTATGGTCACAACTGAGTATCTGGGTCCGTTTTGGACCACAGAACCCAGGCAATGTGGAGCAGAGCCCAGCAGGTTTGGGTGAATGGGTGTCACAGCCAGAGTGGGGGAAACTACTTCCTCCATCAGCCCCACGTAGCCAAAGGGCCAGGCCTGTTCAGGCAGGGCAAAAGCTCAAGTTGAACAAAAGGCTAAAGTATTTGCGGAAAGACATCCCACCACACTGTGAATGCAGTCCCACCCACCCCATCCCCTTCTCCCACAGCCTGAGGAGGAAGCCTCTGTACCTGTTTATTCTTTAGGTCAAGGGAGAGCTCATAATCGGAGGCAGCTGCATGGGAACACGAGGCCGTCCCTTTGCTGCGCTGCACTCTCACTGGGGAGCCCGTGTGGTGGAGGCTCGCCTTCTGCACCAGAGGGGAACACCCCGCTGCCTGCTCTTCTTGGAGCTCCGCATGCTGGGCTTTTAGCGTCAGGGTGTCGGACCTGCCTTCCTGGCCACTCTGTCTGCCGGCCTCCTTCGGATCCTCCGTTTCACACCCGGCTTTCTTGCTTGTGGAACCGCTGAGATCGTCACTGTGAACAAAATGCAACGTTTTGCTTTTTTTATTTGCTTTTATTATATTTTATTTATGATTATGTTTATTGTTGTTCGCTATACTCATTCACTAAGCTGCATTTTAAATGCTTAGACAGCCTGGGCAGTGAGGGGTCTCTCTCAGTGATGGATCAGGACTTCAGGTTGATGCAGCCAAAGCTCTGATCCCTCCCTCCCTGAGAGCAGGCACCTGTGCTGCACGCACTGTATGAACCAGTCCTGTGACTGCTGGAGCTGCTCAGCTGCCTCTGCTCAAGGTGCTGCAGTTGGAGGTGAGGGGCCAAGGAAGGTGTCATGGCCTACAGACACATCTCCTGCTCCTTGGAGCAGCTAGCAGCTGGCAGTCACCCCTGTGCCCCTGCTGCCTACTGCTCAGCATCCCACTGTGCATCCCAGGGTCCCATCTGGCATGGAGCCTGGATCCCAAGGGTCCAGTTTTCCCCTGGAGTTTCTAAGGGCATGTGGGAAATGGTGCAGGGGCAGCTGAATGTTGCAGAGTTTCCAGCTCTTGGAGAGCTGAGAGTATAAAGATGCAACAGAGCCAGCCAGCCCTGAGATCCTGACTCTTTAAAACCTGTAGCCGTACACAGCCGTAGCAGATTGCAGAACTTCCATGAAAGAAGCTGTTTCTCTCTGACCCACAGATTGCTGTGCCACTGAGATACTGAGGAGAAAGGAAAACACCCTTTTTTCCTGTCAGCAACAGCACTAATTGTGTGAAACCAGGGTCTGGCAACAGTGCACTCTTAAGAGAGCTGACACGTTGCTCTAAACAGGATGGGATTAGCATATGTCTGATCCATTGAAGTGCTGAGGAAGTCTGTTGTTAACCTCTCTTGCCAAATATTTTCAAGAATCATCCAATTTCAGACAAGATTTTGGCATTCTGGGGGACTGTTTGAACCATGAGAGTGTTTGGGTTTTGTTACATTAGTCTCCTTCCAGTGGCTACAGAGGAATAATTTATGATTTCCAAGAGTGTGCAGGCCAGCCCACATGGACTCTGGGTTCTACTGCACCATGTACATCAGATACAGCTCCACTGGTTTCCAGGGTATGAGTATTTAGCTGACAGCAACATCTAGCTTGGAAATAATTCCTACAGAACCAATGCATTTAATTCCATTGAAGCCAAGGATGTGTACTCCCTCCCATATTTAAACACCATTAAATTATTTAATTCACTTCTGAATCATATTTCTTTCTCTTGGATTTGTTCCACATACAACCAGTTCTGCTGTCATCTAGATAACAAATCATTTTATGATTGGTGTTGATGTCAGAGCAAAATCAGGGAAATTAGATATGAATTTTGTAGTGCCCAAATTACTTAGAAGCATTTAAGTCTCATTTTCAAAAGTGCTGTAAGCACTTAAGAGCCCAAGTCTTCTAACTGTAAATAGACTTTGCCTCATAAGCCTTGGAGCACTTTTGCATATTTACTAGTACTTTAAAAGGAAGTTTATTCTCTCCAATGGCAGCTCTTCTGTTCAGTAGATTTAACAATCAAATTTAGATATAGATTTGATTTAACAATCAAATTTAACAATCAAATTTAGATATATTCCCACAGTTTCTAAAAAGGCTCAAAGTCTGATGAGCCAAAGACAGTACCACAACTTTAGAACTACAAAAGATGAGGGATTTAAAGGTAGAAAGTTTCTTCTTTTAATACACATGCATGTAGTCACCATTTAGACTTAAAAAATAAATCACAGAAGAAACGCTTACATAAACATCTTACATAAACGCTATATAACCAACTTTGTTAAAGCATATTAAAATTACATATCTGCATACTCATCAATCAGGAAATACCACCATTAAAATGAGGCATAAAACTGTCCTTTTAGGTTGTAAACCTTATAAAATCTTTCCTTGTTCTATTCCTGATGCTATATAATTGAACACACTTTTTTCTACACCTAAATATGTACATGTAAAGTATGTACCCATTTTTAACTCCTTCTGTTCTATGTCCATCCACATTGCAGGAAACATTAATAAAAGACTTTTACCTTACAGCTCTCACTGTAACATTTTTATTGGCAGTCTCTGTTCTACCCATTCTCATTTAACCAGCAGAGCAGTAATTTTTATCCTCAGCTCAAGGGATGACCAGGTGAAGGTAGATTTGATCATGTTTTCATTGAAGTGTGTGCCAAAAGCCTCACAAGTACTTCAGTGGGAACCAGACTGTGCCCTACAAAGCAATTTCAGCTAGACGCATAAGCTCTGATTCAGCAAGCCACATATCCCAAATTGCTCTGCTGAGTCAAGGCCACAGTGCACTGTGTGCTACACAGACTTTCTTTAGGGCAGATCAGGGCCTGAGGCAGTAGACTAGAGAGCTATTTGACTTCCCTTGGAGCATGAATGGACTCTAAATGCCAGCAAACATTCCCTGATGTGATGGTCCTCTAAACACTTGCACATATGCTTAACTCTATATTTCTGAGGTCCTCCACTGACTGCTCATGGTAGAACGTGAAGTGTGTGCTAAAGAGTTTGCAGCATTCGGGCCAGTTGCTCTGTCAGGCTGTACATCACCTCTACTACATGCTACCTATTTGGTTTTCTGTCACACACAGTTTAGAGTCTGAGTGAGTAACATTCATAGTGACAGGAATCCTGCATGCACTGCTAATATAGGGGATAAACCAGCAGGCTTTGTAGAATCACAGAATAACCTAGGTTGGCACAGAAGGTTGGAAGCCTGTATTCCAACTCCCTGCTCAAAGCAGGGCCCTTTTCAAAGACAGTTATGTGGTTGATCTGGGCCTTCTCCAGTCAACTTTTGAATACCTCCTGACATGAAGATTCCCCAGGCTTTCTGGAAAGCCTTGTCAGGGCCCTTAGAGCACTAATAGACCTTAATGGTCTGACCTGACTCACCTGGGGCCCCCACAAATATCCCCTGCACAGTTCTGCCTTTTCAGCCCAGCCTGGGTCCATCGGTCCCTCCCCCTGCAACACTGCAAGAGTGCTGATCTCCAGGTCTGCCACTGCCTTCCTCTTTCCATGGCCATGGACCCACTCGATCCGGATCCCCAGCTTGACCTTGGACTTGTCTCATCACCATGGTCTTACCCCTTGATCACTGAGCTGTGTCTGACCCTAGGTACTCTTGCTGGACCTGATTCTTACCCTGGACAATAAGGCAGAGGGCATTGGACCAACCCAAAATGCTCAGCAGGTCCCTTTAACCTCATTAGGCATTAGGACATTCCTCAAGACACAGGAGGGCCCTAAGACTGCAAGCACTAAGTGCACACATTCAGCCACAGTTGTGTGAGGAACACCACCAAGCTCCGTGCATAACTGGAGACCCTAAAGACACTGTGCTAGGATAAGGATGTAAGCTAACCGCACGTACGCATATAACCTTGCATTCCTCCTCCATGCATGCTCTCAGCCCAGCAAATGCACCCATACAGAATGTATTGTGCTTACACGTGGCATTTTCTGAGGGTCAAAACTCGGTCAAATCAAAATCAGATTCCACTGCAGCACTCAAAGGCATTTTTCAGCTAGATGTTTTTATGCTAAATATAAACTTTTTAACTCCCTGCTGGTTTGGCTGTTCTGCTGTTCAGAAAGCAATAGCAAATAGTTTTGCTGAAGTGGGAATAGTTTCTACATGTTCTTTTTGTGAAGAAAAAATGGCTGAACCACTTTTACTTAGTGGAGAAAAAAAATCTCCAAAATAAGAAGACAAACCTACTTCACCTTTGAGCAAGAGACCAAATCTGGGAAACTTCAGCTTCAGCTGGTAAACTTCAGTGACTTATAAGCAATGAAAAAAAGGGGTAAAGACAGAGTTTGCTTAGCAGCCTGTATATTAGCATTACAGCCATATGGTTCCACTTACCACTCTGAATTTCTCCCAGGTTTACTCCCACCTTGAACCTGTGTTGTGGAAGTGTTATGAGGAAGCCTATTCTCTGTTGTCCAGAGACAACAGCAGCAACGAATGAAGCCCCCATATGAGTGACAAAACACACTGCTAACAATTGAAAGTGATGCTGCAGTGAAATATATGTTCTTCCTAGATGTTCCTACATGACTTGTATGACCCATAGCAACTAGCTTAGTCATTATTACAAATAGATTTAATCTGCTGTGGAAAACATCTCTGATGTTTCAGGTATCTCCTGCTACTTTTGCACTGCTGACCTGTATATGCGTGCTGCAGACAGAAAACAGTTTTGTTAACAAAGATGGTGACTACAGACAATCTGACTCAGGGCTTATATGAAATACTATAGCTAGTCTAGCATTTCAAAACAGGGATATTGGTGTTCTGGGCTGAATCCTAGTGTTTGTTTCAAGAAAGCAGGATGGTGAAAAAGCTCTCACTGAGAAAATTCAGCTGGGTACCCATAAATATTTCTGGGTAGCACAGGTAAGCAAGACTTCTGATATTTAGCTTCTATGTGCAGATTTCTCACGAAGATTTTCTATAAGGAGTACACTGAGGGAAGGATGTAGGGAGATGATAGAGGAAAAATGGTATTATGTAGAGGGTTTTTTTATTACTTCCTTTTTTCTCCCTTCCTGGTATTTTGGAACCTAAAGCCCAAATCAGTGATACTAAATTATCAAACCAGAGACCATTCCTAGTAGTATCAGCTCCCCATGTCTGTACAGAGCTGTTGTATCATATTCTGTCCTGGGACAGATATGACTGCTTTTCAGTTCCTACAGCATCAGGATGGTGCACTTCCCTGCATTCTCCTCACCACCTCCTTGCTGCTGGAAACACACGTTTCCAGCTTGGCAAGGATCTGTGCTTCTAACTGCCAGCTGTGATACTGAACCATGGTTATCTGTTGGATCTTGACTGTCAGGCTTAAACATTCCCATACCTGATGACTTGAGAAAGAACATGCAGCCCCTTCCCCCCAAATATTTCAAGACAATTTCAAGCTAGTCCTGTAGGCAGGAACACAGAAATTGGATGCTCCACACATCACATTCCATTGCCTCACTGTCAAATACAAGAATCAGTTCACAGTCGGAGAGCAATTTTCGTATCTCTCAGGAAGGTGTTTACAGGGTAGCTGAGTGACTAAGCCAGGCTCTGGGGCCAGGAGAGCTACTCTTCTCAAGGACAGTCATGTTAGTCCTGTAAGAAATTAAAGCTGAGCTTTCTCACGGATCACTCCATAGCCTCACAGCTCCCATGTGGTCAAGACACAAAACTCATCTCTTCGCTCCTCTCTCCTACAAGAAGAAAAATTATTGCAGATAAATAAGAGCAGTAACAGAGTAACAAAAATAGCAATGACTCTTGTGGACTTGGACAGCGGTGTAGGAAACCAGTCACTCAAGAAGAGGATGCTCAGATGCCCTGTTGGCAGGTATAATGGTTATGCAAAAAGATCTATCTAATTGAATAGGAGGGAAGCTATGGGTGTGAGGTGTTACAAAAATACTACGGAGGCTGATTTCACCTCCTCTTTGTGCCCCTGTGTCACTTCAGGAGAAGATCACGTTCCTGTTTCCTGTGTATAATGTACTAAACACATTCTTCATGGTATTCATGGTCAATGTGCAGGATTGTGAGCTGTAACTGAGGCAAAGACTACATGGACTAGTTGTGAAGGACCACAAAAATTTATGAATCCATTTCACGGAGCTCCTTATGATGATCAGGTGGTTATTGTATATAAACTGCTCTAAAGTGCTGTAAGCAATTAGTATTATCATGGCCTGAGAGCCATATGAGACTTCAAAGCTTCAGAGATATCAGAATAAAAAACCCTTAGAAAGTGCCATATGGAGAATTAGAAAAAGAGGTCACTAGCTAATGTCAAGAGAACAGAGACCAGACCCCAAGTCTGCAAGAACCTGTGCTCCCTCTGTCTTTAGACATTTCAGCATTTCTACTGTCCTCTCTCCTCTCCCTGCTCAGAAAAAAAAAAAAAAGTAAAAATCAATTGCTGAGTTAGCAGGGTCCAAAGTGCCTTTTCAGTTTATTTCATCTCAATGTTCCCTGAGGACACCCATAACATATGGTGAATGGGTTGAGCAGAATTCAATGAAAAAAGTGGCTGAGACAGGCTTGGTAATATATTATGGGATCTTTTCAAGGTTCAGAGATTTCTGACATGCTGGGGGTCTGAATGCAAAAGAATTGCTTCTGATTTGCTTTTAAGTTCAGGTTTTAGGGTGACTTGGAGGCAATGTTCTCTGGGAGCATGCTGAAAATGATGGAAGGTAAAAGTCTCTCCTGCCAGAGAGGCAGGGAACTTGGAACTTGATCTTGGCAAATCATCCCCTGCCAGCAGAGCTGCAGCTTTCTCAGACAGTCTCCCCCAACACAGACAAATATAGGAACAAGATTCTGATTTTGTCTACATTCACGTAACACCTTGCAAAGCAGTGGCACCAAGCCATCTTCTCACACTAGCTTTACCCAAGAGGAATTAATGATAATTAGCCAAGGTCATTACCCATCCCAGAATATATTACTTGTTTCATAAAAAGGCTGGCACACACACCTGTAAAATAGATTTGACAGTACAGTACGGTAAATATATTGGAAATCAATTAAATTTAGCATCCTTTAGCACACACTGAACCAGGCAACATCTTTTCAACATTGCTTAAAGTGGTTTCGGTGAGATGTATCTTAAGCAGACAGAAAATGTAATAATACTAGCAAATGCCTTATGTCCCACAGGGTCCAACATGCCAAAGTCAGGACCTCTATTTCATATCTGTTACTTAAATATGTCTCCATGTGCTGTGTAATTCCCACATTGTTGTGTTGTTGTACCTTTTGCTACAGAACAGCACTACAGGAGCTAAATTTTTCTGATGCACCCCATGTCCTTGTGGTGCAAAGATGACTGTCCAGGTGTCAGTCTGGGCTGGCTGCCTGTCTGAGGTCCAGGCTCTCCATGACTAACTTCAGCCACCTGAGGACTAGGATCTCTGCGTTTTCATGGAGACAGACAGGCTGCTCCAGAGGGTGACTTGGAACACCTAGAACAGCTCCCACTGTAAGAGAAGTGGTGATTACGGTGCAAAGCTGGCTGTGCCGGGTGGTGTGGTTGTCACGTAGTTTTTTCTTTACAGTTCCTATGTGTGTCTGGGTGACACCTCAGAATAAGACTTGGACCATCTCTGGGGCATACCCCTCTTTCGTCCTCACTTCCCAGCCCCTTTCTCAGCTGCCCACCACACCTCTGTGCTTGATGCCCCAGGCTGTTTGCTGTGCTGTCTCTGCAGGTTAGACCAGGAGGAGGTCTCATGGCCTGTCACTGCAGAGGGGGTTACTTATAGCTGTGTCAAACAGGGCACCTGCACTTATCACTGAGGTGTGAAAAGCACCAAGTGGATTGCGAAGGCATAGGGGGGCCCTGCTCTGCAGGGTTTAATTACTTTTACTTTAACCCCAGAGTTTTTTTGCCTCTGCAATGTTTAGTAAACACGACCTTTTAGAGAAGGAAAAAACAGATGGCATCCTGCATTAGTGTAACTGCCCACTCAGCACCCCAGGAAAGAGAAACTTGGCTTCTCAGCAGCAGTCTTTCTGCCACTTCAACTCAGGTCTCTTGGCTCCTCATCCCCGAGGCAGGTTTGAACAGCACCGAATTCGCTGACAAAAGCCTGCTGGTGCAATCATGCAGAAGATGATAGAATTTCACTGCTAAAATGAGATGAATTCAGGGCTGGGAGGCAGCAGAGCCTCTACAAGGCAAGGAAACCTTGCATATCTCCTCAGCCCATTGCTCTCCTATTCCAGGTACCTGTGAGCTGGGTTAGGGACACAACTCTTGTCTTTTATAGACATAAGCAAGGGCTTCTGTGGTCTTCCTTTTCCACCTGTTGTGACAGACCCTGGGTTGGACTGCACCTCTGAGTTCCTTCCTAAGGGATCAGGGTAACTGATTACTGAGTGCCAAGCCACTCTCCATGATGCCAAACCACTCTCCATGATATTTGAAAAGTCACGGCAGTCAGGTGAAGTCCCTGGTGACTGGAAAAAGGGAAACATTGCATCCCATTTTTAGAAAGGGTAGAAAGGAGGACCCTGGGAACTACCAACCTGTCAGCCTCACCTCTGTGACTGGGAAGATCATGGAACAGATCCTCCTAGAAGCTATGCTAAGGCACATGGAGGACAGGGAGGTGGTTCAAGAGAGCCAGCCTGGTTTCACCAAGGGCAAGTCCTGCCTGACCAACCTAGTGGACTTCTATGATGGAGTGACTACATCAGTGGACAAGGGAGGAGCTACAGAGGTTATCTATCTGGACTTCTGCAAGGCTTTTGACACGGTCCCCCACAACATCTTTCTCCCTAAATGGGAGATATATGGATTTGATGGGTGGGCTGTTTGGTGGAAGAGGAGTTGGTTGGATGGTCGCATTCAGAGGGTAGTGGTCAACGGCTCAATGTCCAGATGAAGATAGGCAACAACTGGTATCTCTCAGGGGTCCGTATTGGGACCAGTACTGTTTAATATCTTCATCAATGACATAGACAGTGGGATTGATTGCACCCTCTGCAAGTTTGCTGATGACACCAAGCTGAGTGGTGTGGTTGACAAACCTGAGGGATGGGATGCCATCCAGAGGGACATGGACAGGCTTGAGAAGTGGGCCCGTGTGAACCTCATGAGGTGCAACAAGGCCAAATGCAAGGTGCTGCACCTGGGTCGGGGCAACCCTCCATATCAATACAAGCTGGGGGATGAAGGGATTGAGAGCAACCCTGAGGAGAAGGACTTGGGGGTGTTGGTTGATGAGAAGCTGGACACGAGCCGACAATGTACATTCACAGCTCAGAAAGCCACCCATATCCTGGGCTGCATCAAAAGAAACGTGGCCAGTAAGTCAAGGGAGGTGATTCTGCTCCTCTACTCCACTCTTGTGAGACCCCACCTGGAGTACTGTGTCCAGCTCTGGAGCCTTCAGCACAGGAAAGACATGGACCTGTTGGAGCAGGTCCAAAGGAGGGCCACTGTGGAGGAATTCCTGAAGGGAAAAGGCCATGATTTGATTCAAGTGAGCAACCCAGGATTTGAGTTGGGCAAAAAGGCCTGCACATACTGTCCTTGACCACTTCATGACTGGCTGATAAGGAGGAAGAAAGAGGGCCTTACTCATCCTAAAGGCTGGACTGAGTCCGGGAGTGAGATCATAGAGAGGGGAGAACCAGCGTGTGCTATGCGCGTGGACAGAGGGCCTTAACAAATCGAGTTGGGGGACGCTGCATGTGAACAAGGGGTTTAGACCAATCATTATGCTGTTAGCTATGCATGCTTTTGCTGTAAACCTATATATGCTCTGCTAAAATACCTAATAAAGGAGAACGATCATACTCATATTGAGACTGCGTCGTTACTCCGGGTCCGATCCCACTCTGACATCTGGTAGCAGAGGATGGTTCCTCTTCAGTTTGACTGAGTTCTCCGAGACTGCGGTAAGCAGCGAGAGGAGGGGAGTGGGAAACAAGGCTGGAAGAGAGTGCTGCCCCGTAGCATAGCCTAAGGCAGACACGGATCAAGGTCGCTCCTTGCCTTCCAGGAAAAAGAAAAAGTTGTAGCTGCTATCATGGAGCTTGAAGCAGTGGCGGTGTTGTTAACAAGTATCCTCTCTAAGAGAGGGATGGAAGCTTCGCAGAAACAGTTAATCAAATTGATTAAGCTGGGCCAGAGATGGGGACATTTTAAGGATACGCATATGTTGTTTTTCCCCCTCGGAGTGGCGATCCTTTGGTGACACAATATGGGAAAAAACGATAACCGGGGAAGAAGAGAAAGAGATAAAGGCCGTTCGAGAGTTGTGGCGCACAGTTTTAGAAACTTTGAAAGCCATGAAAGCCAAACGATCAGCAGCGGCAGGGGCGTTTGCGGCTTTAAGACCGCCGCAGGCAGTTCCGGGAAGTTTCGGGGCCGGCATTTCGCCTTTCGATCGGTTACCTATGCGGCTCCCTGCTCCATCCCCAGAGGAGGAAGAGGTGCCGGGGACGGAAGAACTGGAAGCAATGGACACAAGTGAACCTCCGCCCGCCACCACCACTGCCACCACCCCCACCACCCCCGCCCCTCAGGCGTGGGGCGCAGCCCCACCACTCCAGACGCCTTCGTCAGCAGGGCCACTGCACCCTCGGGGGATTGGGGGGAGTGATTTGCAGTCCAAATGCGATCGGGACAAGCTGCACTTGAATGAGGGATCATTCTACCCCCCCTTGCCGCCATCCACCCCTCCCTCGCCTGCATCACCCGCGCAGCCGTCCGGTGCACCCCCCCTACAGCCATCCGATTCCGCTTGGGCAAGAGAATTGTTGGAAAAGTTGGAAAAAGCGGAAAAAGAGAAGTTAGACTGGGAGAGATTTAAGTTGGA